>CM076453.1:7100000-7660000 GCA_038419695.1 Scomberomorus guttatus
CCCAGCAGCAGCCCCGCTACTCGGCCAAGCTCCAGCCCTAGAAGCAGCCCCAGCCCCGGCCGCAGCCGCCCCAGCCCCGGCCGCAGCCGCCCCAGCCCCAGCAGCAGCCCCGCCAAGCCCCGCCAGCAGCAGCCCCAGCAGCAGACCCTCCAAGCCCCACCAGCAGCACCCTGGCCAAGCCCCAGCAGCCGCCCCACTACCCAGCCAAGCACCAGCCCCAGCTTCGGCCACAGCAGCCCTGCCAAGCCTCGCCAGCAGCACCCCCAGCAGCAGCCCCGCCAAGCCCCACCAGCAGCAGCCTGGCCAAGCCCCAGCAGCCGCCCCACTACCCAGCCAAGCCCCAGCCCCAGCCCCGGCCACAGCAGCCCTGCCAAGCCTCGCCAGCAGCACCCCCAGCAGCAGCCCCACCAAGCCCCACCAGCAGCAGCCCGGCAAAGCCCCAGCCCCGACGGCAGCAGCCCCAGCCCCAGCCCCAGCCCCGGCGGCAGCAGCCCCGCCAAGCCCCGCCAGCAGCAGCCCCAGCAGCAGCCCCGCCAAGCCCCACCAGCAGCAGCCTGGCCAAGCCCCAGCAGCCGCCCCACTACCCAGCCAAGCCCCAGCACCAGCCTCGGCCGCAGCAGCCCTGCCAAGCCTCGCCAGCAGCACCCCCAGCAGCAGCCCCGCCAAGCCCCACCAGCAGCAGCCCGGCAAAGCCCCAGCCCCGGCGGCAGCAGCCCCAGCCCCAACCCCAGCCCCAGCAGCAGCCCCGCCAAGCCCCGCCAGCAGCAGCCCCAGCAGCAGCCCCTCCAAGCCCCACCAGCAGCACCCTGGCCAAGCCCCAGCAGCCGCCCCACTACCCAGCCAAGCACCAGCCCCGGCCACAGCAGCCCCAGCCCCGGCCACAGCAGCCCTGCCAAGCCTCGCCAGCAGCCCCACCAAGCCCCACCAGCAGCAGCCCGGCAAAGCCCCAGCCCCGGCGGCAGCAGCCCCAGCCCCAGCCCCGGCGGCAGCAGCCCCGCCAAGCCCCGCCAGCAGCAGCCCCAGCAGCAGCCCCGCCAAGCCCCGCCAGCAGCAGCCTGGCCAAGCCCCAGCAGCCGCCCCACTACCCAGCCAAGCCCCAGCACCAGCCTCGGCCGCAGCAGCCCTGCCAAGCCTCGCCAGCAGCACCCCCAGCAGCAGCCCCGCCAAGCCCCACCAGCAGCAGCCCGGCAAAGCAGCCCCAGCCCCAGCCCCAACCCCGGCGGCAACAGCCCCAGCCCCAACCCCGGCGGCAGCAGCCCCGGCCCCAACCCCGGCGGCAGCAGCCCCAGCCCTAGCCCCAACCCCGGCGGCAGCGGCCCCAGCAGCCCCGGCAGCCCCAGCCCCAACCCCGGGGGCAGCAGCCCCAACCCCAACCCCGGGGGCAGCAGCCCCAACCCTGGCCCCAGCAGCCCCAGCCCCAACCCCAACCCTGGCCCCAGCCCCAACCCCGGCGGCCCCAGCAGCCCCAGCCCCAACCCCGGGGGCAGCAGCCCCAGCCCCAACCCCAAGCCTGGCCCCAGCCCCAACCCCGGCGGCCCCAGCAGCCCCAGCCCCAACCCCGGCGGCAGCAGCCCCAGCCCCAACCCCGGCGGCAGCAGCCCCAGCCCCAACCCCAACCCTGGCCCCAGCAGCCCCAACCCCAACCCTAGCGGCCCCAGCAGCCCCAGCCCCAACCCTAGCGGCCCCAGCAGCCCCAGCCCCAACCCCGGCGGCCCCAGCAGCCCCAGCCCCAACCCCGGCGGCCCCAGCAGCCCCAGCCCCAACCCCGGCGGCCCCAGCAGCCCCAGCCCCAACCCCGGCGGCCCCAGCAGCCCCAGCCCCAGCCCCAACCCTGGCGGCAGCAGCCCCAGCCCCAACCCCGGCGGCAGCAGCCCCAGCCCCAACCCCGGCGGCAGCAGCCCCAGCCCCAGCCCCAGCAGCAGCAGCAGCCCGAGCCCCAGCAGCAGCCCGAGCCCCAGCAGCAGCCCGAGCCCCAGCAGCAGCAGCCCGAGCCCGAGCCCGAGCCCCAGCAGCAGCAGCAGCAGCAGCCCGAGCCCCAGCAGTAGCAGCCCCAGCCCCAGCCCCTGCTTCGGCCGCAGCACCAGCAGCAGCAGTAGCAGCAGCCCCAGCCCCTGCCCTGGCCGCAGCAGCCCCAGCCCCAGCCCCTGCTTCGGCAGCAGTAGCAGCAGCAGCCCCAGCCCCTGCCCTGGCCGCAGCAGCCCCAGCCCCAGCCCCTGCTTCAGCAACAGTAGCAGCAGCAGCAGTAGCAGCAGTAGCCCCAGCCCCTGCCCTGGCCGCAGCAGCCCCAGCCCAAATACAGGTCACTGAAAAAACAGATGAATCCAGACGAAGCAGATAAATACACATGGGAATTTTTATTAAAGCATAAATTTTTATTAAAGCATAAGTAACTAATAAAAATATACGTATAGCTGTCCTGTGGGTTTGGTTGATGCAGCTGACTTATGTTAACATACAACTACTGTTTCTCATGTTGTTGGATGTTTCCACAATGCAGTTAATTAACAATTGAGTAACGAAACTAGGCAAAGACTTAGGTTGTACAAAAACCTCATATGTATTTATCTTGGATCGACGACTCCACCCCTCTTTACAAAGAGCCAAATACAAGTTTAATACACTAACATCTAAAAAGGCTTTGAAATGATCTCCTGTTATCATCTAAATTAAAGTCAATGTTCAAGGAGCTGTGAGGTGAAGACAGTTGCTTTTCTGCTTAAATAAGTTGAAATATTAATGTTAATTGAAATTGATGACAAGATGAACCTGTTCAATCTAATTTGAGCAAGGAACAAACCCTTAAAAACATAACAAAAAAATAAATAGATTAAAAAATCATGACAATTGGAATATAATGGGATTAAATAATACAAAAATAAAATTAAAAGATTCAAAATTAAAAAAGAAATAGACAATGACAAACTGTTTATTGGTCCAGTGTTGATAAGGTGATGACACAATGGAAGACAATGACAAATTTAACAGATATTGAATATTAATCTTGGTTATTACTTTTATCCCTAAAATATAAAAATGTTAATTTAAAAAAAATTTTTTCTGTGAATGGCAGTGGTAGGGCGGGTCTTCACCCACAGCAGCTCAGGGATTGGTCGATTGCTGCCTTTGTAAAAGTCCAATCCTGTGAGCCACTAAACCTCTCTGACTCGTGATTGGTGGAACCACATGTGATCTTCCATCCAGTAAGATTTGGTTTCTGTACTCTGACGATGCAAAACAAAAAGAGAATGTAATATTATATTGCGCAATTCTTACAATTAAGGCAATTTCAAGTGCTTTACATGTATAAAAAGAACTTTGAAAGAGTGAATCTAATGAGTGGAAACAAAAGTGTAACCAAGGTCAACTAATCATAAAAACAGACAGTTAGTAATGATGTTCCTCACATTTAGGGCTACTTTTATTCTTTCTGTTGCTTCCTGTTATCAAAAAGTAATTGACTTGAGCTGTAATACTTGTACTGTAGTACTTTCTAGGACTGATTCTTGGTTAGGGTTTGTAAATTATACCTCACTAGAAGCACAGTGTAATGATTATAATTTCACTTAATCTACTGGTTTTTCTTTCTCACCAACACTTTAGTCCAATAAAACATCTCTTCAAGGTCTGGCTGGAGTCTGCTGACTTTCTTAAAAAAGTTCTGGCCAGAAAACTTGGTATAGTAATTCAAAGACATCTGAGTAAGATATCTATGCCCTTGCACTTTATGTTTTTATATATATATATATAACACATACTCCTGAAGCAGATAAATTATATGTGCACATTTGTTATTATTAATGTTATAATTAATTACTTCACAGACTTAATATAATGAATAATTCAAAAGATAGGAGAAATTTAGTCACAGTTACACAGTTAATAGTGAGTGGACGGTCAAATAAACTGACATATTAAGAATATTTTATCTAATTATTTTTGATCATGATTGGTTTTAGAACCCGTGAATCACCTCCAGCAGTGTTGCCTTCATGCTGCTGTTGGAAATATCACAATTATTATGATATGCAGAATTGCTATTTAGTCATTGTCCAGTTATGGTAATAAGAATTCATAGGTACAAGTATGATAAAGCCTTTTAAACGATAAATAAAAATGTGTGATTAATATATTTTCTATGTCATTATGATACTGCACGTGTACTGTGATATCTTAATTTTTAATCACATTTTCATTAAAAATAGCACAGTCAAATCTCCTGTGGTTAGGGTCAAATGTATCTGAAGGTTCGGTGTATTTTCCGAGCTGCACCTGAAGGCAGCAACAGCCCTCCACCAGGCCCACCCCTCCTCCCTCCTCCCTCCACCCGGCTCACCTGCTCAGTGAGCGGCCAGGCCCACAGTGCGGAGCACCATGTCCTGCGAGTAGTTGTGGGCTGACCGACAGCTCGCGAGGGTGTCTGTATGTAGCCTGTGTGTGCCTCAGTCAGTGTGTCCCGCCGGTTGAAACATGGAGGAGTTGGCCAGAGAGAGCATCAGCCTGTTGGCTTCAGCCTCAGCCAAGCCCCCGCTGGACGTGGCCGGGCCTCGGCTCGGTTCCATGGGGGCCATTTTCATCATGCTGAAATCCGCCCTTGGCGCCGGGCTCCTCAACTTCCCCTGGGCCTTCGAGAGAGCCGGGGGCATCCGCAGCGCAGTCACCGTGGAGCTGGTGGGGATTTTTATTTTTAAATACAAAAATAATATTATAAGAGGATATGTGCATTCTTAGAGGATTTTTTTTGGCATTGCTAGGTTTTGGCAAAGATCTCAAAAGCTGATGCCAAACTAAAGGTTATATTTATCAAAAGTGGAGGTGACTTTTTACATGTATTTTTTTATTGAAAGTTTATCGTAGGGAAGCTGCATCTTATCTGCTGAGCGCTGCAGGTGCCCAGAGATCAATTAAGGAGATTGTGATCTGTTCCACCTGACAGAGGCGGCAACAGTAGTAGACTTTATCCATATCAGTGACTTTTCTTCTGTTGCTCACATCTTTTCTCCAGTTCATCACTCACACCACTGCAATGCTGAAATGTTTTTGTATTTTCTTAATTAGAAATAAACAATTTTTCTTCATATTGCAGAATCTAGAAATCCCAGTGCATAACCTTTCCACCATGACAGTCATTAGTTGAACTCTGAATTAACTTGAATGCATCATGCCTGCTTGAATGATGCTTAAAAAGTTCCCAGACTCCCAACAAATCCCTGCCCTTTTTTTTTTTTTTTTTTTTTTTGGCTGTCTTTGCTCGTGGGTGGCTGAGGGAGATTCTACTGGTGAACCTACACTTGGGAACCACAGTTTGTCATATATACTGAGTGGGATGGACGACCTAAATGCATTCCTATTTTACTTATTTTCGTATAACTCTACAGATCAAACCACAATCCAAAAGGTCTTTATTCTTCTGTTGTCACTGTCTGGTGTGGCTGTCTTCCTTTCTAACTTCCACTCTTTCTTTTTGGATAAATCACCCACCAGTAGAGATGGTGGGGATCCATTAGACGTGTTTCCCTAAAATATTCAGGAAAGTGTGTTTTGCTTTTCTGCAGACTTTGGACAAAGTAAGGCTTGAATTGCTTTTAATGTAAATTGTTTGTCCTCCGTGTTGTGTCACCTTAATGTCAGGTAGCAGTTGGTTTTTTACCTGCTTGTAGGCTGCTTGATTTGACACCCGCAATGTCCTCCATTTCTAAAGCTGCATGTGAAATTAAAACAAATTATCTTGTTATCAAAAGTTTTTGTTCACCAAAATGTCCAAGACATAATTCAGTGACGATTTTGAGATTTTATCTAAGTAAGTTTATTCAGTATAATTAAAAAAAACTGCTGCTTTGTTTTGTTTTGTATCATTGAAAATGTAATATTTTTGATTTTGGGACTGCTGGTTCAATTTAAATAAACAATTTAAATCACTTGGACTTTGGGAAGTTGTAATGGGCAAATTGAATGCTTAATTGTAAAAAAAAAAAAACCAAACAAAAATCAACAAGTAATAAAAACACTAATTAAATAAATGAGGATACAGAATCATAAGAGTCACACACACGCCAGCCTTATCCGAAAAGTCCTCTACTGTACATTTGGGTGACTAAAAAAAAAAAGCTGGGATAATACTTTGTACTGCCCAATACATAAAGATTAGTGCTTCAAAAAACCCCTGACAGATGCCTCCTCTACAACATTTTTCCCTTCTCTGTGTTTAGGTTGTGTAGATAGTTTTCTTGTTGTAGCACTTTATCTACCACACCTTCCATTAGAGTTCAGTAACTCTCTGCTCTGTGTCAGCATGTTAACCCAGAAGACACTGACATTAATCCGGATACATAGCAGGGATAGAGAGATGACCTTCTGGACTGTGAAGGTAATCGCTTGGCACGTCTTACATAAAAGTTTAAAAGGTTTGAAAAGTTTTGACTGGAAAGTTCAGGTCAATCACACATAGCCGTCCTCATCTCTCTGATGTTTACAGTGTATGGCAGCTGTTGGAAATAAAAGCTAAATGCTGGGACATACAGGCCCAAACAAGGTTGAGTAATGTGGATTTAGAAATCTGTTCTACTGACTTGTCAATTCATAGTTATTCTGTAGTTATTCCCTCTTATTCATGCCAGGCCACTTCCTTACAGTGTTCAGCCATGATTGTACTCCCCTTTAAAATGTATCTCTATAAGGAAGCCTTTGAAGTGTTTGTTATACTTGTCATTTGTTTTCTTGTGGCATTCAGTAATTGTATTACTGTCACTTAATTAAAACTGGATGCCAGAAATTTGAATAAGCAACAACAAAAAGATGTGACAATGGACAATTTTATAATTTTTTTTTTTTTTTTTTTACCAAAAAAGGGAAACCTTGATGTTTTCAAGGTTTGCACATGCAAATAACAAAAATGTTCTCTACAAGCAAGTGAACAAAGTTTTCATTAAAGCATGGATGTATTATGTATTATGTATTGTATTAAGAGCTGGATAAGGCTCCGCTGCTCAGCTTTGCAGCCAATTTTTCCCGGTGGCTACTTGCAGTATTGCAGTGAAAAATCCCCCTGTGGCCCAAAAAGCATTTTCCCCATAGACCACCATTGTAAAAGAGACATCTGTAAAACTGTTGACAGGATACCTCCAACTGCAAACAAGCTGCTTTTTTTTTGGCATATGCGCCAGCTGAGCAATTCGTATTGGACTGATTGGGTGCCATCTTTGGTCCAGTATCCAGCTCTTATAATACATCCATCCATTAAAGCCACTACCTTATGTGTAGGATTTGAATATTTGTGACTTTGGCACCATCCACTGGTCAGGGTTGGAATTGTTTAATTGTTTTTCTCGAAATTATTGCCAGTATGATTCCTCACTGCAAATACCATTACCAAAACAATACTTTTTCATTGAACAAACCAAGACTAAATTCTCAAATGCTGAACATTTAAACACAAGCAGAACAAGTAGAAAGTAGGAATTTTAACAAGCTTCAACAACAAACCAATTTTTGGTACATGATGGTTTTCTTTCAGGATGACGATGTCGGTTATTTGGTCAATCAGTCCATGACTTTGTTCAGACAAATATCTCAACAACTACTGGAAGGATTGCCTTGAAATTTTGAACATATTCCCCTTCAGGATGAATTTTAAGAACTTTGGTGATCCCCTGGATTTTCATCTAGTGCCATCATCACATCAAATGTTGTGCATTACTGCGGTCACCAAATGCCTGTAGTGCTTTTTAAGTCCTAGTTAGCAAATGTTAGAATGCTAACACTTTGAACTATGACCGCTCATCACTAGCATGTTAGCATTGTCACTGTGAGAAATGTACATGCTGATGTTAGCATTTAACTGTGCACAGCTGTGCCCAAGTATAGCCGAACAGAGCTGCTAGTGTCATTTATTGTCTAACTGAGATGAACAGGCTAAAATGTGTCTGTACCAATTGACTCTGGGATTGTCTAATTGTTCTGCAAACAAAAACTGAAGTCATCAGGATAATTTGAAAGATATATAATTACTCATGCTTTAAGATGCTATAATTACTACCTAAATGCCATATTAGTCCTTTTGGTCTTGACTAGGGCACATTTTAGGTAAATCACTATTTCATTTGGCTTGAGAGATGTACAGATGCTTTTCAAGAACAGACAGTGTGTGGAAAAACATCTAAGCTGTGAAATGAAAGCTTCAGTGTGTGCATATATATATAAATAATGAGATTGTACCTTTTCAAATGTGTCGTTTGTGTCTCAGAGCCAAGTTCTCGTGCTTTTCTTCTTCCACTCAGGTCTCCCTCGTGTTCCTTGTCAGTGGTCTGATCATCCTGGGCTACTCCTCGTCCATCAGTGGCCAGTGCACCTACCAGGCGGTGGTGAAGGAGGTGTGTGGACCGGCCATCGGTCAGCTGTGTGAGATCTGCTTTGTCTTCAACCTCTTCATGATCTCTGTGGCCTTTCTGGTCATAGTGGATGACCAGCTGGAGAAGCGTGAGTTGGAGAGTCTGTTGAGTGTGCAGGCCTCAGCGCTACATACTGCTTTTTTTTGTCAGATATTTTTTGACTTGATAATTCATGTTTATTTGTAAATAACATGTTTCAGTTTAAACAGACCTCCTTTTCGGAATGACTGTGGTTGAATCCACGAACTATTGAGCAGTAATTAAAATTTAATTTTTTAAGTCAATAAATCTCACCTTGCTTTGCTTTCCCTTTCTCAGCTGGTTTGTTGCATTGAGTGTAACCTGATATTTCAGACTGTGGTGAAGCGGCAATGTTTGTGTGTTCTTGTTTGTGTGTTGTGTGTCTGTCAGTATGCGGCTCCCTGTACGAGCTTGTAACCGGTTTGCCGGAGTCGGAGATGCCATACCACTTCTACACAGACCAGCGCTTCGGTCTGGTGCTGCTGTGTGTCCTCCTCATCCTGCCCCTATCCATCCCCAAAGAAATCAGCATTCAAAAATACATCAGGTCAGGTGTCTAGTGTCATTGGGCATTCATGTGTACATGCAATTATACTGTATGTCCCCACACACACAGTTTAGCACCAGGATGTACTTGTACAATATGCTTATGTTATGTTATGCTAAAGTACCTTAGACTGTAAAAAAATAATGGATGTAGCCACCATGACGTCACCCATTGGTTTGTGGACCCCTGTTTTTGAAGCTTTGAGTTTGCATTTTGACTGTCGCCATCTTGGATTTTTGGAGCCAGAAGTGACCATATTTGAATGAGAGGGTGGAGCTGACCGTAACACTAGCTGCTAACTGCTAGCTTGGGTGGCACGGTGCATTTACAGACTATGGTATAATGCTAATGCTAATTTTCACTAGTGAAAAACAGGCTTAAAATCATTAAAACAAAAAGCACTTATCGGAAAAACTGAACATTCGACTCCTTAGAGGGTCTTTTAGTACAACCAATCTCTGAACAAGACTCTTTAGACTTAATATTTTTGTCACCTTATTTAATTGTGTTGTTGTAGATATAAGCTCTTACTCATACACGCACCAATCATGAGATGCCTGTAAATGAGTATATGACTAGCTGACATGACCTTACTAAAGGAAATGACCCCAGTGGTCAGTTTCTAGTAATCCACTTGTCCATTGCACTTAAATTTCCCCGTGTTTGGCTGATTTCTCTCTGAACCAGGCGTTTTGTCTTTGTCCTTTCACAGCGTTCTGGGCACTCTGGCAGCGACCTACCTGACCATAGCCATCATCATCAAATACCACACCATGCCTGCCGTTCTGGTTCACATCACCCCTCTCTACAGCAGTGGGTATGTGTGTGTGTGTGTGTGTGTGTGTGTGGGGGGGGGGGCTTCAAACAATGTATTTGGTCCACTGGTCATAATGGTGAGTGAACTAAAAATTGGTGAAGCAAGGTATATAATTTGCCTTCACATGTCAGTGGTGTGGAAATAAAGAAAGGAAAGGAGTACATTTTTGTGTTCAAGGCTGTCTTTCTGCGTCATGAATATACTTAATCACCAGAGCCATGTCATAAGGTTGCTTCCAGGAAATATGGCTGTCATACCCATGAATCTGCTTTGAATCCAGGCCACCAGTACAGATGAATTATATCAAAATGATTCTGGTCTTAACTTAACACAGTTGAGATGCTCTGTCTACCGCACTAACTTACCTCGGTTGCTCTCATCAGCCTCTCGTGCACCTGTGATTGACAGATGAACTCAATGGTGAAGTGCCTCTAAATGCCACAGCATTATGAATGGTTCCCTAACAGCTATTTTCTCTTTTCTTCTCGTGGCATTTATGAACTCCAGAAAATGACTCTTGTGTCTCCTCCTGTCTATGTGCAGGATCAGCTCCTGGGCCTCCATGTTTAGTGTCATTCCAACCATCTGCTTTGGTTTCCAAGTAAGTGCAACCATTTGAAATGTATTCATGTGAGACCGTTAGGGACTTGGTTAACATATGTTTGCAACATCATGCTGTGGTAAGGCTAGAGGCTTCTGAATGTGCAGCTGTGTGTGGGAGGGTTTATGTATGCATGCTTAAAGAGGAAAAACCTGTTCATTTCTGGCTGCAAAATTGCAAATGTGAGAAGATTAAAAAAGTGATTGTACAAAAAACTTGTAGGATAAAGTCTTCATAACTGTTTGATCTTAAGGGGTTGGCTCACCCAAATTACAAAACATTTTCTCAGTCACCTCAAGTGATATCCAGCCATGCAGATATTTTTTCCCTTGTTTGAATGATCCAGATTTCTACCTCCATGCCAGTGCAATGGAGGTAAAAGGAATTTCGATTGTGTTATCCACCATCTTTAATCATGGTGCTAGCAATAGCATTCAGCTGCTTCAGGCTGCTCTTAAAGGAATATTTTGACATTTGGGGAACAGTGCCTATTTGCTTTCTATCTTTGCTGAGAGCTGCATGAAAAGATCAATACCACTCATGTTTGATTGTTTAATATGAAGCTACAGCTGGCTGCTAGTTAGCTTAGCACAAGGGCCCTGTTCATACCTGGTATTAAAATGCATCTTGGGTGATCCGATCACAAGTGGACAGCTCTAGGACACATTGAGGACGCATTGAGGTCTGAGCTATCAGATCTCAGTGCATCCTCAATGTGTCTTAGAGCATGCGTCTTAGATTTGGAGGTGGTCTGGGCCACATATAGCCACATTCTTTTAGCAGTGTGTACGGACCACCTACTCAACTGATGTCCTCTACAAAAGTATGTACTAATTTGTGTGCCAGTGGCGTCATATTAAAGTGCGAAACAACCATAAACTGTAAAGTATTGGATGTACCCACAATGATGTCACCCATCGGTTTGTGGACTCCTGTTTTGAAGCTTTGAGTTTGCATTTTGACTGTCGCCATTTTGGATTTTTAGAGCCAGAAGTTATTTGGATGAGAGGGTGGAGTTGAACACTAGCAGCTCGCTTGGTTAGCACAGTGCATATACACTATGGTCTATGGTTAGCTGTGATAATGCTATGCTCACTAGCGGAAAACATTAAAACAAAATGTACTTGCCGGGAAAAAAACTGAACATCCGACTCCTTAGAGGATCTTTTAGTACAACCAAATGCTCAATAAGACTTTTTTAGGTGACCAAAATGTTACAAATAACTTTCATGAACTGAAAACACACTGAAATAGTGACAGCTTATACTCTTTGAATCTCGGGTTACACCATGGTTACTTTACCTAACCAATGTTGTTGCTGTGGTAGCACCTGTCACTCAAAGTGGCCATGCCCTTAATTATGCATAACCTTAAGCCTTAATAAAATTTTAACAGTTGAGTTATATAAAAATTCACCCCCTGCACAGTTGTCATGAACAAGGAAATTAGCTATAAAGACCAAAACCATTTTTTGTACCAGGCCGTAAACATCTTTATTTCTGTTGTAAAGTTGGGCATTTTAACATGGGGGTCTATGGAGATTGGCTTGTTTTTGGAACCAGCCTCAAGTGGCCATTCGAGGAACTGCAGTTTTTGGCACTTCTGTGTTGGCTCCATTTTGTTGCTTCTGCCGCTTGGAAACAACAAGAAGCCACAACAACAGACAAAATGGATTCTCGTGGATAGAGTACACATGACACATGCCATCTGATTTCCATTTGGCCCGCCGGTTAAAAACAACACATTTGGTCTTTGCAAATGGAAATGATGTATGTGTTTTTTGCATATAGAGCAGGAAAGTAAGATCGATCAAAAGTGGGAATCACATTCTAATGCCGGGTGTGAACTGATGTGAGCTGTCCACTTGTGATCGGATCACCCAAGACGCATGTTAATGCCAGGTGTAAACGAGGCAGGAAACGGCTAGCCTGACTCTGTCCATTGGTAACAAAATCCCCAAACCACCACCTCTCCAGTTCACAAATTAACATGTTTAATTTCATTGTTTAATCCTTACAGAAACAATGTGTTGTTTTTACACTTTGTTGTATACATTATACAAGCAAGATATAAAATGTTAATTAGTGAGCTTTATAGGTGCTGGTAGTCATTCTTTACCTTGGGACAGAGCCAGGCTAGACAGGCTAGCTGTTTCCCCCTATTTCCAGTCTTAAATTTTAACCACTCTGCATAACCTGCACTGTGAACTGTTTCCATTGGAGCTACTTTTTTGAATGATGAGAATGAGAATGATCTTTTGACAGTGAGGTCTGTGGATTATCCAGAGTAACTGGGACACTGTTTCTGGCTAGACAATATTAATGCAGATTTTTTTTGCGTGTGTAATTTTTCCAATGCCTTGAGTGCCACAAATGAAACTTGTTTTACTGCCATAGTTTTGGGATGGAGGCAAATCTTGAGACACAGATATCTGAAATCCTGGGCAAATAAAACAAAAACTACTGTGCGGTGGTGTATCACTAAAGAAAAGTTGTTGTTTTTTTTTTTACCCTACTGTATGTCCACCTTATTGGTCTAGTTCAGAATTTTATATTTCTATGTTGTGAACAATGGAAGACGTGGAGGTGATGCAGAGTGGGTTTTCTGCAGACTTTCTCATGAGAGAGTGTTAAGTGCAGTGTAAAGGTCAGCTAGCTAGCGCAGCTTGGGGCTGCTGAGCTCCATGAGAGCTTGGCAGAGTGAGCTTTTCATATTTAATAGCAGGGTAGAGTACATGAAAAAGATCATTTTGTCAATCTAAAGCAGGACAGACTGATGTGCAACTTACCAGGTTGCTAAGGTAACCCCTGAAGGATGCTGGCAGGATCTAATAAAAGGAGAGGAAAGTGAGAAAGGATTGATGCATGTCCTCTCACACAAAGACACACAGAGACATGCTCCCTCAGGGTGAGTGATTGTAGTGCAAAGGGCTGAAAGGAGAGCTGATGAGATCCTGAGACGAGTGGACGAAGGGAAAAGCAGGAAAGGGGAAACAAGATTTAAAACCGAGGTGATGGCAGCTAGGATCAAGTGGGGACAAGAGTCTGTATCCTGACCTCTGTGATGGTTTAACTTGCCCCCATTGTGCCGCTCCAAGCCTATAGCCTTCATTTAATTCCCCATCTCATCTCAGTTCATCACACCGGCTAAAAGATCAGAGATAATAAGACCTTTGGATCCTCACCTTGCACTGTGAGCTCCAAATGGATGAGAAAAATCCAATAATGGCGGTAAGAGAGGCACACAATCTGTCTGACCAACGACTAGTTTGATGTCCTACTTTATCTGTCAGTGGATCTGTATTGTGTCTCAACCTGGAGTTCATTCCAACACTACAATAATGTTACCACCTTCAACTGGAGAGGAGGAACTAGTACAGGAAGTGAGCAGTTGTAATTTAAAATCTTAATTTTCTTCACTGATTGCACATTGTTGTATTTTTTTTTTTCCCCTTTCGAAATCCCTCCAGTTTACTTTCTTCTGTGTGTGTGTGTTCCAGTGCCACGAGGCGTCCATCGCCATCTACAGCAGCATGGAGAACCAGCGGCTCTCTCACTGGGTCTTCATCTCTGTGGTCTCCATGATCTTCTGTCTCGTCATCTACTCCCTCACAGGTCAGACGCATTTCTACTTCCCCCTCTCCTCCCACACATCTCCAGTGCAAAGAGCATGACCAATACTAGCTGACATGAAAGAACAATTACAACTTCCTCTCTCCATTTTTCTCCCGTCAAGGCAATGTAACTATTTGTTTTGTTTCCGGTTGGCAACCTCTACTACTTCTACTGTTTTCTGGCAGATTAATTAAGACTATACCGCCATCTTCTGATGAAACAATGTGTTGCATAGCCTAGTTTATTAGCTTCAAACCAGTTGATGGAAATGCACCTAATTCACGTTTTCCATTTTGCAACATTTTAAAAGTTCACTTAAAATTCTCTTGCGAATCTAATGGAAACACGGCTAATCACCGTAGTTAAAAATCTCTCAATTTTAGCAAAAACTTAAATTAATTAATCATTTTAAGTGGTTAATCCATTCATCCATTTTATGGTGCTTATTCAGGTCCAGGTCACATTAATTTAATTCATTATATCATTGGGAAACACTGAAAAAAATATGATAGTAAATAGTTCTAGTAATTCTTCCACTAGTTTTCCATTATTTTCATACTTATATGATGTATGATGGTAAAACAGATATTAAATTACATTCTATATGGTATTAAAATGGTCTTAAAAAATCTTGACTTCAACGTGGCGAACCCTGCAGAAACCCTGCTTACTTTTAATATTTGTATATTACTTCTAGTGTTTCTATAGCTTCTCATTCTATTAAAGTTGTGTGATTATATTGTGTACATTTCACCTCACTGAATAGGAAGCGAATAGAATTGCTGCCACAATTAACTGAAATTCCCTGCAGGTATCACCATTTCACCTCATATGAGTATATTATCAATACTCCATATTAAATACTCAGAGTGCTCAGAGGTGGACTGGAAAAACAAGAATAAGAAGCATGTTTGTGTCAGGGTGGTTTTGTTACAAAGAGGTCAGCTCCAGAGGTATGATGGACCACTTTTGCCCATTACAACTATGTGAGCCACATTGAGGTGAACAGAGTAGCGTGCTTTGGAGTTGGCGGCCTCTAGGTTGTAATTCTTGAAAGCATCATGATGTTAGACACAATATTTGATTTTCCTCCAAAAAAAATTTCCTCAATGCAACTATGTTTGTGAGTTAGCTCACTTGGCCTTAATTTGTGACTGAAAATGTCAGTTTTGCCATTTGGCTTCAGATATTTCGCTGAAGGTAAGAAACACCATCTTTTGTTTCTCTATTGCAGGAGTTTATGGGTACCTGACATTTGGAAAGGACGTGAAGGCCGACATTTTGATGTCGTACACGGGTGATGACATTCTGATGCTCATCGCCAGGCTGCTGTTTGGAATCTCCATCATCACCATCTATCCCATCATCCTGCTGCTGGGCAGGTCAGGGACATTTCTGATTTAAGTGGTCTTAGTTTAGGATGCAAATTTATATCATATCAGTTGAATCTCATATAGACTCATTAATCTTGTTGACGATTTCCTTAGAAAACCCTCAGGACCTGATCTTATTGATCCTTTCCTTTGGTGAAATTAGCAACTGATTTTATAGCAGAGCCTCTTGCATGTCTTTTTAACCTTACAGTGGAAAATAAGGAAATTCCTAGGATATGGAAAACTGCTTTTGTTCTCCCTTCTTCAAAAGGGGGTGACCCAGCTGTTTTAAATAACGATAGGCCAATATATAATTTATTAGTACTGGCTAAAACTCTTGAAACTCTTGTGAGTGATCAACTAAAGGAGTTTTTGTACACCAATGCCATTTTATCAACATATCGATCAGGCTTTAGAAAAACAAAAACAGCACCATCACAGCTGCACTGAAGGTGGTAAATGACATTTCTGTTGCACTTGACAAGAAGCAACATTGTGCATCTTTATTGATCTGTCCAAAGCTTTCAACACAGTTGACTATGATGTTTTAAAACTTAGACTTCTTAACTCAGGACTCTCAGAGCAAGCAATTGCTTGGTTCTCAAACTACCTTAGTTATAGGTGTCAGTGCATTAGATATGAAAGTAGTAGTAGTAAATATGTTCTGATATTGTAAGGGTGTACCATAGGGTTCTGTATTAGGTCCACTTTTATTCTCTAATTTATATAAATAATCTGGGTCAAAACATGCCAGATGCTAATTATGATCTTTTATGCTGATGACACTGTTATATGCTGTGCATCAACTATTGTACAGGCCACTGACCACTTGCAAAATGCTTTTATTGTTGTCCAAAATACCCCATTTCAGCTGAAACTTGTTCTTAATGCAGGTAAGACCAAAGACGTTAAGGTAAGACGTTGTTTACCAACTCTAGAAATGGACAATAAAATATCCCCTCAGTGGTCACTCTTGAGGGAAGTGAAACAGAGGTTGTTAGGTCTTAAAAATACCTGGGTATTTTTATTGATGACTCCCTCACTTTTAAGCCACATGTGCAGTACCTGGTGAAAAAGCTGAGGCTAAAATTAGGGTTTTCTTTTTGAAATAAGTTGTTTTTCTTTTAATGTAATGTTTTGACCTTTGTTGGACTATGGTGATCTTTTATATATGCATACCTCTGCTCAGTGTCTTCATATGGTTGACAAAGCTTACCATGCTTCCTTGAGGTTCATTAGCAATTGTAAAGCTCTGACTTACCACTGGGAGTTATACTCTCGGGTAGGATGGCCTGCTGTGGCCATCTTGAAACTCAGTTAATTTCGTTAAATGCTTCTAAATGCAAAATGAAACAATTAGAGGCATATTCCTTTAGATGTCAATGTTTTTAATCTACCTGGTTACAAAACTGACTCCTTGAAATTTCTCTTTTGAAATAAATAAAATAAATAAAAATTTTATAAACATTTACACACACATTTTACTTTTGATGATTAAGTTTCTCACATGATAAATGTGACTTTTTGATAAATATGAAAAGGTTTTTTGACCTCTTAAATTCCCTGCCATGTTTTTGGCTGCATAAAGACTGTCCTCGGCCATACTGAACAAACTTAAACACCCCCGTTTCTGCACTTCAGATCAGTGATCCAGGACCCCCTACTGAGCTGGCAGCGGCGGCGCAATGGTGCGGTGACGGGGGAGTTTGAAAGCCGCAGCCGGTACATACTGACAGGCCTGTGGATAACGATAACACTTCTCATTGCCGTGTTTGTACCAGACATCAGTAAGGTCATCAGTGTCATCGGAGGGATCAGCGCCTTTTTCATCTTCATCTTCCCAGGTAATGCTCTTGTTATAGACACACATTCTGTCAAATGTGCCGTGCACCTCCTTAAACCCTGGGTCTGTGTTTGAACAGGACTCTGTTTGATGTTTGCCATGCAGTCTGAGCCAGTGTCCTGCAAGACCAGGTGAGAGAAAACTTAATTTAAATGTTAATGTAAGGTAAACATACGTCTGAAGGGTGATAATCCAAAGAAAAACTCGGAGACAAAGAATGAATGTCATTGGTAAAATAAGTTGTACTGCCTGAGTTGGGTGTTTGACAGCATATTCACCCTTAGAGAACCCGTCAACATGTTTCTCGGTTTGTCTGTCTGTGTTATTCTTAAACTTTTTACGTAGATCTAAACTAAAAACTATTTTTGCCCTGAGGAGCCTGAGGATGCTGATGTCTGCCTGCCAGTTTGACTGTTTTTTGACATGATCTGGCCAGATTTTCTTGAAATGTATTTTGAAGATGAGCCTTGATGATTTTTGTGAACTCTGACCTTTCTTGTAGCCTCAGGCCAAAATCTCTACTTTTTTTTGTGATCAAGTTTTTATTTTTCCTTACTGTAGGGCAAAGAAAAAGAACAGTATAAGGATGATCTGAATCATTGTCAATCATCAACATGCATGTGCATGTATGTACAATATTCTTACATTAACATATTTGTGTAATTATCTGCCCATATACTTTACATTACTGCAGACAGCAGCTGCCCAGAAGTGGCTCAATGTCAAATCATCTACTTGCACATAAGTTGTTGCACATTTATGCTCCCACAAATCTCTAACACTCCCTCAGGACAAACTTTATACATTTCAGCTAAGGCTTCTTCTTTCCACTTCTGTATTTTAGTAATATAATGAACAATGCAGCCTATAGGGCCTGCAAGTAAAGCCTGCATTTCAAACTGATTTGCAAAATGTATGAGAGCAGGGATTTAGACGTTTAGTCTTGTTTTGACATGCTTTTCTGCCAGTCGTCTTGTTTGCCATATCAGCACTGATCTGATTTTGACAAATGCAGGAAGAATGATGCATCTTTCCACTGTTAAGGTGTCAGTATGCTTCTAATGAGCTGCTTCACTTTACCAATGTCAGAGTTGGGGAGGGCTGTGTCCGACAGTTTTTGTAACTTTCAGAAACCAACAATCTTACATGCAGGACCACTTCATGCAGTGACTGGCCAGGTGTGTGGAGGTGACAAAGTAAGCTTCTTTCTGAAGCTCTTTTTTTTCATTCTTCTAGAAATTACTTCGGTCACTTTTCTTGTTAACAAACAAGTGCAAAGCTGTGACTGTCTTTGAAGAAAGATTGTCAAAAAGTGTGCACTGTTATGCCCATTTAACTATTATGGTCAGTGTAGTTGGAGGACACACTGTGCAAACTAGTTCAGTTAAAGCATATCCTGGCCTTTAAAGGTGCAGTTTGTAGAATTTAGTGGCATCTAGCAGAACAGACTTGGCAGAAATGGAATATAATATTCATAAGTATGTTTTAATTAGTGTATAATCACCTGAAAATAATAATCGTTGTTTTCGTTATCTTAGTATGAGCCCTTTATATCTACATAGGGAGTGGGTCCCTTTACATAGAGCCCGCCATATTGCAACGCCATGAAGGACAACCGAAAGGGGTGTAGGAGACTAAATCTTACACACTGGTCCTTTTTAAAAGGTTACATAAATTTGGAACTGCTACAAGATCGGTCTGAGTTTGAATAGATCAGGTTTAGATTGGACAGTCCAGAGGGATAACTGCATTATTTGCTTCACATTACATTTCTCTTTGTTACTTGCACCTTCTCCTCTCCAGAGTCATCCTCACTGTTTGGGGAGTAGTCACCCTCATCTGCGGCGCCTTCATCTTTGGCCAGAGCACCACCATCGCTGTCATGCAGCTCCTCGGAAAGATCTAACCCTTCCACTTTCACTGCTAATCCAGGACGGTGGTGACTAGATTGTAATTTGTGCTCCCCATTTCCTCTCCCCTGCTGTCTGGTGCCAAATATATCGGTTTTCTTTTTTTTTTTTTTTTACTGGAGCTCTTGAATTATGGCAACCATGGTTTCCTAAAAAATGGTCAAATGGACCCCAGAACAATCAAGAGGCCCCTCAAAACTTACAAGTAGCATCTACCACATCAGACTAAACCCAGTAAACTTTCCTCCCTCCTTCAGTATCCTTCATGTCACTTTCACTTGGGTTAATTGTTCATAGTTGCACTCTGACAATGAGCTCTGTCTTGCCTCCTTCCATGAGAGATCTGGTTGAAATCCTCAGGTATATTTGCAGTTTGTTGTATCATAGTTCTTCTGTGTCATAGTTTCATAGTTGTATCATAATCTTCTTCTGTCACATGTATCAGTGTATATTCAGATAAATCTTTTTTGTGTGGCAGCAAGATGATGGTACAGCAAATATGGGTGTGTGTGTGTGTGGGTAGGATGAATAGCTTTAACCTAATATAACACAGTAGACCAGGAGGTTTCATGCTCTCCTTATTATAAATGTATTCTTAATTTGCACAGTCTGCATGTTACCACTAGATTATGTGATAAAGGAGGTCTGAAGAGAAATATTCACCTATTGCTATCCACTGTAGAGCCATATAAGACTGAGATGACAGTTTGCTTTAGGGGTGGGGAGAAAAGAGATTTTGATGTTTCTGTTCATGTATATGTTGATGTGTAAATACTATCATGTTATATCTATTTTGTATGTTTAAAAAAAAAAAAGAGCTGCATTCTAATATTTGGTTTTAAAAAAGTAATGCGATCTTTAAGGTAGTCAGCAGTGAATATTGTGTGAATTAAATAATTGAATAAAATAATTTTTATATTAAACTTTTGTTGAATGTGTATCAGTTGGATGTTTGAGTGTACATTTGGGAAATCAAACCCCACTAGTATGGCTACATTTTGTCTGACAACACTTTTAGGTGTAACAAGTGATTCTATGATTTGGTGTTTTTAAAGGGATACTCCAGTGATTTAGTATTGCACCCTCATGGAGTTGGTGAGTTCAAAAGAGACAGATTTTAAAAAGAGAGGTCAAAATAGAAGCAGCACAATACAAGCTATCCTGACTTTTAGTCCCTTGTATGAGGTCAAGCTCCAAAACACTGGATCCTTACACTGATGACATCATTGGGGTAGTTGTTTTCAGACATTGGAAAGCTCCCTCTAGAACCACAGTTAATACTATATCTATACAGTATGTAGTGCTTATACTGTACATTAATCATTATTTTATACTGTTTTAGCATTTAGTATACAAGAAATCAACATAATTTACCATTTTATACTAACAAGAAGTTATATATGTGCAATGTCACACTGACTTTGGAATTTGCTGCCAAATAAAGTTTTAAATCTTGTTTTTCAAGCTCTTTCTAGAACTGTCTCATCACCATTTTTGCAGGTGAGAGCAGCTCCTGCATTTCATTTATGCATTGCATTGTGGGACAATAGTGTACAGCTCACTAAAAAATTGACTGTACTATGCATTCTGTCTGGTTTCAGTATACTTCATTTTGTCACTTTTCCAGTATGAACACAGTACATACTGAAAACCTGCTTAGAATTAGCACATAGTAATTAGTACATAATCTGAACTTGTAAAATATGCGCCCCTTTAATGAAAGTGATAAACACTTAACATCCTGCTCCATATTGTTTATGGCTTACCTCAATTTCATTCTCATCAAACCATAAAGTAAACGTTTGTGAATTGAGGATTGTCATGCAGGATGATTAGATTTCCATCAGGATAGACACAGATCTGCCAGAACCTTTCAGCATAGAGAAACAAGCACCATCATGAATATGCACCAAGATTTAATATCAAAGTCACAAAGCATGGTTTTCAGTTTTATGGTTTTATTGAATTGCATCACTCTACATCATCTAGAATTTCAACAAGATATTCTTTAAAGACCAAATATAATACTTGCATCCCTGCAATAAGTCTCTACACTTAAGAAGAGAAAGCTGTTTTACTGAAACATACATTAAGAATTAATATTTCATTAAACATTGCCATAAAAGTGAATGTTCATTCTTGTATACTTTTTTTCTAGTCATATATATTTTATATAATAGATTTTAGGCTTTGTCTCCTTTATAGGAATACTAGAAAAGAAAGAAGGTAAGAAATGCACAAAACCCATTGAAGAGTAGCATGGCCTAATACTACAGCAAAGAAGTTACTGGACATTCAGTTGACATGCACTCAGTTGAAGGATAGAAAAGAACACAGCCATAGAAGGGAAGAGTTATGGCCTTGATGTTGGTCAATTTGGCAAATTCCTGATTGGCTTGGTATCATGTAACAACACTTCTTGAGGTAAACCTGGTGATACGCTCCCTGTCCACCAGCTTCCCTACAGCTACAGAAACTGATGTTGCCTACAGGAGGCCTGATCTCCACATACTGCATGTCCTCTGCTGTGTCATCTTTTCGTGTTGCCAGGAAACATTCAATCAAGGCCTGTTTCACGACATTTCAATGGCATAACTCTTTCATTATATGACGAAGCACAGGTTGCACTGAGGAGTAGGAGGATAGAAAAAGAACAGGTTGCACAGTCTGAGGGACATTCAGGAATGTATCAACAGGAAACAGTATTGGCATTTCTGACAGTTCACTCACTATCTACCTCATATACAAAACCCAACCAAGCTGGGCACAATGTACAGGAAAGGACAGGCCTTGATTAGAACATGTGGGCTGCATTCAGCTGGGCACTCGAGTACTGTAAAACTATGGCTATCAGTATAGTATGTCACTGATATGTAAACATCAATCCATGCAATATGGCTTTATGTTTCTATTTAGAATACATCAGCTCCTTCTTGAAAGCAAACAAGATTTCACACAGTTTGTAGTGGCACAGGAGTGCTAGTTTTATTTTTTTAAAAGTGAATGTTTAAAGGTATCCTGTGGAGTTTTCTTGTAAACAAAGGTTATGCTCACATTCAGTGTTTCTCACCAATACGCATTGTGTCTATCGTTGAGGTCTAACAAACGTGCTGAATGCAATTCCTTCTGCATAAAACATTTTACGGATTTTTAAAAATACTTCATTTTTACATCCATGTTTACTAGCTAACATTTCTTGGCGTGTTACACGTGTTACCACCACCAACGGTAGACCAAAAGAATAGAGAGCCAAAGTTAAACTGAAACTTAGTGTTCTACTCCAGATGTAAGAAAATGTCATTCAAATTCACACTGACATTTATATCAATGCAAATAACAAAAAATCTTAACAGTATCCTTGGTCCTTGGTTCACTCCATGTGTCTAGACAAGGATGCTCATTCCTTTTAAAACGATCTAATATTGTTTTTTATTCAATATTTCTATTTTTAGCGACCCATAACAAAACATCATTTCCCAAGAGTGTAAATATTGTGAATAAAAGTTATGATGATGTAAGTACCCTCACTGCATTGCTGGTAAATTTCATGGGAGTAATCTTTTGTATGCTCACAAATTAATTGTTAAAATTACGAAGGTTTCAACTTCTGCAAGTGCTATAGTGGATGCCAATTTTGTTTAATGTTGTTGTAATGTTTAATTTTTTGAAGACAAATGAAAGAAATGTTCAATGAGAGACTACATTACGTTATAGAAGCTAGCCCAGCTGTGACATCAGGACTTTAGCTCTCTATTGCGTGAAACTGGCGGGAAGAATGTGTACCATGACGCCTTTGTGCTTGGCATGCATAAAACAGGGATCCCGTTGTAAATTGCTCCATAGCACCGATAGTGGTTAAAATCACACAGGGTACCTTTAACACAGACACTCACAGATTAGTGGAAACATTTCACACATAAAGCAGCAATGCCTTTGCATGCTTGTTCTATAAGCCTACTGTATTATGAGTTTCTGTTACAGTATATTCAATAACATTCAACATTTCCGCATTCCACACAGTCCTGCCCTACTCAATGCAGCCCAGCGGCCTAAAAGAAGGGAACGGTACTAGATCTATATTTGTATCAGTGTAGCTGGATCACCACTCACTGCTACCACAGTACTGGCAGACGACAGACTGGCTGTCATTCACAGATGAAAAGAGAAAATAGACTCAACAGTGAAAGGTGGATGGCACCTTTTGAAAGTATAGAGCTATAAAGGAGTGACTCATCAACAAATCTTTAACCAGATAAACTGTAATACTATACATTTCTAAATACTCTCATCATACATAATAACCTCTAATATACTGTATCTAGATGTCACAATATTCACTCATTTTAAATTGTGCTTTCTGAGTGAGAGTCTGATTGTTTTACATTGGTAGGATCATAGTGGTGTTAATGGTGGTGAATCGAGGTGTCTGAGGGATTGAATCCATGTTCCTGAATTTGACCTCTAGTCAATCCAGAGTGAATGGGTGAGATTTTCATCTTAGAGGTTTCGATTTGGACCAAAGATCAAGAAAGATCAGAACAGTGTTGGCCAGAGGTGGGTCAGATCAATCTCAAGAAAATCTATCAAAAGCATGGGAATGGCCAAATAGAAAATGTGGCAAAAATTAGACTTGACCCAAACGTACTCAGTTTGTTTATCTAATGATAGTTTTTTAGAGCATGAATTAGGTTGAAAAAAAGGGAAGGTGGCATATTCAATCACATGGCCAGTTTGTAGACAGAAAATCGCATTGTTTAATTTGTTCAGATTGTGGAAAAAAAACCAACATTAATAGTGACCTTGATCTTTTGGGGGATATTCTTTGAACCATACTGTTGATGGTCACTTGGTCACATAAAAATAATATCCTCGTCAGGACATCACAAGGATGGTCTTGCCTTATTTTTTGAGAGACCAGACCCATCTGATCAGACCCACCTCGCATTTGGTTCTAATGGCCCAGATTTGCACCTGGGATGCAGGTTAGGGAGGATTTGCTGTTGAGTTGTAGGTTGTTAGACCCTTCTTGCTTCTTAGTTTGCACTGAAAATTGGGGTCACAATGGAAATATTTATGGTCATCGCAGTTTTTTCTCTGTGAGACAGATGCTCAGGTGTCAGCTACAGTATATAAAATCATAAAAAATCATTGTGTTAATAACTGAATATGTCTGGTTTACAGAAATCTAATGCATTCGGTGAAACTGCCTTTGTGTCAATAATACGTTAATGCAACAGAAGACTGGTGTTGCACAATCTGATGTCAAGAGGTCTACACTGAAAGACCGTTAGTGGGCGTTTCCCTGCTTGCTGTGAGTTTACATCACGGCAAAAAAAAAACCCTTAAAACCTCCTCTGCCACATGGTGATGTTTAAGGCTTTATATTCAATGTCATTCAGATGGGTATCTCTGTCTGAAGGTTCTGATGGTAGGTTTTCTGATTCAAACAAAGGGTTCTGAGAAGCTGCAGCACCTATAAAGCTACTGCCGCTTCCACTGAGGAAAAATTTGCACCGTAGCACTAAAATATGTCAATAATACAAATATAACATATATATAACAACATTTTCATATGTACAATCTCTACTAGACTTACACAGCTAATATAAGCTACCCACCGGCAATTCAGACAAGGAATACAGTCTGCAAAAATAAAACAAACTTTAGCTGCATGGAGAACAGTGAGGTGCTGTCTTTATCTCTCTAGTTAGTCTCTTCTGTTTCAAGGTAGCAGCAGACTCATGTCCAAGTCAGAAATCATCCCTTGACGGCAAAACAATCTATTCATCTCACCTCTTTAATGACCCTGATGTTTATGCTCAGAGCTCTAAACCTCTGTTTCATGAAATAGCTACATGAAGAAATATATATCACCAACTTTCTGAATGTTTCTCTACATGTCTGTCAATCAAAAACTGGCATCTACAGACAGTACATACCCAAATCTTTGTGAAGACTGACAATAATTGATAATCTATGGGATACTGAACTCTGAACTCTCCCAATGGCTGGTCTTTGGTGCTAGGTTATGTCACCATCTGATGTACTGTACTCTGTTGCTAAGTACAGATGTACTCATGATGTTGGGCTTCACAGACATTTGGATTTGTGCTTCTGTCATTCATGAAAAACCTGTAACACATGCTGAAGAAGTTGATACGATGTACCTTCACAGACATTACTCCCACAGCAGCCATTGTGAATGTACATGGGTTGAGGAAACTCGACAAGAACAAGCAAATCACAACAAATGGATTTTCAAGAATAAAGGCTCACCATTATGGTAATCTAACATGTTGGCAAATATGTAAGATTTTCTACCTCCCTAAATTACACTTGAAAAAGTGGCATTCATTTGGTGGACTAAGCATTAAGGTTCCAACCGTAACCCCGGTTCTCTGATAAAATATGCTTGAAAGAGAACTCTCTCCATCTTTGAGATGGTAAAATTAAATACATTATTAAATGCAATTAAATATGTAAATCACCAGTATCATATATCTGCCACCTTTTTTTTTTACTTCCTAACTTCAAAAAGTGTTTTTTTCCTAAATACAGGGGTTTGCAAAATAGGGAGGGTCTTAAATTTGAGCTGGTATGGTATTTGGCTAACTACACAAGAGCTAGCTAACAATGGTGCTGTCTTTAATGTCTATGCTCTTGTTTGCAAGTCGAAAATGATCAAAATTAGGGACCGAGGATGTACATTACGTATGAATTGATATTTTATCAAGTTACTGAGCCAGTAAAAGTGCCACGTTGCTGCTGTTTGCTTGCTGTGTAGCTGCTCATGTTTTCCATACCACTGCAGGCAGAAATCTGTAACTACAGTACACATATTGTACTTATTCATTCACCTCTAGTGCTGGCAAGGCCTTCGTGGTTTTCATCATATTTTTACTAACACACCCCAAACTATTTTACTTAAGGACTAAGAAATGCTCAAGAACTCTAGCAGTCAGTTTGTTCCTGAGATTGCAAGCTAATCTGGTGATTGTTAGGTGTGTCAAAAAGCTCTCACTTGTTGAACATGTTGATGCAGCCCAGTATATTTCCTGCTTCCCGTGAGTGTCACATTTTAAAAAAAAAAAAACTTAACTACAGTTGTCGTGGTGTTTACTGTTGCCATGATGACGAAGGTTGCCTAACTTTAAACCACACCATGTTTCAAGTGATCATTTTAATCCAAACCATGAGCCTTCCCTAACCAAGTGGTTTTTGGGCCTAAACTTAACCAGACTTGCAGCGTTGTCACATCATAAAACATAAAATTTTTTTAAGAGTGATTTGTAACGGTTTTGGAAAGCAAAGACAAATTATGTTGTCCTGCCGATTACTGCTGATAAAAGAGCCATATTAGAAAACGATCCTAATGCACACGTGTGTACTGTTCACTCCTTGGCAAGGCAAAATGTGACACTGACATGGTGGACCGGCAGGTGTATTACACACCTTGGCGTGATATCGGGTTGGTAGATGTGAGTTCAGAATGGCTGACGTGAGAATAATGCCAAAAGCTTGTGGTCTGCTACAGACAAAAAAATCCTGCATTGTTTCCACAAATTTTCTGTCTATTTGAACAAATGTGGAATGAGCACCTACTATGAAATGACAGCTTCAAAGATGATATCTGTGGTAAATTCAACCCTAACGTGTGTGAAAAAAATGTTGCATTCCCAAATGCACTACTGAAGAACATTAACTGCTACATGAAAAACTCAACCCCAGGGTCCTTGCTACATGACAACCTCCACCCTACAGTGGCTCAAAGCTACCTCATGAGGTGACCAGAACATGAAATAATCAAAAATCTTGAGCCAGCAAACTACCATGGTGAGATGCAAACGCATTTTAGTAATCGCACGTTGTAAAATCCACTGTTTGTTCAATATTCACTGCAGTTGACACCATTCATTTGCACTGTGTAAACATGTACCTACAAAAAGAGTTGAGGAATGTGAGGGTTGAAGGATCGGGGGGTGAGGGAGGTGAGAGCAGGAGAAATGCAAGGGAAAAGGTTTTAAGGGTAGAAAGGAGTTAAAGAGGAAGTGGGGAGTGTCCAGGAGTCTTGGCGTGTAGTTGAATATCTTCATGCTCAGTCCCTGTTCACACTGCACCAGGCGGCTGCAACGAGAGAGACGGATGACAAGTGAAAAAGAGGTTAGAGAGACAGAAAGCGATTGAAAAGAAAATGAGCCCCAGAGGGCAGTACAGAGAGAATGACATGCAAAGGAATGAGGGAAAACAGATTGAATGGAGATGAGGGGAAATTTGATAGAAAAAGAATGAAGACAAAGTGTGAAGAAAGAGAATAAGAAGAGCAGAGGGCAGGGTGAGGAGAGATGGATAAAAAATGAGAGTTAGATAGGAAAAAAGTACAAATGGCAGACTGCCGAGCATAATCTCGTCACTGACAGTCTGCCTCAGGCCACGGAGGTTTTTTTAAAGGTTGTTTTAAATTCAGCTATTTTCAGTGCCAGGTTGCTTTAGTTGTTCAGAATGCCTCTGAGCTTTAATTACACAGCCAGCCTTACTGACTAAACACTAATCAGTTTCTCATCCCTGACTGACTTCTATTCTCTTCTACTTAGTGTTGAAACAATCTGTTGATTAATGTCTTAGTGGATTAGATAACAGTTGATTACATTTTGATAATTGACTAATCATTTAAAGGGGGACTCGTACATCTAAGAAAAAAAGATCAAAATTGAAGCAGCAGAGCACAAGATTTCCTGACTTGGTTAAGCTCTAAAAGTACTTGATGCTTCATTTCCTATAATTCAACTCAATAGCATCTTTTATTATGCAGCTTTTCATGTCATGTCAAAGTAACTGTAACTGCTAGTTTCCAGACTGCTAATACCATCTATGTCAAGATCCAAGTTATTACGACTCTTTCCGAAACTTTCATAAACTGTGAATTTTTATGAAAGCTGCAGCTAAAAGGTGTCCTATGGAGTTTTATTTTATAAAACTAAGTTATGTTTACATTCTGTGTTTTTCACCATAATGCATCATGTTTATCCTTTAGGCCTGACAAAACACGTTTCCTTCCTTATAAAACATTTGCAAAGCCCCTTTTTTCAACATTTTAAATCCTGCATTTTTTTCATTTGTGTTTACTAGCTTGCAGTCTTCTTCTTCCTTGCCTTTTTTTGTGCATTGCTGCACTTCTTTGTGTATTACTACTGCCAAGTATTGATCAGCAGAATACCATGAAGCCAAAAGCAGAAATGTGTCGCTTTGCCCACATGCTCGCGCATGTATAGGTGCATCCTTGTGTGCAGGCACCATACAAGAAAAAACACTAGTGGTTAAAACCTCCACATGGTGCCTTTAATATTATGAATATGGATGCCTCATGTTGGTCAAAGTCTGTTGTTCAAGGTGACTTAACCAAAATTTAATGAACATGATACTATATTGTCAATGCACAGTATTTTAAACCACAAACTATTAACTCTATTAACTATTAACTGCAACTATACAGCCAATGTGAACCCTTGCAAATTGTAAACATGGTCATCTTTCCTACATATCTCTACCATTCACCCACCTTACCACATAAACACCTTTCAAACTCTGTGCACCCAGTTGGTCTCACTGACTTTCTGTTAAACGTTTGTAGTCTTCAAGTCCAGTCTCGGATCACTCAAGTGATGTCACTCATACTTAACAAAGCTCCTCTAACCAAATTGACTTTTATCTCATTGTTAATTCTTGTTTTTTTAATGCTGGTTGGCCTGTTTATTATATTCAGTTTTATTATGTATTTGTGTGGTAAACATTAACTACTAACCTGGCACGGCTACAGAGGACACGGCCTCCGGCTGGCACAGTGTATCCACCTTCACATGCTGAAAGGCTTTGTTGGGGGCCGACTGGAGGTGCCTGGGAACAGTGGAGAGGGTGAGAGATCACACACACAAACACACGCACACACACACACACATACACATACAGTAGCTAGACACACAACATGCATGCACGTGCACACATCTGCACGGCCACTCATTATGTACGCCGGTACACATAGCCTCAAACCGCTTAGCACGGCCCTTAGCCTTTACTGTAAGAGTTGAAATATTAATGGTAGTGAGACGTTGTGAGCAGTGAAGCAGAAACTCAGATCAGTCGGCAGCTACATCAGCAGCCTCTCCTCTTGCCCAGCACGAGCACCATCACTAAATCATGATGACCTGATGCAACTGAAGTGCTTCAGCATCTCTGGAGCAAGCGGGTGGCTTAAGAATGCTAATTAAATGTGGATGGAGGAATTTTTCCAACAGGCTCACGACAGTAATGGAGGAAAAGTGAGCGCTTTCTTTATTTGGCAATTGCCAATCAGTGAAAACAATGGCAGGAAGGAACGGCATGCTCAGCTCCAAAAAACTTTCAGAGGAGCCAGAGTGCTGACTCAAAGACATTTTCAGAAACAAAATGAATGTCCACACTTAGTACTGACTTTTAATACCTTTAAAGTGGATCAGCAGTGGGAATTAAACATTTTGCAGCAATGGGCCTTGCTCAGCATTTACAGATGTTTCATTCTGCCTGTTGCTTTTGCTCATTTTTAGAATCACAGTAAGGCTTCTGCTTAAACTGTATTGAGCTTTTTTTGAAAAGCTTTTTCGCACAGAAAATCAAAAACCTCTTAATACTGGCATGAGTGACAGGTATTAGTAAGGGGTTTAAGCTTAAGATGGAAGTTCAATACATTGAGCCAAATGTGAAAACTCACCTCTTCCACTCCTCCTCTCCATCCCAGAACTCGTAGACGACAAAGGATAAACCGTCCGGCAGACGCACCGCAGTCACACTGGGGCAGAGACAGAGGAGAATGGGAATGAGTAGATAGTAGAAGAGGGAGGGTGGTGTGGTGTGAGAGTTATGACAGAATAGTACGTGGATCATAGAGGAAGAGATGTGTGTAAGCATTGGATTGATGGCACAAGTGATGGTAGAGGGGATAGATTAGAAATATTGGTGAAACAGGGAGTAACGGTGAAGAAAGGTGGAGGATGGAAATGATATGAGGTAGGGATAGAAAGGGGAGAAAAACATTAACAAGTATACATCAAAGGACACGTTGAAATGAAAAAGAAACAGAAGATAATTTGGATTTCAGGGAAAAAAAAAAGATGATGAATTGTTTCCCATCTCTGCACAATATTGAGGTTGCAGCACTTAACACCAAGATGAGAGCTTGGAAATTACATCACATCTATAAAAATGAAACTTGCAATAATACAACAGAACAGTGTGTGAGCAGGTCATTGCAAGTGGGGGATGTTATTGGCCAACTGTAAACTATGAGGCCCTTTATAGGGTACACCTCGCTATAATGAACAAAGTATACATGTTGTCTCCAGAACAGCATGAATGTGTTGAAGTATAGTTTCAACAAAGTGCTGAAGATAATCCACAAAAGGATCTTTGTCTATCTTTACCTGATGGTGTAAGGGCTGTAGAGGTAAACTGGAACCACTGCCATGTTAGAACCATCATGACCTTACATGCATGTTAAGGTTTGTTATCTTCCTAAAAACGTCCATCTGACAAAGTTTAAGCTACCCAAAAATGACTGCAGCTGGTCTGCATCATTATTTGTGTTTAGGGTGACTTTAAAATGTTGTCTCATAGTTACTGATCTTGCTCTGGCCGACATGTCACAACTGAAACAGTCTGCTGACACTCATTTCCTGCCATAGCCCCAGTTTCTACCTCTCATGTGTTACCACTACCTTCACACAGTCACAGAGCATTTGATTTTCCAAAAAAGCATTACCTGGAAATCTTTGAGAAACCTAATAGGTCAATTAACAACACTTACAGCTGTCCTGAAGGTATTTCAAGACTCTTCTACCCATCTGGATGAAAAATATTAAGTCATGCACGAAAAAAATAACTTTTTTTTAACCCTTTTCCCAAGTTGTGACTTTATTTCTTATCCAGGTAGTATGTAGGAAATGAGATATGTCCTTGCTCTCTTTCCAAAACATAAGCAAAATATTAACATGTTTGTATGAAAATATAAGATACTGGAAAGAAATATATCCCAATATAACTGATAATAAAATGTTCATGCTGTACAGATATAATGGAAAAAGGAGATATATAATTTCTGGCTACCATCTCTATCTGAATTAGGAAAAAGAGGGGCAACTTAGAAAACGGGTTTTGGATCTTTGAGGATTTTTGAACATTTTTTCAGAAAATTGGGTGCTAAGTGCTGTGATTCAAATGTACATGAGAGGCACAAACTGTGGATAGTTAACCCCCAGAGACCTGCAGGGGCGTCTGCGCCCTCAGCTGACATTACTGTCTTTCAGAGGCTGTAGTGGGCTCATGTCATGCTAGCTTGTCAGGAAGGGGGCTAAATAGTGCTCAATATTTAGGCTAAAGTTTGGCGACGGAAAAACTGGGATGGCCATTTTCAAAGAGGTCCTTTGACCTCTCCCCTTAAGATATCCGAATGAAAATTGGTTCTATGGTTACCCACAAGTCTCCCCTTTACAGACATGCCCACTTTATGCTAATCCCATGCAGTTTTTGGCAAAAACCATGAAGTTTTTTGCATGCATTTCTGCATGCTGGGGTTCCTAAACCCAGCATTGGAATTGCATAAATTTGGTCTGACTGGAAAGCTGAGCCTCTTGTGGATTCAATGAGCCCAATTGTATTCATGTATGATGATGTTAGTCCCCATAGTAGCTATTTCATTGTACTGAGACTATTTTTTGAAACTTAACCTCACTGTATAAAATGACCTATAGTGACCTCTAAGATAATCACAGCCTCATGAAACTTTACAACCACAAACTAGAGACATAGGACATTCAGAGGATATATGACTTTCCTAGGTATATTGTCAATAAGGGGGTTCTGAGCAATTTCCAGAACAGAAGCGCTCACCATCCAATCGCCAAAGAAATCTCCAAATGTCAAACATTTTTGATACCAAATCACAGCATGAATTGTTCTACGGTGTTCCTCAAGGTCTTGGTGTCTTAATGTGGTATTTTGACCATTTCTATCAATTCTTGATTGGTCAAAAATGGTTATCAACCCAAAAATTGTTGCAACAACTTGAGACATAATTGAGCATCAGAATGGCCATCATGTACTTCTATCATAATGTTCTAAGCCCTCATACACTCTAAACTTTCAAAATGTGAATACACGCCTAACCAAAACACAATGTTCATTACAGATTTATGACTAGAAAAACCTGACACACAGTGCTGAACTGCATCTCAAGTTAATCTTCAGGTTCCCAGCTTTCAGATAATGTATACCACTTCTATGTATCATATACTGTTGACCTGCTATCTCCCCCTAAAAAAGACAAAATGGGTCTATGATGGGTCTCTAAGGGTTAAGCTACTGTAGCAGCCAGTAAACACATAGGTGAACAGGAATACATACAGTATGTACTCTCTGAGATGATCTTATGTGGGGCCATGGTTTTTGTTGAGCTGGAAGTTGATTTCTCATCACTGCCTGCTCATATCAACATGCCTCCTCTGACCTCTTGTCAGATGTCTGCATGTATTTTTGTGCAAAAACACCCAAGAAAACTGTAAAAACTGTTTCTGAGATGCAGTAATGACACCACATTCAAAAGTCAAGCAGATATTCTAGAGGTTCATATGACTCATTGTGTTAAAGAGCAAGAAAGCTATGTAAACATTAGATGAACTGAAAGTAGCTGCTGATTATACATATCACGTTGCAGCATTTGACATGAGGTCACTCAACATTTTCTATGTGATTAAGTCTTAAAGTCACATTTGATATAAGATAACTGTGAAATTTCAAAAGTCTATGAATCATTGTAAGAAAATGTTGCAATATAAGAGTAAACAAAACACAAAGGCCTCTGATTTAATGGCTGAAAAAAGCAGACAGTAGCACTAACTGCCATTTTCATACAACTCAAGTCCATTGTACACCTGTTTGGTAATTTTCTGGTTCTAAATGCATCAAGGTGAGAGGAGCGGAGCAGCTGAGGGTGTGTTTACACAGATTAGGCGGTGCGGTGCAATTTTGGCATTTCAGCATGAAATTACACCTGCATTTATGCCTGCTCAGACTACCTCTTATCACAAACCCAATTTCATTTCAATTTTCAAAAGATTTAAATTTTCAAAGGGCAATTTTCATGGTGCAACCACAGACTTCTCCAAAATCACAGAAAGCAACCTTTTTTATATGTTGAGTTTTGGCTCTTTCGTGTAAATATACGTTTTACATCTGGTGCAGGTTTAAATGCACAGGCCCTTTTGTATTTTTCTACACCGCAGACTGGTAAACTACTCCACAGAGAGTCTATACTGTGAACGCAGGTGGATTATAATCAGACATCCTGAGCTCCACCAAAGATATCAGGACATAATCAAAGTAATATTTTCTGTCATGTCAACAGGCTTATTACGTCCAGTCCAGACTATTACTTTTCTTACAATTCATAAATTATTATCTTTTATCTATTTGCAGTAGTGGCACTGAACTGTAGAATATTATATTATAGTGTGTAACTATACACAATATTTTACTCTACTGTACTGGCTGTTATAATTGTGTTAAATAACTTCACATTATTACTCAGTGGCAGGAGTTTCTGTCTCCTGAAATGCAAACTCGACATGAAAAAGAAACACTGTTTGCAATTAGAAGCAGACTAGAGTTGCTGCATATATTTGTGTATTTGTAATTGTATATTTGGGTGTTGTGACTCCAGCCGGGTCTCTCCTCTCAGCCCATTAAATTATTTGCTGCTTTTAGGGGGAGCGGACATGATTGGCCATTATTGAGAATCACTCCATCTCCCCATCTGCTGATCCTGTTCCTTCAGTTAATGTTTTTTTTTATTTTGCTCTGGCCTCTTCTCCACAGCTCTGTGCCAGCCTTTCATTTGTGCCTCTGGTCACTACAGTTGCAAAAATATGTGACAATTTTGAGCAGAAAACCAAACCTTGATGTCACACATGTACAACTGATGCATTCATAAACGAAGTATGAAATTCTCTAATTCTCCAATTCTTTGTCATTTCCTGTATTTGCTTTAATCTAAAAACTGGGTTTATCACTTAGCCTGAGCAGGGTATAAGCAGTCTAAAAAGGTATTAATAGGAGTCAACGGGTCTGTCCCTGTAGGTCTACCCTGAACCTGAAGAGGGCAGTGGGGAGACAGGCTAAACATCTCCACAGGGCTTTAAAAGAAGTAACCTTGGTTGTGTGAGCTCTGCTGGAGGATATAATCAAGTGTTTGTGCATGTAATCACACATTCACCCTAAAAGATAATGAGCAGGGAAGGCAGAGACTAAATAAACTTTATGTATTACAGTTAGTTTGTGCAAGATTTAATGAGGGAGTGAGGAGAAAGAAAAGGAAAGTTAAGCAGTGCCAAAAGAGTAAAGAACGACAGCAAACAGGAGAGAAAAGTCTATTCCCAGGTAATGAGCAGAGCAGGCTCCTGCCATCAACAAACCTCCATCTCCTTTATGAATTATTTACTTCAGCTACATATGGAAGCATTGTGCTGTCATCAATTTTACTAATAAAGTAAGGGAGTAACAAATATACTAACAAGCCAGTGAAAATCTAATGCTCAAAACTAACAAAATACTAACAGAACCATCTAAGTGACTGTAGTGCTCCACCTAAAAGCCCCTTCCAGCTGTGTGTGTGCTGTTTGTTGACCTCAGCAAAGCATTTCATACTTTTTATCCCTCAGGAGCAGAGTGTTAAGTAGGTGTGACCAAGTGTGTGACTCAGAGGTGAAGATGTTTTCATCTGAAATGAAAGGGACTGTTAAGGTTTGTGGATTACAGAAAATTGTGTTTGTAAATGAATGGATGAAATTACTGATAATAAAATATGGTATCCAAATTCAACAGGATGCCCAAACTTTGCAAACTACATTTGCAAGGTAGAACTTCTAAAATCACTGACCATGATTTCTTCCTCTAAAATCTAATATTCACCACAGTTCACCATTGTTGTTTAGCATGTTAGCGTGCTAATATTTGCACACAAAACACAATGTACAGTTGAGACTGATGGGAATGTCATTAGTTTTGCAGGTATAGTATTTGGTCATAAACCAAAGTATTAGACAAATTAAAATTTTAGCATCAGTTTACAATTTCATGGCAATCCATCCAATAGTTGTTGAGATATTTCAGTCTAGACCAAAATGATGGACCAACAGACAGACTGAAATGTCCTTGAATATGATGTCTATGTATATGGTTGTGTGGATATTGGGAGTGACATGGTTCATGTTTAAATTTAGATCTCTGTTTTTTTTTTTATTGGTTCTGCTTCAGTATACTAATTACTGTGTACTGTAGGTACTGTAGACTGGTATTTACTTACATTGCATACTGTACAGGCATTCAATTACACATTTTGTCAAAAGGCAACACTGGAATACCTTTAATGATAGAGGTGACCATGTTGGAAAAACAGCGCTGGGATCAGCATCAGTAAATCAAGGAGCCGGTTTCTGAACTTTCACTTAAGTAAAAGAGGATTTATACAACTGGTTTTAGCCTGTCCTTTGACAGCCAAGGTAGAGCCATGGCTCACTACAGGGCTTTGATTGAGTGCCACCAACTTTACCGTAACAGTGTAAGCCTGGGACGAGAAGGTGCAGGAGTTCACAACAAATCAAATTACAAATCTCTGTAAACGCAAAAAAAAAAATCCAGCATGTGTACACCTGATCTAAAGAATGTGTGAGATGCGCACATTCTCACTACACATTCTGTGTGTATATTTAAGACACAGGCGTATTTAAGCTAAAGTTAGTTGTCACGCATGTATTAAACACAGATGATCTCCATTCTAAAAACAACTGACTACACTAACATTGATTTGGATGTGTCATTAATGCTTTAAACCTTTGATGAATAATTCATTTTGGGTTTTCTTCTTTGGTTTGAATTAAATCTGTTTGGAGAGGTTGGTTTTCAATTTGACATTAAAGGGTCTTTTTCTGTTCAATTTCAGAAAAGCCTAATTACATCAACTATGATTCAAGGCTGTGAAAAACATGAAAAAATCCAAGAGGGACTGAATGCTTTTTATAGGCACTGTAGTTAGATATGTAATGTTTGTCTTGTCTGCCACATCAGTGTCAGTTTAGCTCTTCATTTTAAAGCTGCTATAATCCATATTTTTATATTAACAATGAATCAAATCACTGTGTGTAATGTAAAAGGTGTTGCTTGTAATGACAAACCCACAGAGAATCATCAAAGTTAGCAACTAGCTGGTGAACATAGTGGAGCATTTATCAACTAAAGAGATAGTTCTTAGGAGCTGGTGGAGACCAAAACAGAGTTGAAAAGAGAGTGAATATTGGACAAAACATCCATTAAGGTGACAGGAACACAACTCAACACTAATGCTGCTCCGTATCTGCTGGGTGTGTAGGCAACTGTTCGCTACCAAGTTCATCATATAACTTTAAAGGTGATAATATGTGTATAATTGTGTTTGTAGTTCATTTTAGCTGTCCCCAAGTGGCCAAAAAAGTTAATGGTTTAACTACTTTTGAAGATATAAAAAATTCTTAAAATACTCCCAAAAGCATTGCACATTATGTGAATGCATTATGGATTCTGTGCAATAAGGAGTTGTCAAGCCTTATACCGCTGTCTCTTCCACTCTTGCAGACCATTTATCCCAAAGTACAGACTACAGGGATCTGGTGGGAGAAAGTGTAATACTAATAGAAGAACTGCAGTAGAGTCAGCACCTTGAAGTCTTGCCAAGGGCATATGCAGAATATGAATCTGGACTATGCATACAGCATATTGGGCCTGGGATTTGGGAAGGTCTCTCTGGATATTAAATTGTTTCATAGCACCCTGAAACTCCAAGTGGAAGGGACAGGACGGTTATAATATGTACAGCATGTGTATACCAGATAATATTACAGGTGTAATATTATAGGAATTGGGTATGCAGCACAATAGTTAGTATCTCACTGATCCAAACCACCTGGGAGTTACAGCAGTTTTTCAGATAATGATGAAATACCAACTCAAAGCTGAACAGGAAATATTTTGTAGTGTTCTTGTGCACTAAAAAACTGTGACAGAATCCAAAACCAGAGGAGGGAATATTTGAGTTAATAAGGAGAGAAATACAGAGGGGTCCTGACACAGAAAATGGAACGCATCAAGGTTACGGTGCTGCAGCAACACCAGTAGGGCAGTCATGAAAATGTGGAGCAGTAGTGAAACTTACTGAAAGCAGTCTCTCTGTGCGGAGACATTCTTCAGGTACTGCTTCAGAGCCTCACAAAACTCGCCAAGCTTCTTCTGGGAGACCACCATCTCCTGACGAATCAGCAGCAAGGACTGCAGAGAGAGAGAGAGAGAGAGAGAGAGCTGAGAGAGCCAGCTGGTTCTGGGAAATCTGTTCACAAACAAGCAGAGCCCCCAGACAGAAACCCCATTACACTAAGCCAAATTATAAGAAAACAAAAAAAAGAAAAGAATCAACTAAAAATCAGTGCAAACTGGAGCGCTATTTCACCCTAAACAGATAATACTCAGTGGCAGATTATCTGACCACTGTGACCACTTGACCATGTACAGACTCAGTGAGCACAGCATCGGCCACCGCAGGCAGACCTGGCTCCCCAGAGAAGACACACTGCACACAGCAGGAGGTGGAAACCAAGACATCAGAGACACATACTACCCACAGATTACAACCCCCCAAAAAGACTTTGAAAACAGGGCTAGTAACAAAAAACTTCCGTATCTGCTGGGCGAAATACAGCAATGTGCAAACACAGCAGCAAGATTTGTGAGCTGTTGTGACTGGAAAAGGGTGTAAATACAACCACCATGAAGACTGTCAATCACCTGTGTATTCCTGCACTGACCATTTGCACTGTGCTGACCTCTGTACATAGACATACATACTGTACATACATATAGAACAAATATCTTTAAATACATCCATTTAAAAAAATGTTGCACTGTTTATATAGTTCTCATTTTTTTGTATTTATATTTTTTAACTACAAGTCTACATTTTTCTATTTTATTTTAAGTTATGTTTTACTTATCTGTATATTTCTAACAGCAAGATCACAATTCTTCTGTTTATGTACATTTTTTTGTTGTTTTTATTTCACACTTGCTTTGACAATGTAAACGTCTGTTTCCCATGCCAATAAAGTCCCTTTGAACTGAACTGAAATGAATTGCAAGAGAAAGAGTGAGGGAGAGATCAGTTCTGTACCAACATTTATATTAGTGTCAACCATTGTGTTTGTTACAAGCAGACAGATATGATCTAATGGATTCAACATCAAGAGGTTTTTGGGTTCCTGTTGACCATGTTTAAATTCTGTGGAAAACAATAAAGCTTAACTTTCTTTTCCTATGTCTTTATTGACTACATATCAAATTTTTCAATCAAAACACATGGATTTCATTCACTGGTAATATTTTTTCCAAGTGGTTTCAGGTTAAAAATAAAAAGTCAAAGTGATCCGTGTTGAGCTTCACGTGAGCATTTCATTTCGCAATCACTGCGCCTGGTCCAAGAAATTGTCCGGCATGTAACCCTCTGTAAAACCACAACTTGTCATGGTTTAAACAAATGATATATAATGGGTTAATTAGTGAGCTTCAAAGGTGCTGGTAGGCAATGTATTTTCCTTTTTTACCAGCGCCAGGCTAGCTGCTAAGCTAACTGCCTCCTAGCTTTGTGTTTACCGTACAGACACAAGAGTGGTATCGATCCTGTCATCTAACTCTCTGCAAGAAAGCAAATAAGAGTATGCCCAAAAATTTCAAACTAATCATTTTATTTGAGGTTTTTAACTTGTCATTTTACCACTGATAAATCTGTCAGCTTGTTAGCAAGTTAAAATGCTGTCAGCTAACCTGCATGTTATTGCTGTAAACACATCTGATTTATTAAAGATCCCCTCGAGATAGGTTTTATGACACTTACAAATACTCTGCTTTAAACAATAAAGTGTCTGATATGTTTTTACAACAAAAAAGTACAGTTATCATGTTATGATTCTTAAAATTACTTCTCCTTGTCCTTCACTAAAAAAAAAAAAAAAAGGAATCTATGAATATGCAAATATTTTTCATTTCAAAATGTAACCGTTGGACACAAGATGTCTCCTACTTCACTGAAAAGCCCATTCTCAGTGTATGTACACTGAAAGCCTCAAATTTCCACCTCATACTAAGTTGTGTTTAAGTTGCACATCAGACCATGACTGGCTTCCAAATTAGTTGTGATGTCACAAATCATGCTTGTATGTACTCGCGTTAAACAGCCTTCTCGAGTCAAACTCTTCAGATACATCATTCTGCACAGTGATGCTCAAATATCCAAGTGAAGTATCTTGGAGGTGGAGGTGGAGGGGGGCTTTCATATATGCAACAGAAACTATTTTCAATAGTGGAAGTTGCAAATAGACATTATTTTCTGTTGTTAGGTAGCACCTATCTTTATGGTAGCACCTGAAGTTATCAGGAGATTTGTGATACAACTGCAAATCCTTTATTCGTCTGTGTGTTATTCATCCACTACAGGCAAGTAATTTCTTCTGTTGAATTGCATTGGAAGGGCATGAGGCAGTAGTCCCTGTCACCCACAGGCAAAAGCAAAATGATCATTATCTCACATGGCCTATAGAAATCTTTTGACTGAAGCTTCCTGAAGACTCAGTGGTCAAAGACGTATAAGATGTAACTGCCACATACCCCAGCAAATGTGTTTGTGTGTGTGTGTGTGTGTGTGTGAGAGAGAGATTGGACAGATCTTCTGTTGCATTTCTCTGTTTGATCTTAACTTTCTGTACAGTACAGTAGCTCCCTTCTTAATGGTCCAGTATAGCTGTAACAAAAGCTTTAGTATGTGAAAGGTGTGTGTATCTGCATGCTTGTGTGTATGGAAGAAGCGTAAGCGTTGTGCAATTAGGGCCTGGAGGCTTTTTTTGTAATTATTTATATACGTAATTATGTATAAATCCAATTTATAAAAAGAAGAACCGAAGAGCTGTGTCTGCAACGGTTTCAATCAGATTAGAGATTAGCTGTTATCTTCAGCTTTAAATGTGCCATCGTTACTGTAGTGCACAACGGTACAATTAAAAATTCATCCACTATGACCTAGATAACTGCAGCAGTGTCTCACTGAGACTCCAAAATACACATTCACATATTAAAAGGCACACAAACAATCTCGCACACACACACACACAAATATCTCTTATGCATGTACACATGGACGAGCACTTGCACGTCAACTATGGTTACACAAGACACACACATGCATAAACTCACATGCACACGCAGCTGACTGCTGGGCTATTATTACTTCATCTATTATTTATCATTGTGTGAAAAGCTCTGTGTCAGCCTGTCAAGTTTGTCAATCAAGCTCTTTCTAAATTGTCATTCTCAGTCATTCTTCATAGACACACACACCTACGCAAGGAGTGGCCTACATACAAAAGCACAGACGCAGTAAATCACTTTGCCTTTAAACTCATAAACAGTACATGTTGCCAATGCACCCACGCCCAGTGCATCTTCATAAATATATAATATATATTATCTTAAATTTATAATAACTGTGTTTCTGCTGTTGACTTTTAAGTCAACTTTCTCTTATCCTGCAATGTCCTCTTCTCCTTCAGTGACGGTAATTTGCAACATTTCTCATAATGCTTTGACAGTCTTTAAGAGGCCTGAACATGTTTCATTTCAACTGTGGGTTGTACACAATACATCGAGGTGGGCATGGTGACAAGAAAAGAACAAGTTGGAGGAAAAAAGAGGCGTAGGTCTTAGTAGGTTTATTGTGAAGTATCTTGTCAGAGAAGCAGGGATCTCTACCTCCTGTACAATGGATTTCTAATCTAGAAAGAAGACTCTTAGATTCGTAAGTCCTGGCACTAACTTTAGGTTGCACCATTAATATTTTAGAGAGTTTATTTTTTTCTGCTATTTAACGTTTCATAGTGTACAGAAAAAGTTTCAACTAGATGCTAATTTGCATTGAACAAGTTATAGGCTATGCAAGAATAAGAAAATACAAGCAACAAAACCAGCAATGCAGAACAAATACATGTCAAATGTTTTACAGTGAATTCTACCTTTTATACTTTTTACTTTTTTTACTGGCTCCTTGTTTTCTTGATGTCTGACCTATTTGCCAAAATTACTTTGATGTGGCATTTAGTTTATCCTCTTTCACCTAAGGCCTGCACTTTTCTTCTCCTTATTTAATTTTTACCTCACTTAACCCTCTTTTCCATTCATGCTTCCACTCTTCTCCTCCACTCTGTGCTGCTCCCTCTCTGTCCTCATTCTGCGTCTCTTCTCGAGGACAGATGTGATTAAATCCTATTTCATCTGTATGTAAATCGCTGCTGCTCTCTGTGTTTCAAGATATTTTGGAAGGCAAACCTTGATGGTTACCCCTGGAGGCTACTGTTGCTTGCCACTCTCCCTTTTTAATCTTTCATTCCTCCCCTCCGTAATGAGAAATATTCCCTATCATTGTTAAGATACTGGCAGTGAACACATGCACAGGGAGTGTCGTTGCTATCATCAGGACAGATATTAAATATCAGATTATGCTGCTATTGAGTAACTGGAAACAGCTTGCTGTAAAACATCCTAACAAGAGAGCTCTATATTTAGCAGATATTAGCTACAGCTCTTGCAGCTTGTACACATGCAGACTCTAAGTAAGTACATAACACATCTGCATCCTCTTGTGTGTTGGTGTGCTTTGATTGTCTGTTTTATTGGCACATAATGACAGTTTATTTCTTCACATCACTGTTTATCTAAATTGCTGTCATGAGACAGCTGCATTACTGCAACATTAAGCTGCAATAATGAACACCTGGCTGCTCGTCAGTACAGCAGAGTATTGTATGTATATGTGTGTGTGTATGTGATTTATGTGGCAATGATTGCATGTGTGTCTATGTGTGAAGCACCCAACACAGTGATAGCACCTGAGAGAGTTATGATTACTGTACAGTCTACCTAAAGACATGAACACACACACACACACACACAAATACACACACAAGACATTGTACGTGCCAACTCAATTAGAAACACTACATTGCCCAGCAGCCTCTGTTAATCTAATCACCACCACTCCATTAACCATCCTGCCTCCCTGGCCGAATCACTGCGATTACATCTGCTCCCCTGTGACACTGTGGCCCTGCAGAGGTGATGAATCAGGAGCCTCTAACTCTCCAGTTCTGTTCTCACTGCCCTAACAATCTCTGTGTTAATAGTCAGCATCAAAGCTGTATCCATGAGGGTAACATGCTTCAGTTCTGTTCACACTGACACTCAGAAACCGACAATAACAGTCCAGGAAAGATGCACATAAATCATCAACACCTTTGTCTTGATGGCCTGAGAATACAACTCAACTCTGACTGGTCAGATGAATATTGCAAAACTTAAAGACTACAATTTGAATAATTAGATTACAAAAACAGTGCTAATCAAAGAATAACCTATTATAATTAACCTCTTAATTGATCTAATATTAATCAGATGGTTCCCCTTGTCTTCTCTCCAAATTGGGTGGATTGGAATTAGAGCACATATGAGTTAGATCTTGGTGAAATAATGGCACTGTCAAATTTGATTTCGGTTGCATTTGGGTGTGGATGTTTTACTTCATTGACATTTTGTGCTTGGGGGTGCAGCCAGGATTTTAGAAATACTGACGTCATTAGTCCCCCAGTGCAACCCCACCCAACATAAGACATGTTTACCAGCCACTAAGGGTGTAACGCCTAGCTACTGTCTGTATTTGATTAATTTAGGAAAGTTAAATTAATCAATCATTAAATAAATGAATGACATAAGTTACCTAAGTAGAACCTAAAGTCTTAATAATAGCTCTGTAACTGTTAATGGTCAAGGTGTAAATGAAAAGTGTAAATGGAATGGGAAATTGTAACTGGGAAATGTAAGTCAGAGCAGAAAAATGGGTCATGTTGCATAACTTAGTTTGAAATGTTTATAAAAACAACAACAACAACAATGCAAACATATATTGACCCTGAGAATAATTTCTTTAACAATCTAAACAACAATTGCTACACAGATGATCAGTTTATCATGAATGTTAAGTCAGATCATGGAATGTCAAGAAGAAGAAGCTTATATGCAAACTTTCAAAACATCGAGGAATATTTAAGTCAATTCAAGAAACCATTCAATATCATAGCTATATCTGAGACCTGGCTCAACTCTGAGAAGGGTGTAGATTTCGAGTTGACTGGATATTAATTGAAATACATGAATAGGGAGAACAAGAAAGGAGGGGTGTGGCTCTTTATGTGAACAAAAGCCTCAATTTTAAGGTAATAGAAAGCATGACAACTACTATTGATGATGTGATGGAATGCATTACCATAGAAATCTGCATGGAAAAAAAGAAAAATGTAATTGTTAGCTGTGTACATAGAGCACCTGGATGCAACACTGAAATGTTTAAGGATAGTATGGAAGGGACGTTTGTCAAGACAAATCAGAAGGTTACGTTCATTTGTGGGGATTTCAATATAGACCGGTTAAATCCTAACAAGCACATATTGGCTGATGAGATTATTGGTGCAAAGTATAGTATGAGTCTATCCAATGATCACTAAGGCAAGCAGAATGACATCACACTGTGCCACTCTAATAGACAATATATTTACAAATAATATGGAAAACAATATACATAGTGAGGGGGCTACTAATGAATGATATCAGTGACACTCCTGCATATCAAAAATCCCCTACATTTCACTGAACACTAAATTCTTTTGATCAGCCCAGTTTCTTTCAAATAAGGGAACAGACTCCCTAAACTGATGGCAAATACATTTTTTAGACTAATTTCTTCCACTCTGAGCTTCCTAATTTCCCTTTTTTAATGTTTCTCGTTCGCAAGAGTATGTAGGGCAGTGAAAAATGACTCCACTGACTTCTCTATTTGACAGTGCTCACATGATCCTGAGGGATGTTAGTTTTACGCACCACACTACTAGCCTACTCAATTCTTGTTTGGCCAATGGTGCGTGCCAATATTCTCCAATGTGTTCAAGGGGAGGGGGCTATGCTATGTGCCAGAGAACGTGAGCATAATTTACGATACGACAATTGAAAAAAATGATTGAAACTTTTTTTTTTCTTTTACCAGTTGCCCAATCAGGCATGGCTTTTTACTTGCCCCGGGTAATCAGGCAAGCCTTATTGTTGAGCTATGAGCTAATATTATGAGGACATGCAAGAAGGAATATTATAACAAAATATTAGAGAATAACAAAAACAATATCAAGGACATATGGAGTCTATTAAATAGCATTATTAGAAATGGATCAACAAGCACAAGTTACCATGAATATTTTATTGACAATGATAAGACTGAAAAATATGAATGATGTGGTTAATGGCTTTAACAACTTTTTGTAAGTGACATTGGTAGCAAGTGTAAGAATAAAACATCTACTGAGTGGAATGAAATTGATATGACTTTAGTCAAGAAAGTCATTGATGGTATTGTAAACCCACTAACTTGCATCAGTAACTTGTCATTCAAAATGAGTACATTTCCATGTAAAATGAAAACTGCTAAAGTTATCCCATTATATAAAGCTGGGGATAGACATCTCTTTACCAATTACAGGCCTGTGTCTTTACTTTCCCAGTTCTCTAAGATATTGGAAAAACTCTTTATTGGAAGGTTGGATAATTTCACTGAGAAACACAAACTGTTGACAGACAGCCAGTATAGATTCAGAACAAACAGATCAACATCTATGGCATTAATGGAGTTAATAGAAGAAGCATTTGATACCATTGATAACGATATATTACTCAATAAAATGGAAAGGTGGTATCAGAGAGGTTGTGCTCTAAAAAAGCTATATAGGAAAACAGGCAACAGTTAGAAAAATAGGTGACTACAAATCAACATGTTTGGATATTGCTTGTGGAGTCCCACAAGGGTCAGTATTAGGCCCTAAATTGTTCATTTTGTATATAAATTACATATGTAAGGTATCAAGAATATTGAAATTTGTTTTATTTGCGGACAACACCAATATTTTCTGTTCTGGGGAAAATTTGCAGAAGCTTTTGGAGGTGGTCATGACAGAAATAAGTAAATTAAAAATGTGGTTTGACACAAACAAATATCTTGGAAATTTGAACAAAACTAAACTTATGTTGTTTGGAAATGGTACATAAAATGGAAATAAACACAAGGTTAAGTGACGATAGATAATGTTAATATAGAAAGTGTATATGAAAATAAATTTCTGGGTGTGATATTAGATGACAAAATCTGCTGGAAACATCATATAAAGTTGGCAGGAGTGTTGCAGTTCTAGGAAAAACAAGGCACATTCTGGATCAAGCATTATACACTCAGTAATGTTCACTTGTATTACCATACCTGAATTACTGGAATGGTCTAGATGAAGAAATCAGTTTAAAAAGATGTACAAAAAAACATTTGCGAGGTACAGAAATGTGGAAGGGGAATAACGTTGAAACGGCAGTACCTAGAACATACTGAAAAGCCAAGGAAATCCCAATTTAATGTTAGCCTGTAATAGCTAGCTCGTTAGCACTGGCTACAGCAAGCTGGATTTTGGTTTGTTGACACATAGGTACCAAGTAAAATGACTTCACCTGCCTGTTACCTGAAGTGATTTTATATCATGATCGTCATAATAATCCAATGTTTGAAATAATGTTTATTCAATTCAAAATGACAAAAATGATTGGTTTTGTCTAGACTAGATTGACTGAAATGTTCTGTATAATCTGAAAAGACTAAAACACTAATAATACTAACGACATGTCCTTAGTGCTGTATGGTGGCAGAATAAAGATAAAATCCACATAAGGCATCTAACTGATGTCTTTTTTATTTTTTAAATTTCACTTACTCTCACTCATATTATGAATTCATTGAAATTGATTGAGACATCAATCTCATTAGATGCCTAACATTAATTTGCAATATTCATTATGCTATTGCAGCCGTACACCTAATTGCTTATTTCCCTCAAGTAAAATGTCAGCCACCATTTCCAGTTTGTTATTGAACACATTAACGAGAATCTGTGACAGTCATATTTACAACTACACAGACAAAAGAATTTATGAGATGTTCCTGAAGGCACCTTGTACTTTTGACTGCAAGAACAATAGTGAGAGGGACTAAACCATGGCAGCTATATTAGACTTTTAATGAACTATTTTCAGTTAAACTGTACTGTACCTAAGGTAATATATAAGGTGGTGCAATGACTGGTGTAACTGATTGCTTTGGTAGGGGGAAAAAATCCTTCAAAATTAGTACTATGTAATATGTTACTTTTTACATTAAAAACCCATCAGTGTTTTTTTCTGTGATCTATGAAGGTAATAAGTATGAAAATGCGTGAGTCACAAGCTTCAAAAAAGACAATAAAGAGGGGATTTTCTGGAGTTTTAGTATTCAGTAAATGCAGCCCTAATCCTTTAGTACAAATGTCTTGTAAATGCTCACTGAGACTGCATTTACTTTAGATTACTGCATCAAATCTTTATCCTCTAATTTTTGCGTGGTATTAAAGTGTCTTCTTTCCACCAGTAAATGCCTTTTCGAACTTTGAACTAAGCTGTTCTCAACAAAGCAACAAGATTATTTAGATGTAAAGAGGCCGTTGTGTGTTAAAGTTCAGCTAATAAGCTATATTCAAAAAGATTTGAATCGTGTACAGTTTGTTTGATGCATGACACCTGCCATTAAAATAGATATATACAATTTTTTGCAATATCATCTGTTTTTGTTCTTGTTTTTTTCTGACTGAATTTTAAGGACAGTGTCAAGTATGTCAAGTTTTACAGACAAGTTCAAGTTAAAGGCATCCTGTGGAGCTCTTGACCACTAGTAACGCTATGGAGCAATGTTTATATGTATGGGTTCCTGGTTTGTTTGTTCTTGTGCATCTGCAGCAAACATCTGATACAATACACAGTCCTGTCAATGATTTCACACTATTCCACTGATCTACAGGTGATGGTGATGTGCCAGGTATTGCAGCAATATGGCAGCAAAGGCAGAGAAGAAGACTTAAAGCCAGCAAATGATACAAACTTTGCAGATTTCAAAACTGTGTAGATAATTAGCTTTGCACATGTTTAATGAGGAAGGAAATTCAACATGTTCAAACTAAATAGAATCAGGCGAGGCATTGTCGATTAATCTGTGGATTATTTTCTTGATTAATCGCTTAGTTGTTTGGTCTATAAAATGTCAGAAAATGGTGAAAAAATTTCGATCACTGTTTCCGAAATCCCAAGGTGAAATTTTCAAATGTCTTGATTCGTCCACAACCCAAAGGCATTCAGTTTACTGTCATAGAAGACTAATGAAACCAGAAAATATTCCCATTTGAGAAGCTGGAATCAGAGATTTGAACATTATATTTAATTAAAAAATGACTCTAGATGGGTACATCCTCAAAAGTAAATTCATAACACTTTCTAACAGTGAAGAAATTTAACTTAATGATATTAAAAGATGTAATTGATGATTTTCCTTCAGGGCCCACAAGGTTTGAAATATGCACAGTGCACACTCTGAAGCTCATATATCATTTAAGAATTGCCTTGAGCTCTCAATATACAGTAAATGATACTGACATAATGGATTTGCTCTTCCAGTTTAGTATGTGTATGAATGTGTGCTGTGTCAGCAAAAACATCTATAACGGTGCTTCATCTTGCACCTACAACACTGCAAATTATTGCATGCAGTGTGTGTGTGTGTGTTTATAGGGCACTATTGACTCTATAAGACTGTTTGATTAGAAGTGGCTGACTATCACCATGATGTAAACATACATGGAGCCTCATTTAAAGGCTTGTATATTTCTGTTGTTGAGCTCTGTCAGCATTTTTCAACCTTCTGGGTTTTTTTGTTTTAAAGACATGAGTTCTTTTCATTTTGCTTACAACTACAGCTGAGCCATGTCAACATTTTCACATCATGATTTTCACATCACAAAAAAATCCCAAAGAACAAAATAAACATTCCTTAAGATATTCATTCATTATAAGTGTAGATTTGAAGATATGTCTTTATGTATTTGTAACTGTAAAGCAAAGCAAAAGTGAGTGCCAACTCTGTTTCAGACAAGAACACAGAAGATTTGTCAGTTTGACCTGTTTGGCTTTGTCCCAGAGGAAAAGGTTAGCCACTGGATTCAATGACACCGTGGGTAAAGAAAGGCCAGATTTAAACATGACATCAGTGATATTTTCTTCTTCTGCCTTAATTTTCTTTGCATTCCTGTTTTCTGTGGTTATACAAACAACTTTAAACTTAAAAATACTCCATATTACGGTATATGGTCTGTTAGTAATGACACACATTGGCATATTTGAGTGAGCTGTAAGAAAATTCAAATGTAAAGAATTTTGAAAACACTGAGAACTGCATAAAATATGCAGAGATCATCACCATCTATCAAAGACACATACAGTATGATGTACTATATGTGTTAAGTGTGCATGTGTGTTAATGCATGTAAGTGTGTGTGTTTAGTATGCTGTAGTGTGTTCCCACTGGTTATGAAAATGGGAGTAGCAGAAAGATGAGTATGTGTTGGGGGGTAGGGGATCAATATAGCGTTACCATGGGAACTGGGAAATACCCACATGCTCTCATCCCCTCATCTCATCTCCCACAATCTCCCTCATTCTATCTTTTCCCCACTTCTCTTCATTGCCCTAGTTCTTGTTTCTGACATCTCAAGGCTCTGCAGCCTTCTTCTCTTCCCTGGAAGTCCTCATTTGTTCCTCCTGCAATATCACCTCACCCCTCTCTTTCTTACCTCCTCCCCTATCCACCTCTTCTCTCATTGTTCCTTTTCCTTCATCGTTCTTGTCTGTCCTTGGCCTTCCTCCCTCCTACTCTCTTCTTGCTCTGGGCTCAAGGAATCCCTCATTTATTAAAAAAAAAAGAACCCATTCATTAGTTCAGGGATAATTTGCATATCTCTCCTTGGGCTGCAATAATAGATGGATGACCACAGTATGGTTTACAGTGTCCCGAATTGCTGACTGCAGCAGTGGGAGAAAACTTTACAGTAAGCGGCAGAACTTTTCATCTGCAGCACAACGTTGTTCTTTGTTTTCAGGCTATTTGACTTGATTTCTGGAGTAACTGGTGGGCTGACGACTTAAAGTAGTAACTATGTAAGAAGAAATTAACATGATTTTAGATTTAGCTTGACTGCAAGTCAGTGGACAAAGGTACTCCATGTGGTAAGTATGTTTCACTGTGAGTCACTAGAGAAAATAATTCAAAAACCTACAGTCCAGATATAACCAGCAGTTTGGTTAATCTGGACTCTTTGGGGGCAGAACTCAGGTCCACATTACAGAAAATCACACACTTGACATAAATGGCCTTACAAAATGTTATATGGCTAACATGTTTGCAAACGTTGCCTATTTACACATCCAGCAGATACAAAGCAACATTAGCATTTATTCGGAGTTGTGTTTCTGGCTGCTGGATGAATATTCACCCTCCTTTTAGCTCGGTTTTGTTCTCCACCAACTCCTGAGGGAAATATCTGGCTCTTTAGCTGCTGAATGCTCCACTGTGTTCACCAGCTAATCGCTTTTTCTTTCTGCTATTTGGTGCTGGGCAGTTGGCATACTGTGGGTTTATTAAAACTTTTTTTTTTTTTGTTCTTTTTTTTTTTTGAAAACAGCTGCTGGAAACAAGGAGTGTCCCAAAACAGTAAAGCGTCTGGCCATAAAACCGAAACAATGAGCTGAAAGACACTAAAAAGCTCTTTTGAGTTTAGAGGTACTGCAAAGTCAGGTGCTACTTCTCTGTGGGTTCATTACTGTGACACCTTTCAGATAACATGTAGTCTTTTAACAAATTGTTGGTATAAAAATATTGATTAGTGCATGTTGAGTGTACAGTGGGTTAGGTAAACTGGAGACTCTAAACTGTGCGTAGGCGTAAATAAATGCAGTGAGTGTGAATAAATGGAACGCTAAGGAAAAAGGGAATCATAGTCCCACCACAGAGCATAGAAAGTTAATGGAAATCCGCCCAGGGCAGCACAAACTGAGGTATTGTCCACAAGAGTTGAAAATTTTTCTACTTGAATGAAAATTGGCGTTTATCCAGGGGCTTTACAGAGACAATAGGAAAAATTATTGAGAGTCAACTTGAGAAAGAATTGGTGACTTCTGATTCTAGTCAGAGGCTGAGCTGCCAAACAAACACACACATGGGCACACTCCACACACAAGGTGCTAGTTAATTTACAGCTGGCTGTATAGTGGGTTCATAGGCTATTCAGCTGAATAAACATGAGCTGCACAGATTGATCCAGAAGTTCAATTTCCAAGATGAAAATGTGCTTCTCTTTCTGTCCAAACACACCTTAGGAGTGATGAGTATTATCTGCAGTATCTGCAGTGCAGAAACAGCAATCAGTTTTTATTATAACTAAGAAAAAACTAAACAAATTAAGTGTAACCTGAAGCTCTGATTACAGCTTCAGTAGATTAAACCAGACTGTGGTTGTATTGTGCAGCTCCCTGATGTTATCATGTGTATTCAAATTCCATCTGTGAGACTGTGGCTGCTATTATAAATGGGCCAACTTGCCTGGTGAAATTAGGGTGAATGGTTGCAGTGAACACTTTGAGGTTTCATAATGTACCAATACGCTGTGGGACTGCGGGTCTGCTCATTCTATTTTGCCTGATAAAACAACAACAAATTTCTTTAGACACACTGCTATTTATAGGGTAGTTACAGAGTTTCATCTTCCTCACCTGCACAAATCACTTGCATACAAAACGAGCATTCAAAAAGCATCGGAAAACAGCATCTTGATGGCTAGAAATCTGGAAAACAATGCTTCATTGAGAAAAATCATTAACATGTTCTTCAGTGATAATTATTTTTTATTCTATGATACATCACAGTCTATATATCAGCATTTGCAGTGAAATCCTGCGGGGCCATCAAGTTGCAATCTCATAAAGAAGAAGAAAACTGAAATGGCAGCTGCCACTGATGTCCTTATAATGCAACACCAGCTGAAATATTTCCAAGGACAAATTTTTTTTTATTGTTGCCATCTTCACTCAATCTTTTTATCTGTCACTCCCTGGCGAATACATCAGTAACACTCCCTATAGTTGCCTCTTTATCCCTCTGTTTGTCTCTCTTTCCTTTTCTCTTCCACACACACACACACACACAAACACACAGTTATCTGACATACCAGCTTCCTGTGAAATCTCCACTGATGCATCTCAAGTGCAGGTATCATTGTTCTCGCTCAGGTTTTCTCTTCTTTCTCTGTTTCTGCATAACTCTGTTCTTTCAGACTGTGTTATCCCAAAAGTCTCTATGCAAGACACGACTCTATGATCTCAGGGTAGCAGTTATCTTAAGGCACAGCAACAAACACAGGTTGCCATATTTTATAGAAAAAATTATCTTATTTCTTAGTGAGTAGGTTATCTTTTCCAGAGGTATGCAACTGTTAACTTCCGAAAGCCGCAATCCAACTGGCAATGGGAGATCTGACTTCCATTTCATTGCAATACATTTTTGGCAATGGCCAGTAGGATTCCTGTCAGCTTGATGGAATGGCTATGTGTAAGACTAGAATTTGAGAGATTGCCCAAAAGGCATATCTTGGGATCCATTGGGAAAGTAACTCCATGAATTGTGGATAAGGCATCCCAGATCCCCTGCCAAAAACCTTGTAGTATACTGCACTGCCAAGTGGAATGAAGGAAAGTTCCCTCTATGAGACCACATCTAAAACAAAGGGATGAGAGACTAGTGTTAAACCAATGTAGTTCGGAAGGGGTGAGATAAATCTGATGTAAGAAATTGAACTGAGTTAACCTATATCTTGAATTTAGTGTACATGTAATACCATTGCTACATAAGTCGCTCCACAGTTCTGGATAAATCTCTATACCTAAATCACTCTCCCACCTAAGTCTTGTAAGTTGGGCTTACAAGTAAAAGGGTTTCATATACCTTAAAGATGGTTCTAACCATTGGTTGACCATCATGAAAAAGAAGTTCAATGGGTGACATCTTGGGTAGTTTCCACTGTCCTTGAAGGTTAACCCATATAAAATTTCTTAACTGTAAGTATTTAAAAAAATCTATGTCAGGTAGTTGATATTTCTGCTTTCATTGCTGGAAGAACATAAAAATGTTCTTAGAGCAGCCCCTAGTTATGCTGCTATAGGCCTAGACTGCCAGGGGACTCCCCATGATGCACTGAACTCCTCTCTCCTCCTCCCCCTCTCCATCTGTACGTGTTCATGTACCATTAATGCATGTTACTATCTTGGCTTCTTCCCCTGAGTTTATGTGCTTTCTCATTTCACAGGTTCCTATGGATCATGGTTGTGGACCCCTAATTATGGATCGCGAGCTTCTGTGGGTTGTGGCTGCAGACCCCGTGCTATGGTCTAGACCTGCTCTATGTGAAAAGTGCCCTGAGATAACTTCTGTTGTGATTTGGTGCTGTATAAATAAAACTGAATTGAATTGAACTGAATTGTTCCAAGCAAGTCATACCCTTTTAAGCCAAGACTCAAAGTTTCTATTTTGGTACAAGATTGGAATAAGCCTATTTCCCCACAAGGGAGTCTTGGGAGACAGAAAACCATGTCGCCCAAACATCTTATACATATTTTGAACCAAGTTTGGACTGAGTGAGCAATGAAAGAGTTATTGGTAATAGTTCTGATTGACTTTACATCCCATTTATATAGAATATCAAGCCTAATGATCTCATTCATTTCCAGCATCTCAATGTTCAACCATGAGGTTGGGTGGTCCCTATCAAACAGTTGAGCCAAAAATCCTCCCTGGGAGATTTATTTGAAGGCAACAATTTAATAGCTTCAGTTAATTCAGATATTGAAAATGGTTTACTCATGAACTCTCTGTCTTCGTCAGATAGGAAAGAAAAGAATCTATTGCTGACACGTCACCACTTGGCTGAGCAGTATACAAGTCACTATAATATTTCTTAAAAGCATCATTAATTTCAGTGGGGTTATTAGAGATTCTGCCAATAGTTACTTCAATTCCATTACCTGCCCTCCTACTTTCTTCTGTTTTTAACTGCCATGCCAGCACTTTACTAGCTTTTTCTCCTAGCTCATAGTATCCTTGTCTAGATCTTTTGATGGATTTCTCTATTTGGTATGTATAAGTTATTATACTGTATTTGATTTTTTTGTTTACCAAAGTTCTATACAAGTCTTTACTTGGTGTTCTCTGATATGTTTTTTCAAGCGCTTGAATTTCAGACTCAAGAGAATCAAGCTCAGCACAATATTTCCTTTTCAATCCTTTCATGTAAGAGATAATTTGCTCCCTTAAGTAGGCCTTGAGCACATCCCCAAAATTAAAGCTATTAGGGGTGAAGTGCCTATTTGTTAGTGTAAAAAAAGTAATCTGTTCTCTAATAAAAGTGCAAAAATCTGATTGCTTGAGGAGCGTAGGATTAAGCCTCCATCTGCACGATGTTTTTACCTTATTAGGCATGGAAATAGACGAAACTAAAGGGGAGTGATCGCTCACTAAACAAGCAAGGTATCGAGCATCCAACACTCTATGGCACAGATGAGTGGATGACAAGAAGTTATCTATATGCGTGTACCATGAGGGTGTGACTAAAAAGAATAGTCCCTGTCTCCTTGGTGTAACCACCTCCAAACATCTGTCAAATGTCAGTTCCTCATGAAAGAAATTGTTAATTTAGCTGCCTTGGTAAGAGAAAGTGGCTTGTCAAGAACTACTGTGTCTACACAAAAATTGAAAAAAAAAAAAACCACACCAGATACTTGTGCAATATGGAAGAAAATATTTTGGATAAAAGCAGGGTCATCGAAGTTGGAAGCATAGATGTTCAATAGTGATCAACATTCAGAGTACATATGCCCCTGGACAAACACAAATCTGCCAATGGGGTCAAGTGTCTTCTTAGTAACGATAAAAGGGATGTTCTTATTTATAAGGATTGCAGTTCCTCTTGCTTTGCTATTAAAGTTATTGCTCAATTAAAACCAGCAACCTGCTTTTTAGATCCCATTCCCATATCATTTTTTAAAACATTTTATAGTTTTTTTTAAAGAAGATTTGCTTACCATTTATTCTCTTCAGATGGGTGCTTTCCCTACTGTTCTTAAGACCGCCATAGTTAAACCTCTTCTGAAGAGAAGCAATTTGGATGCCTCCATACTTAATCCACCATTTTTAAGTAAAATTTTAGAGAAGCTTGTTTTTAACCAGTTAAATGATTTTATGAACTCTCACAATGTTTGAAAAATATCAATCTGGTTTCAGGGCCAATCATAGTACCAAGACAGCACTAGTTAAGATTGTTAACGACCTCAGGTCCAATATGGATATGAAAAAGCCCTCCATATTAGTTTTACTTGACTTAAGCTCCAATGAGTTTGTTTCAGGTAGAACTGACTGAACATGGCAATTGTCCCATGGCAGACAAGCAACTACAATAATTATTCTGCCTGTTCCTAACCTACCTTGTGCATTAATCTACATAGATCATTAGGAATAGAGGAAAAAATAATGTTTCATGATAATTGTGCAAGCCCCATTGTGTCACATCGAATCAGGGATATTGCAAACCCAAAGTTGAAACAACAGAAATACCTTGGAATTATACTCCGCAGCTGGACTGGAAGTACCTAGTTGCGGATGATAGTGTCCATATCAGCTGTTCCCAAGACCGGAGATAAAAAAGAAAAAATGGCCGGGAGAAATCACCAGTGTAGGAGGAAATCCTTTTGGTGAACAGACTACATGGAAAATAGCCCCATCAAACTAAAAATGATACTGCTTTAGCAGTAGTCTATTGAAACTATTCAGTGTAGGATGTCCTGACTTCTTGTGTGTTGAAAGTTAAAGTTTCTCCATATTCAAGTGCGACTTAGGGGCTGCCAGGGTGCAGAAGTCCAAAACTGTGGAGTGGAGGTACCTAGGTGTAGGCGATAGTGTTCGTATCAGCTGATCCCAATGTCGGAAAGAAAAAAGGTAAAAAATAAATAAATAAATAAAACAGCTGGTAGAAATCACCAGTGTAGCAGGATATCCTAATGGCAAACAGGCCACGTGGAAAATAGCCCCATCAAACTAACAATAATACTGTTTTAGCATCAGTATATTTAAACTGTTCAGTGTAGAATGCCTTAGCTTCTTCAGGTGTGTTGAAAGTTAGATTTTCTCCATCTCTGAGTGTGACTTGAGTGTGCGGGCATTGTGCAGGAGTCTGAAGCGTACGCCTTTGCAGTACAGCAGAGCTTTAACCTCATTAAATGCGGCGTGTTTTGTAGAAAACGGATGCATTTTTGGTGTGAAACCTCTCTGGCACACTCACAAACAAGTTTATAGAAATATATTCTCTCTGAGAAGTTTACTCCTTTAGGCCACGTGTGTTTGGTGCTGGTCCTCCTCCACAAGAACCATGGGACAGTTTAGTAGTGAAAAAATAATTGAAATTTGTAATGACTCTAAAACATCACATTTTAAGGAGCTTGATGGTCTTACAGTGAGACTATGTCATTTTTGAAATAAATAACACAATTTTCCCCACAACAAATCACAGTAAGCTCATAAGCAATAAAACACAACCTTGCTCTGTTCAATACACTAATGTATTGCAGTAATGTTAGCTAATGTTAGCAAACAGATAGATATTGTAACTGACATCACTGAGTCAGTTTGTTGACTCCCCTCTACTTGTGCTACTATTACACTATGTTTTAGCATTTAACATTGTCTATAGCCACAGGGAGAAGTTTTCAGGGTCTAAGGACAGAGGGTGTTTATTTGACCTCAGTAGGGGAAGCAGGGATGAAGCATGTTCAAACCCAATACATATCAGGAGAAAAGTGGAGTATGGGGTCCATATGAGAGCACTAAATGCCATTATGTCAGCAAAACAATATGACTGTGAAAATTGTATAGTTAAAAAAAAGTATTTTAGTAATTGAGATGAATACATCAGCTGTTGTGCTTGCAATCAAGCAGGCAAGCACTGCTGTTCGTTGGAAAGTGCATTGACTATTATTTTGTTCATGTCGAATGTCTGAATCTTTCTGCCACAGCAGATCAACACAGACAAAACTATACAAAATATATATACATAAATCATTTTTAATAAAATAAATCATCAAGAAAGCTTGCCTTGCTCATAATAATGAAATTAAAAGATATAGCTGGTGACAGGGACTGGGATAGGTGGGGTCTAACGTGAAAAAATAAATAAATCTTGCAACAATGGAAATATAGCCTACCTCAAGAACCTGAAGGGGGTTTCCGCACCTGGGGGGTGGTGCTAAATCATTTGCAGATGATCTGCAAGTGATGAGTAACCTGTTCATCAAAGGTACATGCTGAGCTACTTTTTTATTTTTAAGTATTTTTGGGATTGTTATGCCTTTATTGATAGTTGAGTTTAAGCTTTCACCTCCATTTACTTTCTGGCTTGCTGGATCTATATATCTGCCTCCCTGCCCTAACCACCTGGGGCAGGGAGGCAGGTTTCTCTTTCTCTGTCTGTATTGTCCACAGTACCTCAGTTGACTCATTGACTTTGTGATTCATATTCATTTGAACCCCACTGAACCCCACTGAACTAATGCTGTGCTGACTATGAAAGACGATTAAATACACTGGGTCTGACTGCAACAAAAAATAGCTGACACTGTAGCTTGAGAGACTGTGTGTGTAAATGTGTGTTTTAGGACTTTGATCCTGTATTTTTTTTCTCCTCCTCAGGGTAATTCTCTTGTTTTGTTGTTTGCTTTTATTATTCCCTGACCTACTGTTGCATTTACCAAAATTGTCTACATTCATTCTTGCCGGTTGGGGAGCCTATTGTTTTGCTTTATTTACTCTGTTTTGATGATTGTTAATAATTAAATATGGATCATATAAAATGTGTTATTGTTGCAGAGACAAAAACAAAGTATGGCTTCATTTGGAGAATAAAAACAGATTAAAGGGGCCTTATGGTACAGTCAGGTAAGTAGTCGGTTGGATAAAAGCCTGCAACAAAATGCTCAATGAAGTCAATTAAAAAGAGAAGCGAGGCAATAAAGGCTTAGTCAAAATATATGGAGTCGAAGGAAAGAGACACACACACACGCACACACAGAAAGAGAGAGCAAGCTGTCAGTTTTGCAGGCTAAGTGGACTAAATTGTGTTGCAGCGCAGAGACCAAAAGGAGGGGGAGAGAGAAATAAACAGAGAAAGAGAGAGGCAGTGTGGGCTGTGGCTGATTAATGCACGTAGGAGCAGTTATTGAATTTACAGAGAAAATCTCCAGCGCCAAGAACACAAACAGCCACCAGGGGATTGGGACCATCCAGGGACCATGTGCCACTGTTCATGCATCAAGACAGGAGACACTGAAAAGATCCAGATCTCACAAGACTCCTCTACCAACAGACCCGTCAGACACGACTGATTTTGATGAGCATTATGTGACCGAGCCACACGTTTCCTCAGTAGACTTTATAGTACTGTATGTCTGCCTATACATGCAGCAGTGAATGAAACATTTAAACACACTCCCTCTCAGGGGCAGACTCAGGCTGTCTGAGGGGCTTGGGTAAAAAATATAAAGGGCACCTGATACATTCGATGGGCCCCCATCAGCAGAGAACAACGATGCATGTCAAGTAAAAAAAGATCCCCAATTAGGATGAACATTTTATAGGGTGACTCAGAATATAAGGAAACAACACCTCTGTGTTAAAAAGGATTTACATTTATTTGCAAACATCTCTGTAATAAAATACAGGGAATAGTTAATGTTTTAAATGTTTATTTCTCAAACACATCTGTAGTAAAAACATGGAACTATTAACATTTTGAGAATTAGCTGTTTTGAGCAGTCTTGACAGGGAAGCGAGAAGCAAGATTGGTGAAATAAACGGAGAAATCTTTGGGCCAAGAGTTTGTAAATGTTAATGACCTTGTTATGGTCAATTGCTACATTGTCACTGGCAATGTAGCATATATTTTGAGGAGTTTTGTCAGCTTTGGGAAAACTGTGTCTACATAATTTTCTTTAAGGCACATAAGGATAGCCTGGACATTGCTGGTACGGGGAGCACAGGAAGAGTGGAACACTTTCACTTCAGTGACAATACTGTCTTTCTCCACGTCAGAGAATTGGCAAACATCCTTGAAAGATTGGGCAGCTCTGTCATTTGTCATGCCTTTCCAGTTCCTTGGGGTGGTTAGACACTGACATACAGCACTAGAACTGCACTAGGAGGGTATGATTTTACCCCGACCAAGGAAGTTGTTTTCACTCCTCCCCATTTGTTTGTCTGTTAGCAGGGTTACTCAAAGGGTTCTCTTCCAGATTTCATTACAGGATACATTTTTAAAACTTTTTAAACATGCCCAGGCAGAGGTTTAAGTTCTACTGAGCATCCCACTAATTGCTAATGGCTAATGCAAATGCACCTTTATCTCGCTCATCTCCTCCCTTGCTGCCTCTAGCTGCATTTTGCAGATCCCTTTGTATTATCCTCAATGTTCTGTCTCTTCTTCGCATTCTGTAATTATTGGGTAACCCGATGCTAATCTCCCTCTCTACAAGTGCAAGTTAATCCAAGCTAAAGGGATGTAAATGCATTTTGAATAAAGAATACTCCAATGATTCCCTTTTAAGGTTTTACTACACCACAAGGTTGATTTCCAGTTTGTACCAAATATTTAGTATAGAGATGGTAAGTAAGAAGTATGTATCTAGCTAGCTAGTTACTATCCATCTAGCATATTGTTTAGCATGTTATACAGCTTTGGACACGCCTAAACATAAAACCAACTTAGAAAATACAGTCTACACACACTAGTAATGCATCCTTAATATTTATTTCATACACTTGTTTTAATTGTAAAAAAGCCTTGCTATGTGACCTACCTCACAAACTGTCGTAGGATCAAGGTTACAGCTAAGACTGCACTGACCCAAACAATCTAAAGGGGTGACTGGGTGTGACTGAGCAAACTAGTGAGTAGTACTGTACCAGAATAAACTGAATGGAACAATGTCAGCACCTACAACATGTTTTAAGGGTGCTTTATTTTCCTAATGGTCAAACTACATAAAGGATACATTAATTTCTACCATAACAGCCAGTTTACTCCATTGTAAAGGCATCTTAAAGAGCAAAGTATCTCATGTTTTTCACAATGTTTTTCTCCCATACAGTGCACCTAATAGGGCACCTTTTTTCATTGAAAGGGCAATTCAGTATGTTAGGCTTAGGGGAACCCTAAATTGCACTTTTTCCCTTTTTTTGTTCACTAGAAGGGCACCCATACAGAACCTCCAGTTCACCCTATTACAGCAGCATCATAGGGCACTGCAGTACATCCTCTTCATTTATAGGGCACATCATGTTTTCTCATTTTGTGTTTTTTTTTTTTTTACAGGGCACTATCACATTTTCTTCCACTGAAAGGGTACCTATGAAGGCACTTCATTCCAGATTGTCATATATAGAGGCACTCTATAGGGCATTTCATCCTGATTTACCCATAACTAGACAGTCATTACAGAACTTTGGTATGTGCAGGCACCTTAAAGGGCATTTTATTATACTGTGAGGGCACCTTAAAGGGCACTTTATCATACTGTGGGTGCACCTTAAAGGGCATTTTATTATACTGTGAGGGCACCTTAAAGGGCACTTTATCATACTGTGAGGGCACCTTAGAGGGCATTTTATCTTACAGCGGGGGCACCTTAGAGGGCATTTTATCTTACAGCGGGGGCACCTTAGAGGACATTTTATCATACTGTGGGGGCACATTAGAGGGCATTTTATCTTACAGCGGGGGCACTTTAGAGGGCATTTTATTATACTGTGGGGGCACATTAGAGGGCATTTTATCTTACAGCGGGGGCACCTTAGAGGACATTTTATCATACTGTGGGGGCACTTTAGAGGGCATTTTATCTTACTGAGGGGGCACCTTAGAGGGCACTTTCATGGTATTTTTTGTCCTCTGCTGGGCATTGTAGTTTTTAGCAAAATTACTCAAACAGGAGTAAATAGTTTGTTGGGGACTATTTTCAGTCGCGGATAATGAGAAACTACACCATGTATGTGAGATTGACTCCAAATAAACTACTGTATTGTCATTGTAGTGAAGGAACATGTCAGCAAGTGCAACAGTGTGGCTCACTGATGTGTTTTTAATGGTTTTTGAATAACATGGAGGTCTATGGCACAGATGAATATATCAGGCCTTAGCTATATAGACAATACTTGTAAGTAGGATTAATTCATTGTTGGCTTTGGTCTTTTCATGGGATTTATTGACAATTAAAAAAGTATCACCAGTAGAATATCCTACTTCTATACTACACAATAATCCTAAGCAGGTTTTGAGTATGTAGTGATTTCCCACAGGAAAAGGGACAAAATCAAGTATCGAAAAAGTCCGAGTGCAAATGTGTGCTGTTGATGGACACCATGGTCCCACAACACAAAGCACAAAGGAGATAAAGGAGCTGTTTAAACTGTACATTAAAATACATTTTGGATGATGGTGAGACAGCTTCACAAAGATTCTGGAAAACCAAAAAATCTTTGGAAAAGCATTATTCTTTTGATTACATACAGGCATCATTTCCTTTTAGAATTCAGCAAGTGATTGTCGGACTCCACCACTAACAATGAAAAAATTATTATCTAAATAGCTATGAAAAACACGGTTTGACTTCAAGAAAATCTTAAGGTTTATAACTTTTAAATTGGCACTGGCATATCGAAGTTGCAGTATGATTGTTACATTAATGGTTTTGCATTCTAGGTGCAAAATAGTGCACTATAAATATTAGTTAAGCTTTTGGAGTAATGCAGCCTTAATTTGACAAACACTAGCACCTACAATGCATGAGATAAAGGCCAGATCTTCTAAAGGTATCACAGTCAGTTTCCCAATGTCTATATTACAGTGATATAATGATATTAAAAATGTTTTACATAGCACATTTAACTGAGGCTCATATAATCCTGTGATACATTCTTGTTCCTCCAACACTTTTCTAATATATTGAACACACCATAAAAAGTGATGAATTGCTCCCAGAAGGAGACGGTCTCTGACCTCCCTCCACTGGGAGGTCGGGGGTCAAGCTCTGCTACAGAACCTGGAGCTATCAGAGTCCTGCAGCGATGCCTGTCTGTGAGTTTAGTTCACCACCCTTCCGCCCCTTCTGCCTCCTTTAACTTTTGATGTAGTTTGAGCTGCAGGTCTGAGACATGAGAACTGTGGTAAATTCTGCTGAATTTCCGACCAATCACTGATCTCCTCAATATTTCAAGTCGTCCTCCACCTGGGGTTGACCTTTCTCTCAGATGCTTTTCCATTCTCAATAATTCATCTACAATACAGTGTCATAAATACAGAAAAATGCTGGCAAAGCTTCACCCTCTGCAACATTCACTGTGGTCTTTGATATTGAAACAACTGAATTCAGTAATGAATAATTCTTTCTTATTTCTCATTCTTTTGCATTTTTTCCACCTATGCTTTGATATAACAATCAAATATGGATAGTAATGCCTAGTCACATTAACTGACAGACCACTGGAGAACACCTGATGCCTGGTACTTTATGTGAACGCCCTAGTGTGCCAATTTTTATTAATCATTTCTGCAATAAAAGTACCTGAATGCGAGGGACCCTCTCCACACAAACATCTTTACCTCTGATGTGCAGCTTAAATCAACTGCTCCACTGGAGCTTGTCTGCAGGCTTCAGAAAGCCATATGTAAGACTTTAAGACCTTTTAATGCTACATAGAACTGCAATTAAATAAAACCCTAAATAGAAACAATTAAATGTGAAATGGTAAAACAGCCTGTCTCTCATTGAGCATAACTGTTGAAAGTTCTCAAAAAATAATTAGGAAATGAAAGACAAGAACATTCTGTGACATGGCAGCCAGCTTAAGCCTGCAGGCAGTTAGTTTGTTTAACACGTTATATCTTGTTTGTTTAATCTGTTCACAAACCAAATGAAAAGTTGTGGTTTTATGAGGTGTTACATGCTATATATAACCTGTTTGTTTGTGTGCTTTGGAGGTGCTGATAGGCAGATTGTTTTTACATTCGGATAAAGCCAGGCATGCTGTTTCCCCCTGCTTCTAGTCTTTATGCTAAGATAAGCTAACTGTCTTCTGGATCCAGCTTCATATTTAGCGTACAGACATAAGAGTGGTATCAATCTTCTCATCTAACTCTGCAAAAAAGTGAACGTATATATTCCCAAAATGCCAAACTATACCTTTAAAGCAGATGCAGCAGATAAAAACAAGACCTGGTATGTTTAACGTATAGGGTAGAGGAGGGAAAAAAGTATCCTGCACTTGTTTTGGTAAAACTATACAATTCATGGCCTTATTTTGCAACTCTGCCTTCAATACATTCTGCAAAATATAAAGAATCTGCCAATAATCATGCTTATATTACAATTTCACATTATAGAATGAATGCCTGACCCCTCCGCTGAAGAAAATGTACAGTTTGCGTAACACCATTGTGTGCAGTTGACACACATTAGCTGTGAGGCAGGACTTTTATTTCACACTACATCTCCATCTCTGAGTCAGCACCTGTAGTGTTTGGGAATTATGGTTAATTCAAAAAGCAGGCCCATCTGAGCGAGCGCTGTGGTAGAGTGCGTGACCTGCTCATACAGTAATATCCATATTTATAACCTCTTGATTTATTTTTCATAAGGGTATTCACAGCGTCCTAATGTCCCACTGTGAACTTCACTTTCTCCTCTCACCTCCTGACTGTCTGTTCCATTTATCTACATCTTATTGGAACATACATTAAATATTTAAAGACATATGCGGAAGCTGGTCTCTATTAATCAATATCAATCAACTATCTTTTCTTTCCTGATCCCATTTTTTAGCTTTCATTTTCTACCCAGAGTCCAGCTTTTGTGCATCTCAGCTCTCTGACTTATTTTTAAATGCAAGTTTGTCATCTCTCCTCTCTTTTCCCACACACTTCTTTCATTAATCTGTTATTGGTTTTTAATTGGTCTGTTCTGCTAATGAAGTTGGAAAATAGTCACTTTTTCATGCTTGTCTTGTTCGGTTGTTGGAATGATATCATAAAGTGAAAATTTGGCTGAAATGTGATGCTCGCCCAAATGATTAGTAAAATAGTGCAGAATCTTGAAATGTATGAGTTAGTGGGCACGTCTAACCACCACAACTTCCAGGTCAGCTGTGAAACATCAATGCATTATTGTGGTATTTTCTTGGAAGATCAAACCCAGAGGACAAATGATAAATTGGACGCCGCAGCTCTGCAAGATGGAAAATAGTTAAGTGTTGGTGTAGGTTTGTGCTCTGTGCTGAGTGCCTTCTATACTGTACTTAATTATGTGTTTCATTTAGATAAACATAGCTGTGCAAAGATACCATATGCAATGATTAAAAAAAACAGAGGAGGAATAAAGGACAAATGTGTGCTGCTGAGATTTAAAAAATACCTCAGGCGCTATTAAAACATCCCTGCTTGAAAACAGAAACATGTTCGTGTCCCTGTGGCCTTTTCTCCTTCTCATTCCCTCTTCTTATTTTTATTATTTCTCTCTTATTAAACTGTAATCTGCCTCTCTATCCAGCTAACCCTCGCTACATTGCAATTTTTTTGTATTCTCTCAGCTTCTTTTGTTTTTATTGCTTCTCTTTCCTGATGTGCCTCCAGAGGATCAAAAGACTGACGAGATACAGCGTATGTGATTGATTCACCCCACTTCAAATGACAGACATCATTGTCAGCCAGCCGCTCACTGCTCAGGAGTGTCCACTACAAGTAAAATGCACATGCTAATTCAGCCGAGAACTGCCTTTTCAAAGTATCTCTGTGTCTCTCATACAGTATACTGTATGATGTTATTATGATTCCCCGTGCAGTGATACCACTCAATGAGACATCTTTGTGCAGAGAGGATGATTGCTTTGACAGAGGACAGAAAGGGAGGGGAGATAAGGGGTAATCACGTTTGAATCTTTTTTTTCCCTTTTTGTGGTGGTGGAGAATGGAAGGTCGGGGAGGATGGATTGAGCGTGCCGTGGGAGGAAAGGTGAAATTATGTGAAGGTGAAGAGGAGCATGGCCTTGTTAAGAGAAATCTGTGTTTAGAAGCAGAAGAGGGATGTTACTGAGGAACAGGAGGCTCAAGAGGTGATGATATACCAATATATATTGGTTGTAGGGAGGGTGAGATGAGGAGGTGAAAGCAAATTTCACTCCAGGTTCACTTTGTAGTACATGTATCTATTTAAGCTGCGTTTCGACTGCAGGAACTTTCCCCAGGTACTAAGAACCTTTTGAGGAACTCAGTTCCTCTACCTGCGTTCCTACTAGGTAACCAGGGTCTAAATTAAGTTCCAGGGAGATTGATTTACCCCCCAAAAAGTCCCTGCTCTCCAAAAGTACAGGAACTTTGGGGGCGGGGTTTGACCGTCGCTGATTAGTCAAACACACACCGCCCGGCTGCTTCAACTTGTGTACTGCTTCATTCGTAAAACAAGGAAGTACTCTTGTATCGATTTAAGACCAATTTAGGACAAGGGGAGGACATCTCTCTTCGTTTGTTAACGTTAAAAGTAAATCAAGGCATTGTTGTCGGCTTCCCATCTGACTTAAAAAAAGAGCAAGAGATAAACAGACGATATCGCGAGCGAGCTGAGATCACCAGCGGGTGAGAGAGAGTGAGAGAGACAGAGTGGCGGCGGTCGAGCGAGGAGAGGGAGCAGCAGTAGAGAGAACAAAGCCTGTGAATAAGAGGAATAAAACATTTTCTGATTGTTTCATGGTGGTTACGTTCTAAAGCAGAAATAAATAACCATCAAACACTCAACAGATGATTTAATGTGGAGAAAGACGCTCTTAGTTTCAGTTTCATTTTCCTCTGTATTTCTCCTTTTCATTAATTCATTACATCCAACTCATGCAGCAGCAGTAAATATAAAGAACAATACAAATCTGTGTTGTTGTTTCCTTGTGTTTGTGTTAATACTGTATCTTTAAATGCTGCCATCATTTTTAAATTTCTCGAGGGTCTAATTTGCATGATCTACCTGGCTCCTCAGATGTGGTGGAAAAATACAAACAGGACTGCACTACAGGGACTCGCAAGTTTAGTCCCTGAGATTAATTCCTCTGGGTCCAAAATACCTGGAACCTTTGGTGGAAACAGGGCTTTTGAGTTTGGGAACAGAAGACCAGATTTATTAACCCGTTTCACAGACGCATACTGTGCCTGCAGATGTGTGATTTGTTTTTCAAACAGGCACACCCGCCTGGAAGAGCAGTTTGTGAGTAATCAGTGAAGGGTGCCTCTGTTAAAGGGAAGATGGAAATAACAGGAAGAAATGATACACCTGGTTGATTGATTGTGCATTTCGTTGGACTTATGAGGTGCAAGCAATTTACGAGTGTTGGTTTTTACAGAAATATTTTTTGCCTCTAATGCAATTTTGCGCTGGTATTTAAAGGAAGGTCACATGCGAGGAGAAAAAATGTAGTCAATGAGTCTTCTGCAGAAATCCCAGTGACAACAGACAAACACACACACACACATACACACAGACACACACACATTTCATTTCTTTTACAGGGGACCTATTATGCTTTTCCTTATTTTCTGTCATATATATAATGTTACAATGTTGGCCAACGTATCAAATAATAGAGTAAACGAATGATAAAGTAATCCCTGTGAGCAGAAAGCTCAGGCTTCAGACTGCTCTGAATGCTAGATTTCCAAATTTTTTTCTACTTTTGGTACGAGCTGATGCCAACTCCTGACAGATTTCTTTATATGGTCCAGGCACAGCACACATGGTGCAGAGAGATACTATACAGTCGTTTGGCGAAAGCAGAAAAACATTTTAGCTACGTTACCTTTGTTATTTCCTGACAGCAGACGTTTTTCACTTCAGTCGGCATTTTAGCGCATTTAGCGGCATTTTTCCCATCTTACATCATTATGTCACACAATAAGCAGGTAATGAGTGTAATATTTAACAACAGAGACGTCCTGCCATAATATTTGTTGCTGCGGATGTTCATGCTGTCCACTCTCATATTCCGGATTGGATTCGGGCTTGAACATGTACAGATGGATTTGAGAAATTGACATTTGGAGTAAAGAAGGAGAAAAAGAAGTGAAATCCTGTTTATTGTTCGTTCACGTAACCTTCGGAGCCGGTAGAAGTCGGATGTGACGCAGCTTTCAGAAGCTGGGAGGGGGCCTTAAAGAGACAGGAGCTAAAACGGCCTGTTTCAGACAGAGGCTGAACTGAGGGACTGCAAGAGCCAATATAAGATAAATAAGGAGTATTTAGAACTGTGAATCATGCAAAGCTACTCTAGTGGAGTCCCAGAATAAAAAATATAGAGCTGGAAATGAGCATAATAGGTCCCCTTTAATGTGATTTCTTCGTCACAATTATTCCCAGGTACATTTGAATTGAAATTGAATTGTGGCCTTTGTGAATGGACATTTCTACTTTTAACTCCTTTTTCTTCTTTTCTGTGCTTATGGGTCAAACCCCACCACTGAACTTTTACCATTTCAGCTGCCCTTTCCTGCAGAGTAGGCAGTCCAATCTGCTGACTATGTAATTAGCTGCTCTCTTATTGGTTAAACAAGATGCTAATTTCACCACTGTGTGTAATTCTGGCCCTGAATCTTAGAGTTTCCTTTATTGGAATCAAAAATCATTCTTATTTTGATTTTTTGAAACTAAGGAGCTAATCTTGATATCTGACACATTCTGCATTTAAAAAAGGGCAAAAGGTTTAAAGTAAAAGTGAAAAAGGGATACTGTGGTTGAGGATCAGGCATAAAAAGAGTGAAACCTAACAAGAGGCTGGGTTTCCTTCAAAGAGTAAGCCAATAAGTATAGTAGAATGAATCCCACTGTAGAATGAACATTCATTCATACATTTATACACTAAGTGCAGAATGCATGTAAAACTGTCCATGATGGCTTACATGTGAAATCTATCAATTGAAATTTTTACATTTTGAAATGAATACTTACTTGAATACAATACAAAAAGCATTTGTAAATATGAAACTACAACACTTCCAGTGCATTTTCACATCTGAAATTGTTTAATTGTATTGATGTTTGTTCATCTGATAAGATTGTGACTCCACACCATTACACACAAATGTTAAGGAGCTCGGCGTAAGTGAGATGAAGCCCCTGCTACATTACCATGGGCACTGAAGCAGAGTGTTTTCCCAGTTTGTGTACAAATATGATTATTGCACAGGCAAAACTTCGCCCGCTTGATACTTTAACTCTGTTTTTGGAAAGCAGACCACAAAATGGACCCTGGAAAGCAGGGTAATTGCTGATGACTACTTCTTTAATTGCCTTTAAAGTGTTTTTCTTAAAGAGTAACTTAACTTTTTATTTTGAATGATTTTCCAATTTATTTTTCCTATTTCTTAATTTCACTTCTTCCTTGACTTATTGTCTTTATAAGTGCTCCTTGTTGGCTGTTTTTGAAGTGTTAGTTTGAGATGCATTTTACTGGCAAATCATAACTTGAAACTTCTCCCTTTCAGCGCATGTGAATGTCCTCCCATAATAACCTTTCTGTGCCTGTGCCCATGACAACTGGTCAATTTAGTCAGGGCTCACTGCTTGCAGCAGCTAATGGGGATCCATAAGTGGCACCACTGCTGTGGGCAAAAATACAGTAGGTGATTATTACTCTAGTCTCCTGCAGTTGGAAGAAGAGGATTTGTTTTTTAACTCAGTATAGCACATATCTGCTCTTCTAGTGGTTGTTCGTGCAAGAAGAAACCACATGGAATAGATTTTTTCCAGGATCCATTCATCATTTGTTTTGGTGTGAATGTACTGTAACTTTATACTAGTGAAAGTAATATCTGTCAGCTGATTCCATAAGCAAGAATCAATTTACTGAACTACACCCTCTCAACAATGAAAAGTACATTTGAATACAATAAATCTGTATTTCAAATTGGTTATGACTTTTTGCAGGCGTTCAGGTCTGTAAGTGTTCTAGTGCTAATCAGGTCATCAGCGATTCCTATAAGTTGTGCATAAATTAAACTGTAAGTGCTAACTTATTTATCACTACAGGTTGTTCATAATTATGTTAATGTCATGCTGGTTAAAAAATAGCCTACAAATATTCACGATTCATTAATAGACTATTTACATTAGTTGAAGTGTTCTGTTATAAACTTGACTTCCTACTGCTTATAATGCTGTGTAGCTGACTGTTTCCAGCAGAAATTGCTATTATTGCAGCTATTTCCTTGATTATTCAGAACAGTTTGCACTACTTGTATATTTTGTTGGTCCTCCACAATTTCACAAATTGATAATTGGCTTTCTATTCATACTGGATACAGGATTCAAAGTACACATCTGCCTTTACTTCTGAGGGACATTATTAAAAACTGTTGACTGTAGTTTTTTGACAAAAGACTTAGGCCAGACTTGTGTATGCCAGCATTCAATCTACATATACTGTATACTTCACAGTAAGGTAGCTTTTGAGTGTTTTTAATTGTGCTCTCTCTTGTGCCTGTGCACTCTTATCTCTACTTCACTGCAAGCATACAAGTGCTCTAGTGTTCTTGGGTGACATCATATCTGAAAATAGTTGAGTATGATACTGAAAATGTTCTGATTTTAAGATTTTATCCAAACTGAAAAGAAGAAGCCCACACAGCATGTGGCTTTTTGTATGAATCATTGATCATTATCACAGAATTTATAACACACACCCTGAATATGCTGCATGTTATTTTCTCGGTGGGTGTTAGATATTGTAAGGTAGTAGTGTGACTCGATTAACTCTGCCGGAGAATACTCAGCGTCTATAAATTATTCAGGTCTCGACAACAAAACAAAACAAGCATATTTCCTGGGAAATAATTCAAAAGATCGGCGCCTATGGGACAGGCACTGAGACCACAATTCTTTTTGAGCCACGCCGGTCATGCAGAAGTGCTGTCCCATGTTAATTACATCACAAAGTTTTGTCTAACACTCAACTGGGGTACTGCTGCAGTGGGTTGTTGGTCTTTGCAAAGCAGCAGTAAGTGATGCTGCACCTGGGGCTGTGTGTGGCAGTATAATGTACAACGGATATTCATTTAGTTACTACTTACTGCGCTGGTGGTGCCATCTGTGTCTGTTAGCCTCTGGTGCAGATCAAACCAGACCGTCTGCAAGGAGAAGCACAATAACAACAACAGCAGCAACATGTCAATCAACAAGACCAACAACAGCAACTACTACAACAACAGCTTGCAGCAGACATTAGTCACTCACAACCAGAGGTATTAGTGGATACGCTGAGAGCAGAAACAGGCGTGAAAGCAGGGGACGGTGGTTTTTTAAAAAAAGATGAAAATAAAGTTCAGCAGGGAATCTGGGATGAGGGATCAGAGGAGGTGGATTCATGCCAATATAAGAAGCACAAAATGAAACAGAATGAGATATGCCAGCATGAAAGATCTAAACATACAAGAACATTGAAATGCCAAATCTTACTGAACATCATGATGCAGGAGCTATTGGTGGTCCGAATTAGTTTAAATAATTTTTCATAAGCCTGAGCGCAAAATAAAGGAGTGAAGTTTGTAAAGTCTTTACAGGAATATTTTCTTATTTTGGGGAAATATGCTTATTCACTTTCTTGCCAAGAGTTACATGAGAAAATGAATACGACTCTCATGTCTGTACACTAAATATGAAGCTAGAGCCAGCTGGCTGTTAGCGTAGCGTAGCATGAAGACTAGAAACAAGGGGAAACAGCTAGCCTGGCTGTGTCCAACAGTAACAAAATCTGCTTACCTGCACCTCTAAAGTTCACTAATAAAAACATAATTTCTCGTTTGCTTGCTTAAAAAACCAAAGTGTGAAAATGGCATGTTTGGTTTTACAGGGGGTTTACATTATTTCTTGGCCGGGCGTAGTCTTCTTATGACCATGACGTTGCCAGGCAACCTGACACACAAGATATAATGTGTTAATTAATGAGCTTTAGAGGTGCTGGTAGTCAATTTTGTCACTTGTGGACGGAGTCTTTGTGCTAAGCTAACCAGCTGCTGGCTGTAGCTTCATATTAGCGTACAGACTTGAAAGTGGTATCAATCTTCACATTTAACTCTCTAAAGGCAAATAAGCATATTTCACAAAATGTGAAACTATTCCTTTAAAGACACAATACAAGACATAAGTGAAGGGGACACAACTAAAACTATTAAAGTCCAAATATGCTCTTCAGACCAAACCAGGTGGGCTCATGGTATAGTGTGCATGTGTGAAGATGACAAGACACTGATTTCCAGTTTTCTCCTCCACTCCACAGCCTGTGAGTCACAGTTATATAAACCTGTTCTAATAAATCACAGTAAGTGCTGCAGGTTCCTGTCACCAAGGTGACCGATAAGTATAACTGTTGCTACTGTGAATGAATAGAGTCTGCGTCGCTCGCAGGGTAACAGGTAAAGTCAGTGGGGTGTCAGTGGCTCAGTGGGCAGGTGACACACAAACAAACACACACACACACACACATGCACACACACAGTAAAAGCTACTGAAAACATACTGAGTTCTGGGATGAATGATTTGAGCACAGGCTGGTCACAGCTGGACTGAAATTGAGGGTTGCTGTGTCTTGTTGGTTTTTCAGTACATAAAAGTCTTCAGAATTGAAAACCCACTGTGTGATATTTTCTTAACTGCAAAGCACAACCCACGCTGAACTACATGCAGAGGGTGAGGGGTAAGGGGTGGATCCACCTTAACCCAGTGTACTTTCCTTCTTCCACAGAGTTTACCCAAATAGAATTTTCTAAACATGAACATTTTAACTTGTCAAATAAAGGAGTAATAACATTAAAAAAAAGTCTGCATTATCTGTCAGATTTGATTGCAGAAGTGCTTGCAAAAAATGCAGCAAGCGACTGAACTGTAAAGGACTGTTGTCCTCCAGCCACATCTCCCTCATCCTGTGTTGTTAGATTAGGAGGAAGAGGATGGGAGAAAAATTAATAAATTCGAGCACAATCATGCTCTTGTGGAAATGTAAACAAATAATTTTTACTGGCACACACCTCCTACTATGATATCACTCTGCTAGCTACTATGACCAACAAAGGTTAGCTCTTAAAGGTGCCCTGTGGAGTTTTCTTGTAAACAGACAAAAATTATGTTTACATTCAGTGTTACTTACCAAAACGCACTGTGTATCCTGGAGACATGGCAAACGTGTTCCATGTATTTCCTTCCTCATAAAATCTTTGCAAAGCTGATTTTTTAAATTTCAAATTCTGCATTGTTTACACTGTTGTTGCTAGCTCACAGTATTCTTCTTCTTTGCCTTTTTCACATGCACACACCACCAACAACTGTGTGTGTGTGCATGCGCCAGGCACAACACAAACAAAACACGGACCTATTCGCATAAACATCGCTCCATAGCTCTACTATTGGTCAAAAACTCCACAGGGTACCTTTAATTTTCAGGTATTCAATGTACTGGAATAGGTAAAAACAGACATTCCCATCTGTCTTTTTTTATCTAAGCAGTCAATTGAATTTCGAAAGAATTTACTTTATTGGGATATATTTGTTTTTACACATTCTTTAGCCTTCAGAGAGACTTAACTTTGCTTTCTTTTGTTAAAAAAAGAAAAGAAAGCTGCATCATTTTGCTTGTCAGTATTAAAGTTACTACAAGGAACTTTCATGTTGTGTTTTTTAGCTGGCCCTGTAGACAAAAGCAGTAGTGTTTTCTCGGAATGAAGACTGCATTTCCCATGAGCACCACCACCTTGTGTCGTAAAGATCTTGGCTAGCGTGTGCATTTGTTTTGGAAGAGAGTGACAGAAAGACGTTACTTATTTTTAATACTTTTTCTTTTTTTTTTTAAACACAGCTGCTTGCAGGATGCATAGCGATGAGGTAATATATCTATTTGTGGCTATGTAAGATTGAATTCACCACCAATCCATCAACACTGCACCTTCCCGCAGGGTTGTGCAGAGGGCATGTTTATTTATGCTTTAGAACGTAAATGCTGTGAAACAATCAGAAATCAGAAAATAATGTTTTATTTCTCGGATTCACTTCTTTGTTCTCACTACACTGCCGCTCGCTCTCTTCATTCACTCTCTAGCTCGCTCAACCACCGCTGGTCGGTCTCTCCCTCTGTTTCTCTCGTCTTTTTTAAAATGAGTCGGGAAGCGGCCAACAAGTCTAACTTTACTTCTAACATTATCAAACAAAGAGAATATCCTCCCCCCGCCCCCCAGGTAACGTCTTTATACTCCCTCATGCTACAATGCTACATGTAATGTAAACATAGGCTCTTCCAGTCTGTGTGCCATAAATCACTTTGTCTAATTTCACAGGGAATCTGACCTGGTGGCAGGCATTTCGAATAACTATATAGAAATAGCCAGTCTTCTCGCTGATGGTCTCGTTTGCTTATGTAGGTCATATAGAGGCATCAGAGGCATCATGAGACTGTTTCATAACCAGTTAAAAGTTCCTTGTACTAACTTTAAGACTCAGACTCACTTATATCAGATATGCAGCTTAAATCAAGGCTATCAATCCTGCAGACTGACTTTTCCAGGGGAGACACATTTTCTTGTCTGCGGCACACAGAGAGCAATAAACAATGATATTTTGCATCCAAAGAACAAACAAACAAAATCCAAGGGGAGCGCAGAGAAAGACAGCAAGAGAAAATCTGAAAGTGAGACCGCGCCACAGAGGCAACATGAATTTGCCAGTTTGAGGAGTGTTTGCAGGTAAGAGGATTCCCAGTGTGTTATCACAGAGCAGTGGTGCCAACATAGGGCACTATTTTCATCTCACCAGGCACCACATCGCTCAGTGTGTAGCTGGCTTATTATTCATTCAGTAAACAATTCATGATTCACTCTGATGCAGTGTGATCATATTTCCTTTCCCAGACTCATGTACAATCTTAATACTGTGATCCATGCAGGTAATACCAGGCCAAACAGGGACAAAGCCATATTCAATTTGCCTCCTTAAAGCCGCATTTTGCTTTGATATGATATGATTATTGCAGTAATACTATCTGGCCCTCTGAAAATGCCCATTAATTTAATTTTCTGTAGTTTTCTCATTATTCTTATTAAAACACACTTTACATCACAACATATACGTTTGGTGACCTTTTTTTGTGTGCAGTGTTTTCTGCTATTCGTTTTAGGGGCACTTTTTCTGTTCACAAAGAAAATCTTTCACCAAATCAATGCAAGACCTTGCAAAACCTCCAAAATAAAAAGTATAATGAATCAAAGGTAAGCTATTTTACATTACTTTTTTTATACTATACTACTATATTCGTTGCAGGATGGTTGGTAGTTGGTGTGAGACCTGGAGGGAAAAAGTTCTATTCTGCTCATTAAATTACTTGTTATTTTTAAAAATGCTTTTAATTTACACTCAAAACACAGAGAGGTTCATTTCCCTTATGCCATTAGCAGTTATATTGTAATTTTGTAGTTATATACTGTAAAAGATATTAGATGCTGATTGAATATCTGAAATAAAACTAGATTAACCAACCCAAACACTATTCTGACTCACCAGAATCTGACAATTTAAGTTCTATCAGAAAAACCAGGGCCATGAATGCTGAGGTCTTTTTGGGGGCTCAGTTGCTAGGACAACCAGGACAACATATCCGTCAGTGGGTGGTGGATGATACTTTCAGTTTACGAGGTCAGAACACAACAGAAAATCACCAAGAATAAAGTCACATTCCTTTTCCCCTTCCACTTCACTCTGGAGCAGCATCCCTGAGGGATGTAGAGGCTCACAGAGGGCAATAACTTATTCTATATGAAAGGTATTGTAAGATAATAATGTACACACCAAGAGAAATTTTTTTTTGATAGATATTCACTGTAAAAGAGGCCCTTACGGAGTGTCCGCACTTCCTATACTCTACACATTCAATCAACTCTATCCATAGCTCCTGGCTTTGATATCAGTGCGAGTAACCTTCTTCATCGCAACCTTTCACTTCATTGTTATTCATTGATACAGGTCTATCTCTGTCTACTGGTTATTGGGAGGTTGCTTGACTATAAGATTGTAAGCCACTTTGGATTTATTCTGTTGATTAGAGGAAAAGGGACAGAATAAATCATCCTGTAACATTCACTATCATCACTTATTTTTCCTTTGCTGAAATTTCAAGCTTCGATTGATTACTGGCTAATTTTAGGCAGTAAAAAAAGCCATAAATAAATAATTCCTGAGGAGTTCATTCCTGTCTAAACAGGTAAAAATCAGACCTGGCTGTGTTTAGTCAACCGTGTAAAGATGTCCTTTGTGGTAAACCAGTCAGCCACTGAGAAGAGTGCTCTCTGGAGGGCTTCAGGGTCACAGCTGACAATTCTTTACCGCAAGCCATTTCAATCCTTTCTGCTAAAATGGAGATCAATGGACTGAATGAAACACCTGGACAATTTGTTAGAGGTAAATCAAATTAGCATTCAGGGCCAAGGGCTAAAGGTCATTTTTAAACAGGAAACAGGTTTGGAGTCACAGGTCTGTTCACACAAATAGGTATTTACTTCTACACCAAATCAACCACTCGCTCACTTCTTTCATCTTTTCATTTTTTTCCTTCTTTATGTGATTCCCCTACTCTCTCCCCTCATCCTCCCTCCATGGCAGAACATTGTCTTTAGTTACTCTTTGCTCTATCTGCCATCGTGGCCTGCTCTTCTAATGACAGCTGAGTCTCCTAGGGCTCCATTAGTCTTAACATATTCAGTACTGGACGAGACGCAGGCAAAACAGAGGAATAAAGAGACAAAGAGGGAGGGGGGAAAGAGAAACAAGAGGCATAGAGAAAGAAAAAGAAAATGGGGGAAAAAAGAAAATAAAGGAGGAGAGGAGGGAGGGAGGGAGGAGTGAGATGATGGATCTGAACGTGGAGGAAGGGGGAGGGAAGAGGATGAGGAGGCATCTGGGACCAGAGAGCTACTATAAAGAGGAAAAAAAATTGCAATACTTTGGACATCAGGCCTTTAATTGCCTCCTCTGTCTTTCTCTCATCCACTCCCTCCCTCCATCCATCCTTTTCTCTCACTTAGTGTTAATCAACTCCTTATCCTTCTCCCTCACTTTCTCATTAACCCCCTGCTTCTTTCCCTCTGCTCCATTTTTCCTTTCTGCTCCTTTGTCCTTTACAAACCTCTGATATCAGTGTGTTGCTTTGGCGTCGCCCAATTTGGCCAATGTAACATCTCAAACATATAAATCCTCTGCATGCTGACAACTTGGTTAAAAAGTTTAGTATGAGGACAAGATCACTGGCTTGTGCTGCTCGTAGTTGATAGAAGAGTTCAAGCAGTCTGACAGTTCACTGTCCATCAGTCTGTCTGCATGTGCAACTGTATTCTTTATTTTGTATTTCTTTACAATGTCACAATATGTAATATGTTTTTATACATATGAGATACAGTAATGATGTTTCCTCCTCTACGTACATGAATTTGCTTGCGGCAAGCCTCGCAATATTTGTATAAAAAGGTCAAATAAACCAAATTATAGAGTCTACCTCTAAGACAGAGAACTATGCAACCTGGCAATAATAAATATGTGTGTGTGTGCGTGTGTGTGTGTTTTCCGTTCCTTATTGGGACCGTTTCTGGTATAAACACTGACTTTATTGGGACCAATAGTCCTCATGGGGACCAAAGCCCAGTCTTAATGCGGCAAAACGTCCTCATTTCTGAGGCGCTGGCTAAGGTTAGGGGTAAGGTGTGAATTGAGGTTAGGTTATGGTTAGGGTTAGGGTTAGGGTTAGGGTTAGGCTATACAAAATGAACGGAGTCAATGCAATGTCCTAACAAGGATAGCTGTGTAAACTTGTGTGTGTGTGTGTGTGTGTACTTGCAATAATCTTGTTGTGGCGACACTGATATGTTCATACAGCATAATTATAGGGACTCACCTCAAATTTGGGGACAAAGAAATTGGTACACCAAAGTAAACCATTACATTTTTGGGTTAAAGAGTGAGGCTGTCATTATTCTGTATTTTTTTCTTACAAATTCCATGAAAAGACGAAAACCAACAATGTGTCTTTCTGTCACAGGGTAGTGGTCCCCAACCTGGGGTTTAGAAACCCTAAAGGGGTCAACAAGTTAGGAAAGAAGAACAAAAACATTTGCTGCTTCATACAATTATTCTTATGATTTAGGACATTTATCTTAGCTTTTTTTCTTGTAAAATACTGGATAGGTTCACCTCTTGAGACCTGTAAAAATTATTCAAATTAATGAATTTGAGAAGGTGACAAACAGTCTTTGCTTGCTTGAAGTGCTCACAGCTCATAGAAATCTGTAACTTTCATATTAAGCGGGCTTGAGTTGACTTTGTATTGTTTTAAAGGTTCACAAGCCAAAAAGTTTGGGAGCCACTGCCGTAGGGCTTGTTCCTACTGAAGACGTGACCTTCTGAAAATGGGTCACAAATATATACTTTTATTTTTCAAAAAGTCTCAGTGATATCTTTAAACAGCTGGGCACTGTAGTAAGTAAGTAAAATATAGACTATTACCAGACTTATATATGATATACCTTCAGGGAATTCAATGCAAGTCAATGCAATATCTTACAAAGACAAGCTTGTGTGTGTGTGTGTGTGTGCATTCCTTACCTTATTCTCCAGTCGTCCGATTAGTTCAGCCAGGCGGTTAATCTGAGCATCCAGACCTTCTTTCCTCACCTCCACTGCACCTGCAACACACACACACACACACACGCGGTCTAAATACACTGAATGAACACATATGAATACACATTAACTTGCATCGCTTGTTTCTAGGTTGTGACTAGATCTGATGCAGCTGGATTATATTTATTCAGATATGCCTTATACATATTGAAATCAAAATTCCCAAGCTAAACTGCAGATTGTCATGTCACTTCCTCTTGTAATATTTATGTGCCTGAGAATAAACAGCTCATCTATGAATATACTGCCAATCTATTTCTGCCAAATAAATTACTGGCTGTCTTCCTCCTTTTACATTTACATTAGTGTTCAGTTTGAAATCAAGATTACTGTGTTTTTCTTTTACATTTTACTTTTACTTTATCTTTAGTAAAGTTCTGTATGTATTTATTATGTGATATCATGCATTTTTCTGTGCCAATGGTTGCATGTTAATTTTACACTTACACATCTGCCTCTGCAGATTTTTTCCCGTGATTTTCTTTCTCTTTGGGACACAATTAGACTTTTTTAGCTGTCACATGATGTCAGTCAAATCACTTACATAAACATGCATAAGGTGGAAGCCTTGTGGAGCAGTGGTGGTGACAGATTGATTTGTGATTGGTCATGTATGATTGTACAGTATATGTACAGTACAAACACAGCTGCACTGAGCAGTATATGAAGAATTATACAACCTAATAATGCACTATTTTTGCTCTTTCTTTGTGTCTCTCTTTTCATTTACACTGTTTCATCATAAATATTTCATGTTAAGTGGGAGTTCCAAAGCGGCTTAAAAATAGGCAATTATAGCTGTTTATCAGAAGGAACTTGGCCTGTTCAAAGACAAGTAAAGAAATGGATGGATGAGAAGCTCCTTTGAGGTGGTCTGTTTAAGTGGTTATTGTTCTAGTGTGTTTTTATATAGAGGAGCTACACCATCATTTGCATGGACTCTTTGTAATATCTCAGTATCAATAATTGAAAAACATAATGTTTGCAACATTTGTAATTTTAAACACGAGTACAGGATATTATTACCATTTAATTATAATTAACTTACTTCTGTAAAACAATATAAACCAAAAAATATGATTATTATTATTATGAACTGAGACTGGTGTGCATCAGGGCTTGTTAGCATGTTAGCAAATGTTTCTCAAAATTAAAGCCACATTTCCCATAGTTGACGGAAGAGCATTAACATGTCAGAAATTGTTTTTTCCATCATCTGCACTTCCTCCAACATCTGATTTGTGCTGGAAGAATAGTGTCCTCTTCCTGTTTTGTGCTTAAGCCAATCCTGCAGCATAGAACTTCCCTTCTTCTATTACTTGTTTATGGTAATTCAATATTCCATACTCAAATTAAATGTGTTAACATTGTACTGATGTTACAATGCTCCATAATTTGCTATTGATTTCCTACTACTGTATAGTGAAATGTGCAGTGTGGAACTGGATAATTCCTTTTGGTCTTCAGTGTCTTTGTTGATGACGGGTGCGTGTATGTTTGTAAGAATAAATAAATGTGAAATAATACGAAAGAACACTGAGAAAACATGTTATTTCCCTCTCCTTCACCCCACTTCATATGAGCACCACTCTTTTCACCCTCTTGCCCCCATGTTTCTCTCCTCTCCTAGAGTTCTTTCCTCTTCTCCTCCTCTCTCTGTCTTCTTCCTCCCCCCTCTCCTCCACTCTTTCGTCCTCTTTCCATCCCCTGATGACTCCCCCACAGCTAATTGGGAAGCTGGCTGCCCACTCTTCATTAAAAGCTTTAACAGCCAGTCAATTAGGAGCTACCTCCCTCCACCCCAAACACACACACACACACACACACACACACACACATACACTCATCAACTAAACCATAGTCTGTAACCATGGAGACAGTTGGAGATAAAAGCCCAGTGGTCCTTTCGATGGACTTAGAAAATAAGCGTCCCGGTCAATTATATAAGTGTGTGTGGAACTACAGCCTTCGAATCTATCAGCAGGGTGAGAGGGGGGTGGGGGGGGGGGGGGGGGGGGGGGGGGGGGAGGGGTCTCTATTGACTTTCTCCTCAATTAAACCTGATTTGAGTTATTTCAGACTCACTTAATTTAACTTTCCATTCTGTGTCAGCCAGTATTTAAATGTGAAACATGAATCATGAAAAAAGGTCCACTGTCGTTACACTATCTCTCAAATTGACCGGAAAGTTCGCAAATGTTTGTTCTGTTTGTTTTTGTGCATAATTTAAACCAAATTTTAAAAATAATTTTACACCATCGCTTCAAATTAACACACTAATTAGTTTAGTTAGTTTTAAAATAATGATGATTCTTTAGAATTTAAACTAATTTAGTTCAACAGCAGAGCTGAGCACCTTTAGGACTTCACTGAACAGGCAGCCCAGTTATGACAGACATCACGTTCATATGTACAGTATCACATGTTGGCTCTTCTTCACATACATAAACCATACTGAAGTGCCATGTGTTGATAATTTAATTTTTTTTTTTTTAACATAAAAAATGTTTTAAAAAATTTGTGAAGTGATTGAACTTTGTGGTTTTGCAAAATCGTCTAATAAATAAATCATCCTAGGAATGGATTGTAGGTTTGTGTGGGTTGTCAGTTCTACGACGGTTCTCCTGGTCACAATTTACACCCACTGCCAACATTCAATGCCAATGCAGGAGGTGCCTTTTGTGTATAGAGGCAGAACGTGCAGTAATAATGAGGTCAGGGTGGTGGATGGGCATATTTACTATATACCACATCCGACTTTAATGCAGAAGAGTTCATGTCCTGTCATAGACCTGCAATTAATGTTCACTGTAACCACAGTCTTTCCTTGTCATTAACCATACCATAGTTTCTATCCACAGTCATTGTGAAGACATTTTCTAATGTTGGCATTGAATGTTATATAGGATTTTACAGTATAGTTCAATATAAAAAGGTTGGATGGTCCAGACCCTTCTCCTCCATGGGTTCCATAGCAACCAATGTATAAAATCCAGAATACAACTGATTAAAGGGGCGGTTACTCCAGTAACCAATTGTACTTCCAAAAGGTTGAGAGATTTACGAGACACATAAAAATGCAGATATTCTGACTTTTAGTCCCTATTATGGTTTGATTCAAAAACACTGAGTTTCCCATAATGCAACTCAATAAAGTCTTCTGTTACATCCTCCCTGCCTTAGAAAAATGTCCATATCTTTCAAACTCCACATGGCAGTTTGGAACACGGACTTTCTGATAACCCTGATGACATCATCAGGGTATTTTCTCGGACCTGACAAAACTTCTCCAGAGCCACAGAAGACATTATACCGCTGTGTTCGCCAGTGTAATCTTCAAAACCAAAACCAAACTGTGTGAGATCCAAGCAGGACTTAAAGCCAGACACAGAGGTGTAGCTAGCTCAACACGAAGAGAACAAGACAACCAAAAGTTTGCTAACATTGTTTCTCGGTACAAATAATTCCACAGATTGCTTACAATCAAAGCCTTGTTGAACTTGAAGGTTTCTGTAGATGGTTTGTCCTGTCATACCGGACCAACCAGCAGTTTTTAAAAAAAAAATGATATCTATTAGAAATGTAAAACCACCTCTTTCTCTACAGCCAATGATTTTATTTTTTGTTAGGATTTTTGTCAGCTAGTGATTAAAATACAAAATATAAAAGCTGAAACTGGATTCTAGGTTCCATCACACAAAATAGAGTAATTGGCTCAGTAGTCTATTTGCATCATTCAGTCATCCAGTTCAGTGGTATAAAAATACTGGAGATTACCAAAGTAAGGGCCTTTCCTCTACCCTCCTCACACTGGTCCACTCATCCACTCCCACCCACTCAAAGACCATCTCCAACTTTATCAGGGCTGTAGATGTCCTGTCATGGTTAATGCATCTTCCCAAATGGTTCAGAACATTTGATATTTCATGCTGCTGGCACTATAATAATAACGAACAGTGGCTATTTCTAGGTCAGTGCGACAGAGGAGGGAAGGCCAGCTTGTTGTTTGACGCAGTAATGGGAGAATTCACATTTTTAACAAAAAGGAGAGTGCAATATATTATCTTATTGGCATTAATTACCAGCAACTGTGTCTCCTTCTTTTAAAGAACATCTGTCTCAGCAGGCTGGAGAACATATGGCAACTACATTCTCTTCTCCATCACAGTCACATAATGTTGGGCACAGCTGGGCGTGCACACATGAATGCATACTTAAAGACTTCTGCTTTAGATGGGATACAGGTAACAGTGGCAATAAACAGCAGAAGAACTGTTATATAATATACTTTATAGTCTAAAAACACAGTCATACACACTTACAAGGAAAAAGATGTACAAAGACCACGCAGCAACCCACGTGTGTTGAAGAATACTTCACTTTTCATTAATCTTATCTCCATGACTCATAAATGAACACAGATCACCTCATGGTTGGAAAAAAAATAAGGGACTAAATGGTTCAAAAAGCAAAAACGGAAACTATATATCCTTGAGGAATCCTTAGCTATTATTGTAGAAGCAGGTCCTGAATGCTATCAGAGTGTAGGGTAATGTTAGCGGCTCTGTCCTGTGATCTTGGGGAAGTTTACACTCCAGTAACCCCAGCCGATGTTATGTGAGATAGTGTTACATGTCCTCAAACTCATTGGTTAGTCTTCATTCTAAAAGCCTTTTCTCTTTTAAAGTTTGAAATGAAAAAAAAAAGTTCCTTATTGTACATAATAGTAGGACTAACTAGCTCTACACAGCAATACAAGAACAATGCTGTTTCTTTATTTTTTATTTCTCATCATTAAATGGTGAAGATGCTGACTTTTTGTCTGAAATGTGCAGCTTTAGCCTCAGTCTTTCAGCGAGCTGTAAACTGCATATGTGCCGTACAAGAAGAGCTTGAGTACAGTAACAGTAAGTAGGGGGGACGGGGCTTAGCGAACGGTCAATTATGTCTCCAACCACATCCTTATTTTCCACAAGCGAGGATACCCACATTCTTCTATAAAGGTACATGAACATGCGGACACAGTCTGACTTGTGTCTGCGAGTGTGTATGTGCCTGAAAAAAACACTGAACAGTAAACAGCAGCTCATTTACAATTAAGACTCTTCTGTACAGTGACAGATGCACTTAGAAGAGAGATGCACTGGAGCGTTTCACACAGCGACACTATACTGTAGCATCGGCTGCTTGACTTAAATGTGGTGGTGGATATTTTTAGCTTTCTTATTCTCTTTCCCCCTCTCACTCTTCTCCTCGCTGTGTGTTTCTTACCCCACTCGTCTCCCACTCACTGCTTTGTCTTTTCTCTTTCACTGTCTGTCTATCTCTATCAATTCATATTAATTCGTAGAACACACACACACCTCCGTATGCTATAATAACATGAAAAGGAGAGATAACAAAACTTCAAGGCGACTTCATATTGCATGTAGCCATGACTGGAGGAGAACAATAAGAGGAGAATGAGGAAATGACTCAGGACAGCAGGAGTAATTCATACAGATTGGAGGCACAGTGGAAGAGAGAGCAGGGCAGGGAGAGGGGGAGAGAGAAGAGAGAGGATTTAGGAGTCATTAATCAATCGACTTGTCCTGACTCAATACAAAGCGCAGCTGACATCAAGGTCCTCAACTGTCAGAGCTGCTTTACAGCCTAATGTATAAAAGACAGGGGGGAGGAAAACTGAGAGAAGAGCGAGAGATGGGACTAAAAGAGTATGAGATTAAAGAGCACTAAAGGCTGCTTTCCCCTCTTTGTCTTGTTTTTGAATCAGGATGCATCAAAGCAAAAATGAACAGCGAATTTTGTTTTTACTTTCCAACTGAAGATTGAGTGAGTGAGTTTTATGTTACCGAGCAGTGACTAGGTTTGGAAAAACTTCAGTAGATTTGGTCGTAGGTAATTTTGTAAAATGAAAGAGCTCAGGCATTTTACATGTTTCCTATAATCACCAGATCAACAGTATTTCTGCTTGCTGTGATATTAGCAGTAGCATTCAAATTTCAAATTTATAAGCCGTATATAAACAATAAACGGTTTATAACATACTATAATTTAATGTGTTGTAAGAAGATTAAGATAAGATGTACCTTTATTGACACAGCAGCACACAGCATAAAGGTCATTTTAAGTATTTATTAATGTATTTGCCAACAATTATAACTCCTCCTGTAAAGCATCAATACCCATTGTATAAAGAGACAGTGGATGATTGACAATATCATACAAAGCATTCACAGTCACATAGATATGTCTTCATTTTTATATTATTAAACCTGCCTTCATGCTGCACAAATATATTTACAAAGAATGACTGTAAACTAAAGCCTACAGTGCAGTGAGCCTATTGCAGTCTGAGCAAAAATGACATTTTTATCTTTTATCTAGACACAAGCCAGACTGCAGCAGTTTGGTTCAATATTACTTAAGTTCCTCATCAGAGCGTGGAGGCTTTACAATGACTGGAAACGCAGCAAATTCCCAAACCAGCTGGGAAATGCTGCAATCAAGCAGTGCTTTCTCCTTCAGCAACAGCTACTGTCCTGCCAATCTGATGGTGAATAGCTGTTAGTTTGATGAAATCAAACCGGATGACGTCTATAGTCAGTCAGAGCTGCCACAAGCCCAAAGCAGAGTCCAAAGTTGTTTTCATGTGATTTTTTTTTTTTTTTTTTTTACTGCACAGTGACATTTTAGAGTCCATTTGGGTTGATGTTGAACTTTACCACCTCCCATACATTGCCATCTGTCACATGTTTGGGTGCCATCGTGCCTGGGAGCAAGGCACGGAACTTCACCAAGACCCAGCGGTGTTGCTGATGAACTTGGCAACTCTGAGGCTTTGGTGTGCCTTTCCAGAGAAACAGATGACGCACATGAGGTAGCCAGATTGAGTGCAAACCAAAATAATATGAACCAAAACCATCATTACTTGTAATTCTCAGTTACAGCCTATATAGTTTCAGGCCTGTGTCTGCAGTATGTAGCTCAGTAGCCTTTTCTGACACGCTGTAAGCTCAAACATATCCCGCGATATGCTCCCCTGACAGATGTTTGGACTCTGAAGGGGGAAGAACTGAAAAACCTGTCACTTTGAGCTGTCATCTTTGTAGTCAGTCAGCATGAATTGATACTTCTTCTATGCAGCACTAGAACTGAGGAACTTACAGTGACTTTTTCAATAGCTCCAGATCAGACCAATGCATATTGTCACACAAAAACTTTTGAATGTCATATTTATAAATAAAAGCTAGTGTGGAGCAAACAAGCAGTAATAATTAAATTTTTGTGCAGCGTACGCAGCAAAAAGTGTTTAGAATGAAATTTACATAACTAACCATAATTTCTTCCTAATGAAATCATGTCTTGAAAGCTTAGTTACAACACTCAGCACAAACAGTGCGCTGTCCTTAATTAAAGAAGTTAGAAGGATGTTTATTGAGGTAGATGAATCATCTGTATAAACTATTTATAGGACACCTTTATTACAAGACAGTCCTCTTTAGTGTCATGCACTGTTTTGGTTAAACTCTTCAGTATGTATTGAATTTTTTTTATACTTTTTAAGAGCCACATAATTATATATGATATGCACTTTAAACTGGGCTCTGAAAATTCACTTTCAATGAGAACAATCTAAGAAGGAAAAAATAGGAAAAAATGAGATGAAAGAACCCAAAGTGCAGCAGGTTTTTGCTTTTAGTGGAGACTCTCCATTAATTAGGATGTTCCACTGGTTAACCAAAGAGCTTTCTAATCATTAAAAAAAGACAACTTTTTTACTTTATATGCAGGTTGAAAGCAAAAGCTTTTATTTATCTCAAATGATCTTAAGGCTACAGAGATAGTGGAGTAGATTTTTTTATTTTTATTTTCCCTTATTAGGTTTCCACAGTGGTTTGGTTTATGTTTATGTGCACTTGGTATTTGGAGGAGGATCTGAATACAGAATACCATGTGTCCAGGCTGACTGTGTCATATACAGTATTCACTGGAGACTACTTTATTACCCAGAAGCACTTTGATTTTGTTTTATTGGATCTCTATGTCACTGTCAGTGGCCTGGGTCATCTCATGCTCATATCTCTAATAACACATGTGTCTGTGCCAGGGTCAAGGGCCATATATCCTGGAGTGAGTCATTTAAAGGAAATACAACTCAACCTAAGAGAAAATATCACTTATATTATTCTTGCCAGAGGACAGGTTGATCAATAATTTAACAGAAAAAAACTCTCAGCTTGGAGGCACCAACAGGGACTCTAATCCCTGTGTTATAATGTTGTTAATGAAATACTGTTCAGTACATCCTGGTGGCTAAACAGGCCAAGATGTGTAACATGCACCTATAACACTGCGGTTTAAAATACACCATGCAGTTCTATCACGTCTTTTACTGTCATGCTTGACTGAGCACAAAGAGGCAACAACATCCAAGAAGAACGGGCACAAGATTATTTTTCACTAATAACTGCTCATACATATCATTAACCACCCATTGCTGCTACAAACACATTTTCCTGCTTAAGACCACATTTATGTGTACTAAAATTCAGTGATATTCTCTATTCCCTGTGTTTATATTCTTGCATTTCTGTGAATTCCCATCAACACAAGCAGGCGGTATACGAGTGTGGCTCAATGTCTCATGCAAAAATGAAAGACCTCTCTTATCTTTTGTCATAGCACAGTGTGTAACATGTATGAGGATGTGTGTTTAGAAGTGCAGCATAAAGAATAAACTGTTCTTTGGCAGCGTGCTGTCTGAATCACAAGGCTGTTTAAGAATAACGTCCCATATGTCCCATCCAATCTGACAGCAATGTCAGATTCTCTACATGTCTCTGCATCACACAATGAAACACAAAGATTTATAGAAACTATCACCACCAACCCTCATCTCACTTAACTCCACCAGTGAGGCCATAAATCACAAAATCCTGCCATGTAAACTGACTTATATCAACTTAATTTGTGTTTTATAGTCAGGTGTATACATAATGGGTCAAGCCCCACACAATAGGCTTTGGGATTTATGACGTGTGTTGTATGAGTTTGTGAGCTTTTCTTCTCGCTTGATAGATGACCACACACGACATCAGTCATCACATGGCTCAACAGTTGTAGGAAATTATTGTGTTTCCCTTTAGCAAAGAATCAATGCTGTGTGAGGGTAATGACACATGTCGAACACTTGTGTTTATTAAAACACACAAGATCAGTATCTGCTCTACTGATCAGCCACTGAATCAATAATGGCTTTGACAACAACTCTGTTGCTTGTGCCTGTTTACTCCACAGAGGTCAGTCAGATGTGACCACAAAGAAACAGTAACACTGAAACACCAGCAGCTTTTCCACTCATAACTTATAATTGGTTTTAGATGTCTTGCTTGGGTTTTCTATGAAGGGATGTAAACCTGTGAAATCCATGTAGAATATGTTATTTATTTACATCACAGTCATTGCAGTAAAGTAGAAAATATACTTAACTGCTTTACAGCACAAAACAATAAAAGGGTGTTGTTCTCCGGTACAAATAAATAAATAGCAACATGTTTATTTGTGACAGTGGACAGCAGCTTGTTAAAAGCCTAGTGGTGTCATATGTTTTAACCACTTATGCTATTAGGCTTATATTGCATTTTGCCAAGCATAACTTCAATGGTGTTCCCATAGGTGCTTTGATATCTTTACATCTATAATTTGTGAGTCAGATGCTGAAAAGCATTGTTTTTATAGTTTTATATTTATTTTTCAGAAGAGCAAAGCCAGAGATCAAAGTAAGATTGTGAATGACTGAAAGGTGATTCACAATTCACTAGTCAACATTCACATAATTAACGGAGGAAATAATGTAAATAATGTCCTATATTTTTAATGTATTTAATGATTTTGGCCGTGTAGTAAAGAGGAGAGAATAGAATCTGAAATATAAAAATCGACTTTACAGTAGTGCCAGTAAAAGTATTAACAGTAACAGTCAAAGCAGTTCATATTGATTATTGCTGAAGCTAGTGCGATTCAATACAATTATTCCTTTTAACAGATCAATGAAGTTGAATTGGCATCATTTTTACAACTGAATGAATGGCTCCACCCCTAAAGCAAAGAATAAGCAGTAATGACTAATGAGAGAAGGTCTCTGTTCCAGACAGTAGCTCTCAAACCGTTGATGTTGGAAGACATATGAAGCCAGCAACAAGTTTCCAAACACTCCCTGTTGTCAGCTGCATTAGTAATAATACTACGACTTACTCAACATAAATAAATAAATACATAAATAAAGGCAGCAAAATGCTAACTGTGATGGATTAATTTTCTCATTTAAAATTTCGTGTCACTGCATGTTGATTTTCTCTCAAATAAATGGAAACTAACGGCTGCCTGGGAGGAAAAATTGATCTAAATGTTTATAATGTTAAGAAAAGTAGACACAATTTATACATGATGCTACAACATGCAAATCCACTGATGTGGTCGATTAATTTGAGAAAACAATAAAACATTAACAAAATCATTGAAATTCATGAGTGCCATTCACTCCTTTTTGTTTACTTTAATGATAAAGCATCATGTAGCACCACATGTAGTGTAACAGTGAAGCAGTGCTGCACTACGGTGAACAGGTCCAGCCTGCATTTGTTCATTATTTGGGACACATGGCTTCTACAGTGATCTCTACTGAAATGTCTGTTGGCCACTGAACAGATGTGTAATTAAGACATTTATAATATTTACTAAGACGTGTCAGTGTTCAGGGTTAAGATGACACACTGAACCTGAAACAATAACGCTGAACACCTTCAACTGACACTTGTCAATAAGGACATCTGAGGAGTGATTGATTACGGTTTGCTCCGCCCTTTAAGGCTTTAAGGGTTTCCCGAGACTCAACTGTATTTTTGTGCTCAACTCCTCTTCTGTGAAGTTTGTGCGGCGATAAAGTGATGCCATATCTCAACAACCTTTGAAGTGTCATTTCTTCAGCGAGCAATTTGTTCAAGTGGGTGCAAAGTGTCAAAGCGAGCGTGTGCTGCAGTGTTAAGTACCAGCTGGTGGAGAGAGAGAGAGAGAGAGAGAGAGGAAGACTAACAGAGGAGAGAGTGAGAGATGAAATGTACGGAGAGAGACAGAGAAAATAATGAAGGTCCTGCATGTCCTCAAAGAGAATATACAGCCCCAATCAATTTGTGTCTGTTTTAGCTGATGTAACACACACACACACACACACACACACACACACACACACACACACACACACACACACACACACACTCCATAGAACAGCATTACGCAGCAAATTTCACGTCTTAAATGCTGACTGGACTCAGAAACACACTTAAAGGTTTGATTTTAACACTTTAAATCTACTTTCATCTACCTTCTCCCTTTGTTTCAGCAGCCTTCCCTCCATTGCTTTTGTTTCACGTTCCTCTCTGCACCCCCCCCCCCCCCCCCCACGACTTCCTCCCTCCCCCCCTCCACTTCTCTAAACCCTAAATTTTCCATCCATTTATCTGTGCTGCCCTGTCTGCTGTAGGAAATTGACATCAAACTTGTGCAGGTGGCTGATTGAGGTGTTTTACAATGTGTGTGTGTGTGTATGTGTGTATGTGTGTGTGTGTGTGTTTGAGCGTGTGATAGACCGCTGAGTGGCAGTCAGAGTTTGATTTCTGCTAACCCACAGCGATGTCCTCTCACTAAATGTTGTGGATATGAAGCTAATCATACAAGTACATGACAGATGGCCTCCAACCATGAATTCAGAGGAGGTGCTGCAGTGTGTATGTGTTTTTGGCACCTGAGGCAGTGTTGATGGTCCTGACAGCCTCCCTGGCGCTGACTCTGTTGTTAGGGGGATAGTCAGGTACAGTGCTGTCCGGGCGCCTCTCCGACACCCGTGGACTCACCTTGGCAGGTAAGTGACTGAAAAACAGAGAGAGGACGAAACAGAGATGTTATGTTATGAGACTAGGGGAAAGAAATGAAGGAGGGATGGAAAAAAAGAGAATTAGATCAAGAAAAAGGCGGTGTGGAGAGGTGAATGAAAGAGAAAGAGAGTGTAGAGAAAGAAAAATAAAAAGAATTTGGATGGAGAAATGGTGAAAGGAAGGATCCACAGGGGATGTGATGGAAATGAGATAAAGAGGATGAGAACCTGTTTCTGTGTGTGTGTGTGTGTGTGTGTGTGTGTGAGCGACAGACATTTTAACCAAAGAAGATTTGTGCTTGAAACATTGCCTGGTTTCCATTACGACCGCTGACAATCTGAGTTTTACACATAATGCCATGATACATTTACACGGTCATGAACACACACACGCACACACTTTTCCAATTTCACACATAACAGCCTGGCACAGCGACACCACCATTGGCTCACCCTGATTGGCTGTGCTGTTCATCAATCGCGTCCACGGCACTCTCCACAGAGCTCAAGAGGGACTGGATCTGATTGGCTGATTCCTTCAGCAGGAAACGGGTCACAAACTGCTCCACGTTGGTTCCTCTCTCATAAACCTGGGGAGACAGAGAAATACGTGTCATTTACAAAAACTACTTTGCGTGTGAAAAGGGTCTTAATGCCAAAATGTTTAGCCAAGTCTGTAGCACATGGAACATAAAGTTTATTTTTCTTCATCATGTCTTTCACACATCATAGAGCAGCAATGCACCTTTCCCATCACTCCTCTGAGAAGATTTCCCAGCGCAAATCTTTCAGAACTCCTTCCTTGCATCCATTTGACAGTTTAAGGGCTTCTCAAGGTGGACAGGCAGCATGCAGGGAGGCAAAAAAAAAAAAAAAAAAAAGTAAAAATAGACTACATTTCACTCTCCCTGCAACTATGCTCCACTCCTCTCCACAATCTCTTTACAAACTCCTTCCCTCTCCTCTCTGTGCATGGCAGATTCACTGAGAGTTTGTGCCAGGCCAGACGTACACCCTAAAAACCTTTTAGTCTGAGCTTAAAGCTCATTCCTGTGGGGGGATAAAAGTGCTGTTTAGTGGTTTTACTGTACTGTACTGTGTATTGTTTCAGTTCAGATTCAGCAGGAAAAACACGAGGCCAGCCTGAAATGTTCTCCACCTTCTCTTATTAAACACAACCAGATGATCAAAAATAATGCCTGAGAGTCTCTGTCAGTTGTCAGCAGCAGTCACCTCTCCTCTGCAATACTGCATCACATAGACAAATGAAGCATTGTAGCTCATACAATGCTCAGCTCAAAGCTTATTGATCCACAGGTAATCAATCATTTTACATTGTCAGCACTACTACAGTGAAACAATGCAGGGAAATCTTTTCAAAAACAGAATTTACATACATTTAATGAATACATTTAGAATTTTTACATCCTGACGACAGCATCAAAGCACAAGGGGATTCATTTAGGGAACTGAGTTTAAGGGTACTACTTTAATATTTCATGTTTGTCGATCACAAGACACTAAACCATCAACTTTCACCTGCTGGTCACACATTTAAAGGCCAAAGAACCATCAGAATAACACGTGAAAATGTCACTATCATCGCCAGGCCATAATTGACGACACATCTGCTCCAGAGAGCGGAGTCAGTCGGTCATGCCAGCTTTACCGTCAGAAGTCACAGTGCAGTAATTCAGGGAGACAATTAAGGTTCCTGTGCAGTCAGCCATTCTCTGCTCCGTAATCAAAGACAAACGCTCCCGTAAGACACAGAATCACACAGGCCGTATTGACTTCCATTATCACAGTTGATGGCTTTTACACACGTGCACACACATGTCAGCACACAATCACACATGCGCTCAAACATACAAACACACAGACTAAAGCTCATGTGTGGAGTAGTCCTGTCAGCTACTGCAGTTTTCAAGAGCATCGATTCAGAGTGCAAAACACACATCTATGTGTAACACAACTGAAATCACTACGATTATAGAATTTAGGCTTGTGGACTCATTTCTATTTGCCATATTACAGAAGAGACACTGCTGACTCACTAATGACTATCATGCTGAGATTCAATTACCTAAGTGGGATACATGTCAGAATAAATAGAAATGATAAAGATGCAGTTTTATGGAGAAGATTATGAGTACATTACGAGTCCATTATAGGGACTTAGTCATTAAATAGGGAAATGCTAAAAGATTCTTGATACAGAATCCCATTTATTTGGCGTACTGAGCATGCTCAGATTTTGCTCTTTTCTCTTCTGAGATAGAGAAAACATTTATTAGAAACAACACAGTGAATCAAACACGTTAAGATGAGAATTTCCCTTAGGTGCAAAACTAAAGGTAATTGTATAGTTATTTTATAAACTTGTAGACTCAGAAGAAAAATTGATTAGAGGCATGACGGATGATGGAGGCAAGCTCTTCCGAAACATGAACCAGCTGTAAAACATCTTGGATAAATTGTCTGTTTTAGTGGTGAAAGTAAAGCCCTTGGCAATATTATCCAACTGCAAATATATTGTAGAACACACACACAGATACATTTAGTGTGTTATGGTGTATTGGGTTATTGGTGTAAATGTTTGCTGTTGTCTAGAACACACTTGACTGTCTCTCTCTGTGAATCATGTTCTCCTGTTAATTGATGGCTGGATCAGCACTCTTGATCCAAGTTTTTGATCCTGCAGGGATGAATGTTCCTGCCCTATTTGGACTACATCCTCAAAGCAGTCTGTGTGTGTGTGTGTTAACAAACTGTCTGCATATGTGGGTGTGCAACCCTATCACCGGACAGGAACATCGATATTGGATGATTCTGCAAAATCCTGGATAACGTTCCAAGTGTTTTTTTGTTTTTTTCAGCCAGTGAAAATGTTTTTAAAATTCTCACTTTCTACAATATCTTTGGATTGCAACTATGTTATGGTAATGGTTAGGGAAAGATCATAGCTGTAGCAAATAAACTATGTTTAAGGTATGTTTACACTTAAGGCAACTAAAACACTTGGCTAAGGTTGGAGAAAGATCATGATTACAGTTAGAAAGTCAAATGGAAATTGCAAGATCGTGACAGGACACCAGCTTCAGCCTCCTGCATGAAAGTCAGACGTGTAGTACACTTCCACTGTAAATCATGAGAAACAGATTCGTCCAATATGGATGTAATTCCTAGGTATACCGGGCTAGAGTGTGTGTGTGGATAGGGCTGTGCCCTGTGTCACATCCAGAAAAAGAAGCTTTTTTTGTGGATATTGATGCTGTGTCACCTTAATGTGCCATTCCATATGTGTTACTCTATATGTAGAGGTGTGTGAGTGTGTTGTGACCCTTTAGTGATATATTTAAATATGGGTTTGCATAAACTGAATTACATATGCGACTGGTTTGATAAACACCATAGCCCCTCATCTCCAGTAGAGCTCTGCACTGGGTTTGATCTTGCTCTCACCTGGTTTAAGATAAATGGAAGCATGTGTGCTCGCGTGTATGTGCGTGTGTGTGTGTGTGTGTGTGGGTGTGTGTGTGCATGTCAGTGTTAACTGACTTAACTTAATGATCCTTATTGAGAAATAGTGCCACTCTTGTTATTCTTGTATGACATGCTTTCAGCTCTGTGAGGCTGCACTTAGGCACAGTGGTGCTTTGAGCTAAATGCTAATGTCAGCACGCTAACATGCCCACAATGACAATGCTAACATGCTGAGGATCACCATCTTAATTTAATGTGTTAGCATGCTAAACTAAGACAGACGAACGTTGCCATCCATGAATATTCTAAAGGAAAATGAATATTCACTTCAAATGAATTGATGTTGGACAGCCTGGAAGCTGTGACAACCTCTTTGTAGACGCTCACACAAGAGGGCTCTGCATTGGGCAGTTTTTGTAACAAACAACCCAAGAGACATATCTGCTTTCTACAGTGCTTGGCCAGTTGTGCACAGCTTTCAAAATGGGAAAATCCCTAACAACTCTGAATAACTGAGGATCATAACTGAACAATAGTGGACAAAGTGTTCTGAGCTTGTACAGATTAACCTGCAGGGGGCCCTGGGGCAAAGATTTGCTGCTGGGCCCTATTAACCACCAGCTTTCTCATACTCTCTGTCAAATTTGTACAATATATCTACAGTATACTGGAATACCACTAGGTCCCAGTTTTTCTGTGTGGTAATGTGATTAAAGGAATATTAGCACAAAACTGAAATAATGAAGGTCTTAAAACTAGATTTTGACACCAGGATTCTCCGCATGGCAGGGCCTCCAGATCAGGCAATAAAGTAGGACCTCTCTAAGGTATTATCATGTCAGTTGATACTGTATTTCAGTGGTTCATCCTCCAAAATGTTCAATAAATTAGCACAATCCGGTCGACACACATTAAGCCTGAAGCTTCTTAGGGCCCAGTTGTGCAGTTGCCCACTTTCCCAGGTTGGTAATTCAGCTGTGGCTCTGAGACTATCAGTAGCAGCTGGTTACTGAATCAAAAAGGCATAGTGAGTTTGCTTGTGCATCCACAGTTCCCCCTGTCTTCCTCTCCCCTCACTTTCGTCCCCTCTCTCTTTCCTGTATGTGTCTATATGCCCTCTCTCCCTCCACCGAGTGTATCCCATGGGCCTGGCTACAAAACCTGGGATAGAAAAGCTGTGATGTATAATTCACACAGATCACTGACCCAGGAGGAGATACACAGTCTCTCTCCGCTGGCTCCCTCAACACAGCCTGGTGATTAGCTACAGTGTGTATTATTGTTAGCATCTGTGAGTGTGTGTCAACATGTGTGTCTGTCTTCACAGATCCATGTGTGTTTGTGAATGTGAGTTCAAGGCAGAAGGAATGAATGTCAGTGAGCGCTTCTGTTGATATGCCTGGTTTTGTGTAATGAGCTCTCCAAAACTCATCACATCTATGAGGCTCAATATTTTGAACGTATACATTTCTCACACACATCACCCAAGGCTTCATTTGCAGTGTTGCACACAGGCAACACACATGAAGCTGCAATATGCCCTTTAATCAGTCCAAGTATCAGTTTTCTTATTACTAAGTGGAGGTGACAGGATTTTTATGAGATCAGAAAAATTTAATCTGGTAGAAGTAATTGACCGAGCCAGCGGGGTCACTCAGCCTGTGTATGTGTGTGTGTGTGTGTGTGTGTATTTGTTTCAGAACTCATGTATTTTTTTCCCCATCTTCTTAAGGTTAACAACAAACCTCCTCATTACCATCCACCTACGCATCTGCGCACATGTACAAAGCACAGCCTCCCCCTGCAGCACACACACACAGTTTTTGTGATAAGATGGCGGTGGCTGATTACAGGGGGTTGTGGAAGGTGGTAATCAGTGATTACAGAGGTTGGTCTCGTTAGGGGAAATTATTCCATCTTCTCAGATGGAGATACAGCGGCTTTGTGGAGGGGTGGAGGTGACAAGTATGTAGGCCTCCAGTTTGGCTGCCGTAATGGGCTGATAATGCCCCAGCGCAATGCTGTCACTCAGGCAGAGTGTTGATAATATTCCACTGACAGTGTTCAACTCTGACTAATGAATTTCACAAAGCGACGTGTGAACAAATATCTGGACAGGAAGCAGTGACTGAGTTGGCAAAATAAACCGAAATAAAAGCCCTACACTGTGCAATACAATATGAGACACCATATGAGAACATAAACTTGAGCTTCAACAGAAAGTATATTATGTGAGATGATAAGACAGTGAGCATTAGAAATTATATAAGAGAATTCAAAATTTGCTTAGGTCAGTGTGAAACGATTAAATCTGACAAGATCCTTAATCGCTAGAAAACACCAGCATGTTTACATTTTCTCTTGCAGGCCTGCCAAAACAGTGACTGTCCTGTTTCAGTTGCAAAGGAGGAAGTAGTGTGACACTGTCATACACCCATGTCCCATCTCCTACCAACAGTTGATAGTGGATTCTTTTGACAATGAAGCCAATCATCTTGAAAGAATAGTTCAACCTTTTTGGAAATACGATTATTTACTTTCTTTCTAAAAGTGAGTTGAGAAGATTGATACCACTTTCATGTCTGTGCATTAAATATGGACAGGGGGAAACAGCTACCCTGGCTCTGTCCAAAGTTCAAAAGTACATCTACCATCAACTCTACAGTTCACTAACTGGGCACAGTAACTTCTTGTCACGGTGAGGTTGTCAGACATCTAGCGTATAGCAGGGATAAACTGGGACTTGGCATCTCCCTATGCCAATGGACCCTTTTCACAGCAGACATTTTGACTTGTCAAAGCTGGAAAAGCACAGGTGTAAATACTAACATTTACAATGGCTCCATTCCATTAATTGTCCCAGTAAACAATACCAGAGCACTCACCGACAGTAAATGCAATGCAGCCATCATAAATGTTAATAATTCCACCTGTACTTTTCCTGCTTTGTCAAGTCAAAATGTTTGTTGAGCACTTACATCAAAGAAATTCTCTTTATATACTATTAATTTGCAACAACAAATACGCTTCGGGAGAATCATAATGCCGCCGGAATTACATTTAGTAATAACAAAATTAGGAAACATTTTTAATGAACATCTCTGCCAAGTTACAAAATGTTCTTACCCTGCCTAACTACACGTGGGAACCCCGGTCTCCAGTGTCCAACACTTAGTACACCCACCCTTCCTATGACGTGAGCAGTATTGTCCAAATTGCACTTCCCTCATTAGAGAAAACATAATCCCAGCAACAATTATGATTCCATCAAAACCTATTAAGCAAAACAATTAAGTGGTATTTAATTTTCTAGGACGCAGGTTTACACAGAACAGCACTCCACAACAAATTTGTTACTACAACATGTAACAACTTTTTTTTACCCTGTATTATATTTTTATTTCTGAGAGAAAACAATATTAATGTGTGCAGCTGAGTTCTGTATTCTGTATATTCTGTAGTATATATATATAATTTTTTTATGGAAATGGTGTACAATACAATATAAAGACACAGCAGAAATCTCACTGACTTCATTGTCTCTGAAAAACTGGAGGGGTAGAGGTCAACATTTCAGCCTCTGCCCACAACAGCAGCCACCTGTCTGTAATGACAGGGTTCTGCATAATGACACTGTGACTGTACAACCCCCAATCAAGAACAATGATTGCTGGTCATATAATTATGATTGTGGTGTTGTTTAGTCTGCATTATGTAACAATAACCTTCCCAACCTGTCAGGACAACTGCTGGGGTGTCAAGTATGAGACAGTTTGAAAAAAGAAAAATGGTGTTGGAAGCTGACCAATTGTTCAGACGTAGAAGAGGCAGAGGTGATGTAAGCATTGGTATTGATCCAGATAATTTTCTATATGCCCCTGCTATGCCCCTGACTGAGGGAGCTGATCAATCTCACATTAGAGAAAGCAAATCACCACAAGGAGGAGAGGAGAGGAGAGAAGAGGAGAGGAGAGGAAAGGAGAGGAAAGGAGAGGGAAAAAACAACTCCATTGAAAAATCTAGCCCTTGATCATGGTACCATCCCTCTAAAAGTGTAAAACAGCTAGGTGAACAGACAGGTGAAGCGGCTATGTTGTGCTTTGATCTCGCTTTAGTGGATTTGTGACAAATAAAAGCAAAAAAAAAAAAAAGATTAGTCAACTAAAAACCAGACAACATACAGAAACATATATACATAAAAGATTACTGGACACTAGCATTTACTGTAGATCCTTGCAGTTTGAACACAAAATATGGCAGGCCCTTGATATTAACCAAGGTTGGGATTTCTTGTTTTAAGGTAGGACTTGTGACTTTTGATGTCCTTTAATAAAAACAAAAGCACTCAAAAATAACACCACATACAGCTCCTACCCATTAAGAAAAAAAAAAAATATCACACTTCAGACACCCCTTACGCCATCCATCTATCACACCTCAAACACACACACACACACACACACACACACACACACACACACACACACACACACACACACACACACACACACACACAGGCAGCCCTGTACTGCAGCATTCCTTATAAGAGGACCAACATACCAAATTATAAACAAAAACACAAAAACATAAAGCTGTCACATTCAAACAAACAGCCCCGTCTACACCAGACCTTCTGAAACCCAACAATATAATTTACCAGTCTTAATAAGCATATTCAGCCCTAAGGCGTGCAGAGACCAGCCTCTTCAACAGTAACACCAAGTCTACTAGTCCACAGTACTTTATTCCTCCTTGTGAGCCAAGTAGCCAGTTTAGCCCGCCCAAACAGAAAGTTCATCAGCATACTTTTCGTTCTGTTTTTCGCAGAATACAATGGTCCCAGAGTGCACAGCCCCACATAGCACATTCAGCGGAGCAAGAACAGGTGACACTCAGTTACAATCGGTGAACACGTACAACAAAAAAATTAGTCGCCAGGGCCACATGTTTTAAAGTAAGAAAGAGACTTTGACCATATCAGTAGAGGTCAGTTGTTGAATATTGATATAACATTGCGAAGTACGTTGCATTTTTCTTTGCTTTTGCAGAAAAATAAAGTCACAGTTAGATTAACAGCAATGGCACTTTTATTCTGAAAAGATATACCAGAAGTGTTTTTTGCTGCTGCTTGCAATTATTATGCCATCTTTTCATTTCGTGGAGAAAAGTCTGGTAAGCCACACATGAATTGATCATGTATCGACTTACATGTTTTTGGACAACACAAATTTTTTTTTGGACAACACAAAAGTTAGTATGGATGTTTGTCAGCGTGAGCTACTGTAGCCAATGTTCAAACTAGTGCAGCAGCAACAGTTTGACTATGATATCTAGCTTAGGTGTACTTACTGAAAGATGGTTGGTTAACCTTAAAAATGATGTTACCTCCTAAAAACACTAAAGCTGAAATTATACTTTGCGCATCCGTGTGTACGCAAGGGTCCACTGGGGTCTGCATGACGTAAATTTCATCATCAGAGAGTGTACATGTAAGCTCTGTGCAGACATCCACATACCTCCAATTTGTTGTGACCACCTTTGGTAGTACTTATTTTTGTTCATAATAAAATTAGCATTATTCGTGGCCCAAATAGTCTGACCTCTCTCTGGCCTTATGAACCAACACCTTTTCCATGAGACCTTTTCTTTGTGTTTATTGGGTAGCATTTTGATATATACTCCAGATATTACACATATTTTTCTTCAAAACATAGGATGAGAAAGATCTATGCTTCTCACCATGGGCGCCTGGTTATGTTTTAAAATGAGGGAGCAAACTTAGAATGATAAATAACTGGGGGTCCTCCCTCAGAAAAAAATGGTCATTTAAAACAAATTTCCTGCATTTTTACATTACCTAACCTCTTGGATTAAGTCAAGAAACAGACACCTGCACTGGTCTAGATTAGTTAGATTGAGGGTGCTATGAAAACCAAGAATGGATCAAGAACAGAATATAATTGGGTGGATCAGGACAGGAAATGATCAACAGAAGAATGGCTATTTCATATTTGAAATTATATTTATAAAAAAAAAAAAACAGGCTACTAGGCCATCGCCAAGGTCAAACAAGGACAAACAATTTATATAAATGAAATAGCCTTACAACACATCACATGGATAATTAAACCTGAGGGTTGCTATTCTTAATACTCGCAAGGCCTTCAAAGTCTAACAATTGCAACAAAGTATAAACAATTTGGATGAATGAAATGGCGTCACAACTAATCTAAAAATCTAGTATAATCACAAAAAGGTTCAGAGCAACAGACACACAGTGTCCCCTTAGTAACCATAGTAACACACATAGTGCCTGTGTGCGCACGGCACGAGAGGAGAGGGAGAGACGCTGTGCTGCTCTGTCTTGTCTGTCCGTGCGCTTTCAGTTTCGCACTACGACATTATCGGTTATGAATTTGTTTTCCACTGCCTGAGAAAATGGACGTGTGGCTAGAGGGAGTGTGAAAAGTGTCAATTGCGTGAGTCTCATGGTCAATGCATAAGACTTGGCAGCTCTGCCTATAAAGGTTTCACTACAACCAAGCAGTTAGAACAGACATGAAATGTGACATAACTGTAAGAGGTCCCAGATTTCATTGTCTATTGCGGTTTGGACAGGCTCATGGTCAGCAGAATTTTGGAGAAGAAACTAGACCTTGATTCCTTCAAACATGTCATGGATACAGTAATACACTTTCTTTCTAATCAAACCCCAGCTCAGACAGAAAGAAAAGTGAAGGCCCTCTGTGCCTGTTGCCACTCCCCCTGCAGGAAAGACAGTGAGAGAAGAGAAGAGAAGAGAAGAGAAGAGAAGAGAAGAGAAGAGAGTGCATAGCTTGTAGTTTCCAGCATGTAGCCTGTGAGCGGTTTGCTGTTCATGCACCTCCCTTCGACCGGTCTTTAAACAGCTTCAGGCAGTACAACACCCACATCTCAGCCTACCAAGGTGTGCTCTCTGGAGGCTTCCTGAGCTGCCTATTTTTAGAATTTTTATTACTTTATATTGGTTTTATCTTTTTTTCCCATGGCAACCAATAACAGTTGTTTATACTGCAGCAAGTCTGAATTTGTCTCACACACTGTAAGAAGTTGTGCTGGATATCAGTGGTGGTGTTTTATTTTATTTCACAGTTCAAGAGGTATCACCTTTTATTTCACAAGTCTCTGCAGAGCCAGCATTGTCTCACTACAGTAGGTCTATATCTGCCACGATAACAGAGGTTTGATGTGTTGGAAAGCACAAGCCCAGCTCCCTGGCTGCCCCGCTACCTCCGAAACCCCCACATCCCTGCCTCAACTTCACACATCAACCAATTAAAATGGTATCCTAGCAACCCCAGTCAATATGTCTCTAAGCAACACCATTTTAGCAGTATGCAAGTAATGATATTTGAGCAGCAGACCTCTTACACTGAGAGAAACATATTCCTTTTAAATATCTCTTCTCTTTTCTCACTGTCCTGGTCTCCCACTAAATCTCTTATGGCTTTATTAAGTCAGCACACATACACACACAAACACAGGAATATATGCGCACACACTCACCCAGCCTGTTTCTCTTAGTTGTTACACTCCTCTGGCCCCGTCCTTCTTCACTGTACCATCTTAACTTCCTGATATGATTAAGACATCCCAGCTGCAACGCTAGCTGACCATAGAGAGTTCAACCTTGTGTGTGCACAGTGTGTGTGTCTGTGTGTGACTGAGCACTAATGGTGGACTAGTAAGGCTGACCACCCGCTGCTCTTCCTCTGGAGACATCTACCAGTCCATTAGCAGGACACTAACCTGACACACACAAACGCACACATACACACTCTGCACCATCAGCATCTGTTCTTTGCTTGGATTTTTTTGGCCACTGTTTCTACTGTAGCGACTTACAGGATAGAGATTTAAGATTTGAACATACAGTATGTGCAAGCTAGTGTGGAGAACTAAGTCTATTAATTAATAACATCAAGTAAATAACAATATCAGCTCTTGATTTTGAGTAGTGTAATGAGAGGTGTGACTGTGATCCAGAGGAGAAAAATCCAGAGTTGAATAAAAACATTCTAATAGGCCAAATGTGGAAGAAACTGTATATTTGTGCAGCATTCTTGAAGTGTTTGGATTTTTGGCATCGTTTTGGTCCATGTGTGTTGTTTATGTTGCTTCTGTAGCTGATGTTCTTTTCTTTGTTCAACCATGGTAACGAATAATCCTCATGCTAACTATCCAGTTTCTTGTCTGCTTTCTTTATGTAATACATTTACTGTAATTAAAAGAATTGAAGCAAGGACTGAGACGAACAGACATGGGGCCTGAAATTGCTTTGTTACAGCAGACTTTTATACCAATTTACACAGAAAAACTTGGAGTTTAGTTTCACATTCCCAATCGTACTTTCAGATATTAACCTTCCTACTGTTTACTGATCGCTTTCAGCTGTATTGGCGCTAAGGCAAACCAAATATTTCTTGCTGCTACACATCGGCGAACCAGTAGGAGGCTTTCACTGTAAATGCAGAGTACTTTTTTGTCTGAGTTAGCAGAAGTTTGTTAGCAATTATATTTTTCTTTGTATGGACATCATCTGTGCTATTGGGTCAGCAGATGAGTTTAAATACTGCAGGGAGGAAGAGTTGCAAGCAGTAACAGCCACAGTGAGCCGCAAACGACAGGCTCTACTGTGGCTTGTGCTTCTACCTCGCAGTGCCATGTTGTAGGAAAACACACCGTGCCAGCACAGCTTGAATGGTCATGGTCACAGCTCAGCTTGGCACAAGCATCCCCACCCTTATCAAAAAAAAATGGCATTTATCTAAAATGTATCTGAATTAAAGCCACTGTGTGTAGAATTTGAAAGCAGTGGGAGTATTAAAGGAGTCACTGGATGCATTTTTCCACATATGAAAACGTACAATATCAAAGTAAAACGGCATAACCACATGAAAATTCGACATATAGTTAAACAAATTTTAATTTGGGCTAACTTGTCATCATAGGGGGCAATCATGTTTGCAGTTAGAATTGAAGAATGCTAGGAAAAGTAAATACATTATTACATTTGGTTTTTTGGAGATCTAACTGGTGGCAGTGACAGTGACACAAGTGTGGAAGTGGTTAACAGCAGGCAGCTTGCCTGAATTTGTTTCTAAACAGAAGGCGAGCCCACTAACAGGCATCAGAAACATACAGACTCTTCAGATATCATGCCAGCTTCATCAGCCTTCAGAGAGATGAGAATGGAGGCAGGCGAGGAGGATGATGGGGGTTGAAGGCGAGGAGAAACAGTAGGAGGGAGAGAAGGTGCTTGAGGAAAGGGAGATAAGATGAGGGAGGAAGGGAGGGAAAGAGAAGGAGGAGGGAAGCGGGGGAAAAACTAGAGTGAGGAAGAGTGGGAGAGGAGAGCAATAAAGCAGTTGGGGAAAGAAGGATGTACTGTACGTTCTGTTGAGCGTTTTTTTCATTTGTGAGTTTTACTTTCTACTTCGACTCTGTATTAAAATCTCTAAGTGGAGTTCCTCTCTCTCTTTGTTCTCCTTTCACCTACTTATCCATCCACCTTTCTCTCTCTTTCTCTCTCTCTCATACACACACACACACACTCTCTCTCTCTCTTTCTCACTCCTACAGAACTCTGCATTATTCATGCTTTGGGTGTAACCTCATCAGTCAACACACACCCAGCTGACAACACAACACACACTGCTAGTTCACACACACACACACACACACACACACACAAATTATTCATGTCCACATCATTAACAGTTGTGGGAGAAACTGAGGATTGCAGTCAGTCACATACTTGGTGGATTCGTCAGTCACATGTTCACCTCCGCTCTGTGCAGAACAGCACCTTGACAGCGTAAACAGGGGACTAGACAGGCATACATACATACATATATACATACATACAAGATGCTGTTACAGTGACACACTGGCTGCTGCACTGTTGCTCCAAACCTGAGAGAAGCTGACTGGAAATACTCTGTAACACTAATGTGGGATAGATAGCTAGAGGGGAGGGCTGTATGATGGCTAATACTGTTATGGTACAGTCTCATTTTACTGAAAGAGATGAAAGTGATTATTGTGATGTCTGACTGGGAAAGTGCAGGTTAAAAATCAATTGCTCCCTTATTAAAAAAAACTTTTCCTGCTATGAGTAACTACAGTTAATTCATGTCAGGTATCTGTATGTGTCTCGTATGATTTTTTTGTCACTGAACAGTAGAGTATTCGTACACATGAGTGAGATGAGGCAAATTTTAATTAAAATAAGCATTTAAATGAAGATGTAGAGAGCTGTGGGAATGTCTTGAGCTGACATGTAAGGATCTGCAGGGAGCAGAGATGACCAAAGCAGAATATCTGTGCTGCTCAATGGGGAACGAGGCTCCAGGAGATTTGGATTTAAACACAGTCTAATAATAGCCTAAGTGTGTCATATGCAATGCACTTATCTCCGTATATTTAGGCAAAAAAGTACATTAAAAAACAGCAGTTTATATGTGGCTGCGATTGGCAGGATACAGGGAGTGAAGAGAGAAAGCTTGTGATGGGCAGGATGAGTGGATCAGATGTATCTAATTAGATGTAAGTTAAGCCAGTAGGAACTGAAATGAACAATACATCCAAATTAAATGACAAAATATGTTGTTGGTCCATGCACTCCAGAACGACACATAGAAGCGTTTTCTGACCTGATAGCAATATCAACAGGACATCATTTGATGAGGGTTCTCCTGTGTTAAAGTCCGATGTTTTGTTGACCATCTGTCCATCCCGACCTCCTCCCTACATGGACTTTGTCGCTACATAACATCACCCGATTTTCTCCTTTGTTCCTGTCATAATTACTATGGCAGCATGAGGGCTTTGTCACTAAATAAATGGAGTGAACTTGTTGAAACAAAAACATGTTTTGAGAGAGATGTAATGCCACCTGAATTACAATTTTTTATCAACACTCGCAAGTTAGCAATTAGCTTTCTTGAAAGCAAACACTGTGTAAATAATGCTCTCCTACAATATATGGGACTAAGTGCAAGCAGCACTTTGTTTTGGTTTGTATCTGAAATCTTGAAAACAAGAGACATACAAAGGAGAGATAACAAACTACAATCATGATCCTCACTTTCATTGTCAGGAAATTACTGCGGAGCCAACAGTCACATTTTGCCCTCATTTGCATAAAGTTAACATTTTTCAACTTTTCCGTCATAGGTCAGTCCGACTTCTGGAATCCAAATACAAAGCAAATCTTTTTGCCTCACCTAACCAGAGGGCTTTGAGTTCTGACAAATAACCATACAGTGAGAAGTGGTGGGGGGGGGGGGTGTCATGCGATTTGTTCGCTTTGTGTGGGTCTTCACTGTAAAGCTTCCCTGCAAAAATTTTTACTACTGAACATAATTAAAGCAGGAATTACATTATTACATTGTAATAATCACATGCTTAAAATATTACATGAAATAGATATGCTAGGCTAGGCTGAAGTGAAACGTTTTAGCACAGTGAAGTATCACTCAGAGGCTGAAAGATAAAGCATCAGTTATCAGTCTCACTGACGGAGTTGCTGCATCCGCCTTATCCACACGGTGACGGCAGCCATGAGAAATATGTCGGAGCTGCATTTCTCACTTCCCACACCTCTTTCTCTCATTGTGTCTGACCTCTTGCCTCCTCTCAAACTCCTATTATATTCTATCTCCTCCTACACTTCCTTCAGCTTCTTGTTTGCTCCTTCACTCTTTGGTTAATGTCTTTTGTCTCTTCGGTCTTCCTAACTTTACCTCATCTTTCCCTTTTCCAGTCGGCTCTTCCCCCGCTCTCTGCATTTATTATCTCTCTGCCCTGTGAAATTCCTTCCTCACCCTAACTTCTCTTCATCAGTAACTCCCTCATTTGCCTCCTAACCTCACTGCCTGATTCTAACTTCACTTCTCTAACCATCCAGCAAACTGGCTACAGCATCTTGCTCCTTGGTTACCAGGGAAACGGTAACCCTGGTGACCAAGTTCTAGAGGCTGAGGGATGCACTTGCTATCAGGGTTGACATCACTTAGCGATACATGTGTAAATAATATATATATTTGTCTCTATGCTGCTGTGATTACAGGAATGGCCCACACTGAACTCTTGGCACCAGGTGGCTTCTCACACACGCACACACACACACACGCTTCACAAACACACACTCAGGAGTACACACTACTGCAGGAGCACTAAAACTACCTGGGGACATTCACTGATTTGTAATCATTAAACCTGCCATGTATGTAATTTACAAAGTGCCCACACATTCTGGAGCAAATTAGCTCTCATATGGGCATGCAATTAGTCTTGTGATAATAGTTCACCTGTTCTAATTGAACTTGAAAACAGAGATTGGTGTGCAATGTATCTTCATCCTTTAAACCCACAATTTCTAGTATGACTCTGTCATGGAAAAAATGAGTTAGTAGTGAAAATCCACAAAAGATTTTTTCCTCAATTAAAAAGTAATCAAAAATGTATGGAGCCCCAAAAATGAGAAAAGGTAGTAAAAGTTATCAGACAAGTCAAAAAATACAGCACTCATAAATAATACTGTTAAATAATTAAAATGGAGTGTAAAATGAAATATAAAGCTTTACACATCTGTTGATAAAAGAACACTATTTATTTATTTATTTATTTGTTTGTTTATTTGCCTTTGCACACCTTTAATCATTTATTTATTGACTAGTGCTTCCCATTTTCCTCATCGCATTTCAAGGTTTCATTACGCTTATATGATAATTAGATGGGTGTGTCCATTAATGTCCAGGGCAGGAACTGGTCCAGGGTAGGTGGTCGCCTTTTTCTTTTTTTACCAACTGATCGAGGGTTAAAGAAAAAGTATAAAGTTATATGTTTTTTTGTTGTTTTTTTTTTTACAACCCATTTTAATTATTTATCTAACAGTATCATTTATTGATGTATTCAGTTATATTTTTGACTTTTCTGATCTTACTGAGCGAATTTTCACAAGGATAAAAGTTCAAGAACACAGACTCAGCTTTAACAGCGCAACACTTCACCAATGCATTTACAACATACTGTACTGCATATGCACAATCTTCATCCAAAAGCCCATTAAATCCTAATGAATAAGTGATGAATGCAACCCAAACTGACCCACCAACAATCACATCGTACCCACTGATGGAGCTGGCTGAGTTATTTAACACATTGACTCCGGTTTCATCATTTTATTCATCACCATCTTCACTTCCTGTCATGATCTTGCCACACCCCCTGTCCTCTTCTCATCTTTACTTTACATCTTTACTCCTCTTTTTCCCTGTTAACCTTTCTCCTCTTCCAATTCTCCTCCATCGATCTTTCTCCCTTCTTACTCTCCTCATCTCGCTCACGCGTTATTGTGTACAGATCAGAACGCCTCCCTCCCCGTGATCCGCTTCACCTTAATCTTCATGAAGAAAGGAAAGGATGAAGACGATGAGGTGGGGGAAGCTGCAGTGGCTGGTGCGGGTGGAGAAGACAATAGAGCGGAGATGAAAGAGGAGAAGATGAGAGAAAACAGAGGCGAGAAGAAGAGGAGGTGGGGAGGAGGAATCAGATGAGAGGCAGCTAAAAAGCTCATAGAGGGTCACTCACCGGCACGAAACAATTTCCTGAATAGATTTTGAAACAAGACAGGCTTAACAAGATTTTAGTCTGAAAGAAGAGGTGTGTGTATGTGTGTGTGTGCACTAGTAGGAGTAGTTGTCAATGAATGTGTTGGCTCACTTGGTGAAAGCTTGAAAAAACTAAAGTGCTAATGAGAGTGTCTCATTAAACATAGCATTTATACAGGACAGACAGGACAGGAGATTTAATGAATTCTCCCTCTTCTCTTTTTGTCGCCTGCTTCAGTTCTCACCACCCCCAACACACACACACACACACACACACACACACACACACACACACACACACACACACACACACATACACACATACACTCCCCAAGGGAGAGGCTGTTACTTATCTCCACCTGCTGGAGAGCCAATTAAAATTGTTTTCTGGACCCACTTCTGACTCTGATAGTATCATAAAATCTACACAAAAAAGAAAAAGAAAAAAAATAGTTGAAAGAACACTGGATTTGAAGCATTTCAACACATTTGCTGCATCCCTGTGGATTATATATTTGTTCTCTAACGCTGTCTAAATCTGAAGATTCAGAGCTCTCGTCTGGGAATGTGAAGATGCCACGGTAGTTAAGAAGCCAACATGCAGAGGAACTTTCTCAAAATCCTTCATGGCAAACACTGTCAACCTTTCCTTTACTAAAGTTTTCTCTGAAACTTTCTCCAGCGCTCATAATGCTCGATGGCCGTCATCTTTGATCTCATTCACATAATCAGGGACTTGCTCTTAGAAATAAGTGTTGCCAGAGGAACATACTTCTCATGAGAAACTACAGTAAAGTGTTGAACTGTCAGGAAGACGTCAGTGATGTCCACAGTCTGTCCTGCATGTGCTGCTGGGTCACGACATGAGTGGGATCTGCTTGCAAATACAAAACTTTGGAAAAAGTTAGCTGACCAATCTCTTGTCTAATAAGCAGTTTCAGTGTAGACTGACATCAACTCAACCTGTCTCCATGACAACTGCCCCCAAAGTAGTCTGCCTCCATGGCATGACACCTGCAAAGAACTCTTGAGGCGATGTCATGCTGACATGAGCTGCAGTGGGATGTTATGGGCAAAGTTAACAGCTGAAACCTTGTTTGTTTCACTGTAAAAAGGAACATTTCAAGGCAACAATCTTCAGTAAAATGAAGACAAAGTCAAACAATGTGACAATGTGAAGTTAGTGACCACTAGTAGTGCTATGGAATACTGTTTTTATGAGTGGATCCCAGTTTTGTATGCATGCTGTGGTATATGCCCGAGGACATGAACATTCCTGCTGATGGTTTCAAGCTATTCCACTTATGTACAGATGGCAGACAACAGATGTACACTAATGCAGATTTTAACATTCTAGATAGTATCAGCTTTGCAAATATTTTATGAGAAAGAAAATGTATGATGTGTTCTGGTGAGAAACAGAAACATTGTTTGTTTACAAGAAAACAGGATAACTTTGTTTTAACTTATTTCTAAGTTTTTAGAGTTTATCCAACTTAGAATTTACACTTCTGTTGCAGGTAACTTACTCCAAGATGTCTTAACTCCAACTTAGAATTTGACATTGTCTTTCAGCTTTCACTTCTGAAAACCAACCTGCAGTGGTTTAACTTCTTATCTTGCTGCAGTGATGTAGAAGTGTACTCCAGGGTGTGTCAGGACACTGTGACATCACTGCTGGGTGTGGTTACATGTGCAACAGAGCTGAGACTTTCAGACAGAGTAGTGAATCACTGCTTTTCAGACTGTTACTTTTTACTAGGATTAATGTTGATGGATATTATACCTGCAGTCTTACTGACATGTAGAAAGAATGCAGGGAGTGATTGGCGTGATTGAAGCAGTTACCTATCTTCATCATGATACATTCATTCAGCAAATGTGTTAAAGGCATTTCCATCCTCATAACACATTTGCAAATTTGATTTTTTTTAAAGGGGACATTATGCTTTTTCTGGTTTTCTGTTTTCTATATACTGTTATGATGTCAGATATCTAGGTTAAACATGGTGAAAGTTCCAAAACTTGAGGTTAAAGTATGTAGGAACGCTCCCTGCAAGTCAAAGCCAGGGCTTCAACCTACTCTGAACATTTCGTTTGTGACATTTTTTTCTGGTTCGTTGCGCATGCCCATAAATGGCCATCTGTTCCATAGCCCTGGTTGCTAAGGTTGTTGCTAAGGTTTTTCCATGTGTTGTTTGCGTTGTCCGCTCTCATATTTTGGATCTGATTACAGCTTGAACATGTATTTGATAAGTTGACATTTCAAGTAAAGAATGAGAAAAAGCTGTGAAATCCTACTGCAATAGTTTGTTGATGTAGCCTTCAGAGCCAATGAATATCTGCCAAGGGTCAGCTTCTGAGAGCTGGCCAATCAGAATAGAGTGGGCTCATCGGGAGGGGGGCCTTAAAGAGACAGGAGCTAAAACGGCCTGTTTCAGACAGAGGCTGAACTGAGGGGCTTCGTAAAGTAAAGGGTCAGTATGACTTAAATAAGGAGTTTTTTTAAACTGCAAATCATGCAAAGATATCTCCGTAGAGCCACAGATAAAATATATAGACCTGGAAATGTCCCCTTTAATGTTGAAATGTTCTAAATGTTGAACATTTGTATTTCAATGTTCGAAGAATACAAGTTGGCATTTTTTGTAGTTTTTGATGACAGATTAGATTTTATATGTAAAACCACTCCAGCTCCAGTGTTAATGCACTAATAGGTCAAATGAGTATTCAATAAAGATTATACAGTTTATCCATCTCTTAAATCTCTGACGTAATCTCCCCAAAATAATTATGTTTTTAAAATAACTCTGCTGCTTCTTTTGTGTGTTATCAGGATAATTACAGTTAATACCTGGACAGATCTGTTGAGAGGTCAGAGGTGATTTGTTTCTATTAATCACCACTAATTACTTTATGATCAGCTCATTTGCATAATCTCATGAGTCTCTTAAGACAGCACCGACTGCTTCCACTAATTGATACCTTCACAGTCAAAATAATGAATACTGCATGAAGTGAATGGAAATATCACATTTGCATGAGTTATTAGTGTGTTGGTTGTCCCTCTGGGAGTGCGAAGGGAAGGATGATGGGTGATGGTGACACAGGCGGAGTATCAATATCTCTCTGCAGCTTTATGGCTTATAGCTGTGGATGTCAAACTTTGTCTCAAGGGACACACATTCAAACAATTTATATTCTAGTACGCAAAGGGAGTTTATGCAGGTATTGCATTGGCTACTGTAACATGTTTTATTCCAGGAGAAGCCTACAGCTTGTAATTTTATTCATCCTGTCTTACATTGCAGGGACTTGGCCGGGTTTTTGCACCACAGCAGAGCCAATACTGCTGGGGTATAAATTTCAGCTAAATAATCTGGAGACCAATTTTGTTCTTACTGCAAACTGCCTTCAGGATCCAACCAAGTGCTTTAAAGAAGAAAAAAAGCCTCTGTACAGTACAGTAGGTAACTGCAGAATACAAAGTCTGCCTTCCTATTCCACTCTTACTTTCTCCTGTGTCTATATTCATTGAGGTGGATGAGAGCTAATCAATTCTCACTGGGCTCTAAAAGGCCAGGGCTCAGTCTACAGCCTTCTGCTCAAGCTAATATCACGCTCTGTCCTTTAGCTCCACCCACTCCGCCTCCTCACATCTGCCTCAATTTGGAGATTTTTTCCAGGTTTAAATGGATGTGGTCTCAAAACCCTTTCTAAAGTAAAAAAAAAAAAAAAAAAACACACCATTTTACTGATTTCTTATTCAAGACACATTGATTACAATCTCTTAATATATTTTGAGATCTACAATATGGGATGATTTATCTTTTTTGAACATGACAATTAGAGAGACAGAGAGAGAAAGGAATACAGCACATGGGGGGAAAGGCTGATGAAGTGAATAATGAGACGGAAGGTACAGAAAGGAGGCAGTGCTGAAGAAAAACAAGTGCAGGAGAATAAGGGTAATGGGGGTAAGGTAAGGCTACTTTAAAGGGTAATGTTAAACTGAAACATATGCAGCTATTACTGCCAGCCTAGTGACTTAGGCTCTTAGTCCTACTTGTGGATTAGCACTTAAACAGTTGACTTAGATGTTTGCTGAGGAGCTGATAAGCCCCCAGTTTTTGAAGAGGCCCCCTTTCAAACAAGAATTGGCTAACCATGAAACATTTAAAGTGTTGCTCTAATGATATGAAGAGTGATTTTGAGTTTGATTGGGTAGCTAATCAGCAAGAATTACTGCATATTTAAGAATTAAATATGCAGGAGGTGGACACATTTCACAGTTTAAAAGTGTTTTTTATGTGATATTATATATAGCATGCTGAATAAATGCCACTACCAGCGCTAACACTACATCAGTTTTTGAACATATCCGTCTGTGCCATACGCAACATCGATATTTTCCCCTAACCCTGAAATCTAGAAAATAAAAGTTTTTGTAGTCTGATATCATTGATTATAAGATCATTTGTCTGACCGTCAGTCGTAACTAATCTGAAACAATGCCTTAGTGGCATGTGTGTTTTGAAGCAGCAGCTAGAAGCTCAGAGGCGAAGTTGGTTTCCTCCAGACAGCTAGTGGTCTATATGGCTCCATGCACATGGTGATAGGTACAAGGTGTATACATTTAAGTGGTTAAACCGTTTAATGCACACGTAGTCCGGCTCAAGTTTAATCACCGTTCTAAATTCATCTGCTACCCAACCTGTAACCATAGCAACATTGAAAAGCACAGCTGTCAAAGCTCACTCGTTATGAAGTTTTGAAGAATGGGACGCAGCGGAGAAAAAAAGAAATGGAGGAGAAAAGAAGGAAGCCAAGCGAAAAACGGCACAAGGAACTGACACCTAAAGAGCTTACAATGATAGAGGAAGAGAAGGATGAGATTAATACAATAAAGGCAACAAAATGGGCAGTTAATATACTGAGAGACTTTACCAAAAACAAAAGAACAATTATTTGGTGACATACTCTGCAGTTACGCTTGATGACACCTTACGTGAATTTTATGCCTCGGTTCAGGCTGCTAGCAAATAACGTTACAGTGTGGCAAGTTGTCATAACAACGGTAAGCTCTTGCTTCATAACCTTTCAATTTTGAGTGCAAAATTTGCAATTGCTTTTATTTTATATTGTTGGCAAATGGCCATGGTATAAGCTTCATGTTGGGTGGTTCTTCGCCTCCACGACGTGCCTTAAAACTGTTTAAAGCACACCTACTCGTTGATTATCTCTTACATAACTGTCTTAGTTTCAGATGGTCCTGTGGACTGAAGATAACACACATGAACTAATCCATCAGTAATGCTCCAAAATCTGCTCCAGATAATGTGTGATACTGAATTTGCATTATAGACTTAAACTTTATGATATACTTAACTTGTTCAAAGTAGGACTGGCCCTTCAGTAGTTTAGAGTGGCGTGCAGTGGCTTGTTTAGCTATCTGCCTGTGCCTTTTTCAGTACTTCCAATGTGAGGTGCCAAAGCTGTACAGTGCATAGAAAAGCTTTTCCCAGTAACTGTTTGATTTTTTTAGTTTAATTTTTCCATTTTTAAAGTTAAATGTAATTTATTTTAAATTGATGTGACAAGATGATGCTGATACTGATTCCAATACCTCAACACAGGGTCCTCACACCAAGTATCAGTCCAATACTCTCTTTTTCACAAATTTAAAATCTGTATATCTCACTGTGTGGACCTCATTGGGTTCATTTTTACACAAGGTAACATGAGACAAGGGATTGCTATTCTACTAAAAACTGAGTTGGTGGCCCACTGAATAAATGTGACTGAAAGCAGAACTGAAGCAGCAGCAGACAGAAAAAGAGGGTGAACACAGTATAAACACAGATGGGTTACTGCAAAGCAACTGAAAATCTAAGTTGCAGTGATAATTTGGCCTCAAATCACTGCCTCCCTCTGCAGTAAAATCTACTGTAGCCTTGCCATCTAAAACACACACACAAAGACACACATAAAACCTCCACCAATATTTGACTAGTCAGCAGTTTCTCAGCTATAGTTTGGCTATTTGACTCTTAGAGTTGGTCTACTCCCTACACAGCACTGTTGGAACTCTTCCACACTGCCCGCAACAGACAATATAAAATATCACAACGTCCGAGAGAGAGGGGGAGAGATTGTGTGTGTGTGTGTGTATACCAGTGAATGTTACGGTGAAAAGGGCCGTCTGAACGACAGTGAGAAGAAGAGAGAGCACAAGAGATACGGCAACAGAACAAGAGACACAGTCGACCGATTGATTAAACAATGGACGCTCATTAGAGAGAAACTAGCCCAAGGTTATGTGTGTGTGTGTGTGTGTGTGTGTGTGTGTTTGAGTGCTGCTGAATGGCCTGCAGCGGAAAGAAAGATAAAGACAGAGAGCTGGTGGATAGAGATATAGAGACACACAGAGCAGTCACAGAGCTGCGCACACACACACACACACACACACACACACACACACAAAGCAGAACTCTAACATGAACATGGATATGGGAGTGCGGCTGTGGACCAGCTGCTATATATAGCACATGGGAAAAACTAGGATAACACATTACTATTCTCCAGCTGACTGCCACACACACACACACACACACACACACACACACACCAGTATTGACAGGTTGTCATGACACTGGAGTTTACTGGTGCCAAACAAAACAAACATGCAGCATGCAGTGTGTTGCTCCTACAATATCATTCTTGCACCCCAACACAAGCTGCTGATCACGGTATCATTTCATAATTAGGTCGTCACCAACACTAGAGTTCATATGGCATCAGGAGCTAAAAGTAAAGCATTTCCATTCAACAGCTTACAGGTTTTGGGAAACTGACCCATTGGTTAACTAGCTGTGCTTAGTGATGCGAACAAAAGCAGAATCATCCATGTGCCAATGGTTAGATTATTAGCTTAAGCGTTTACTTACAATTGTAAGTGAAAGGCAACTACTGTAGTGTATTTTCAAGTTCATCGATCCCACCCACAAATTATTTACAATTGAACACATTTTAATTAAGATTATGTAAATTTTATCTTTAAGTATGCCAAAGTTTCATTTCCTTCTTGCCTATTATAACACAACCTACTGCAGTTTATGCTTAAACAAATAGTTTGACATTTTGGGAATAATACTCTCATTGGCTTTCTTGTTGAGAGTTCATTCAACATTGTCTCTCACACACTCACTCCTACCTTCTTGGTGAAGTCCATGGCTTTGAGGATGGAAAGGTTGAGCGTCTCCAACGAGGCCAGAACTCCCTCATAGTCCCCCATGTGTTTGGCAAAGTAGTCTGTGCACACACACACATACACACACGCAAATTGGCACATTACAAGATTTATCCAACTTTTAGTTATAGTTAGCCGAAAGTAGCTGAATTTTTATCATATATTTTAAAGAAAAATAATTGAATTTCCACTGAGAAGTATTTTTTTAATAAGAGATAAGAGTGAGAATGAGGGCAGCGGGAGGGAAGAGTGTCTGTGTGTGTGTGTGTGTGTGTAGTCTACTTACCACAGAGTTCCTTAGTGTCAACATTACTATCGCAGCATAGCACAGGAGCAGCAGAGGGAGAGAAAGTGAGGGAAAGAAGGAAGGAAAGTAGGAAGCAGGGAAGGAAAAGGATGGAGAAGAGCCGGGTCAGAAACAGAGGAAAGGCTTTTTGCATGCAATGCACATGTGCACACACACATACACACACAGATACACACAGACACACACACACATATATATATACACAGAGCTTGGCAGGCAGGGAGCAATCTAACAAGACTCTCTGACAGGAGTCTGAATCAATCCGTTGCCATCATTCATGCTCAGTTCAGTGTGTGGGGACTCATTTGGCAGCGAATTCTTCACTGGCATAAGGAAGACTTTCCCTGGTTGACTGACCAGGAGAGAAAGAGGATAACAAGGAACGAGAGGCAGGTTGGGAGAAAAGACGGAGAAAGAAAAAGGAGAAGAAGCGAGGGAACGGAGGGAGGATGAGGAAGCAGCCGACAGCCAAAGAGGGATGAGATGTAACTGATGATGGGAGAACGGGGGACAAAAGAGGAGACGGGCAGAAAGACTCCATCTGTTCATCTTGATTATAAAATTACTGCTCAGGAAACGCTGCACAACATGGAATGCTATAAAAATCACTAATGTTTAAACATCCCTTCTTCATTGCTATTTCAATATTTTAAATATCAGCAAAAGACCATGTAGTTTATGCTAGTGTTTTGATTGGATGATACTTGTTCGACCGCCTGATTTAATAATGGCACATTTTATTTTATTAAGCAGCAGTTTGTTTTATGTGCACGGGTTCTGCCAGAATTCATCCGGATCCATCACTGTGACAGATGGGCTTTAAAAATATCCACTGAAAGTATAGTTTTAGTGTATTTTCATGTTTACTAACGACATACGCAGTTTAAACTACATTTTCCAATATTTGTCAGTGTTGTAAAACTGTCTTGGCTAAAATAAAAGTGGCAGATTGTTTACTATCCAAATGGTAGATCCAGATAAAGGCTGCATTTTAACAGAGGAAATAAACCAGTAAACTTGTTCACTGGTGATGATATGATTTATCTTTTTAGCAATAATAATCAGCTTATGTTTTTATAGCGACATAAGTTTTTATTAGTATCACACACACAGCAGAGTGGTGAACCAATAAAAGGTGTGGAAATGGGGCGTTCATGCAGTATCTCGTTTATGTCTGTGGCCAAAGCACAGGCATTGATATAATTACGGAAATTTTATATGTGTTTATGCATTAACAGTACACAGAACAGTATGTTTCTAATTGTAATTTATTTTATTTGTATTTTACTAAATCATTTATTAGTTTAGTATTTTTTTCCTTTTCTTTTTGCTTGTTTGTTTTCTTAAGTTGAAGGGAGGTCCTCTCCTGTCACACCTGTTTTATTTCTATTAACTGGATTTTATGCTGTTGTATATGTGTGCAAATAAAAAATATTTAATATTACTTCATGTGTTATGTTTTATTTTTGTGTTTTTTGACAAAGAAACAAGCTGAAAAAAGCAGTTGAATGTGCAGATTTCTCAGTTTTTCTATATATTTCTTAAAAAACGTCCTCCTTAAAAAGGACAAAAAGCAGAGGGGTTAAAATATTTTAAGTAAAACCACTGGACTGTAGCTGAGCTGTTTTTATAGTTATACTTTGAATAATTGTCAATAGATTTGTAAATCTATACAGGTGTCTCTACTGCATATTTTTGGTATTAGAGCTTTATTGGTTGTTGAACTTGAAAAAGAGAAAAGAGAAATCAGACTTCACCTACATAGATGGACAAAATCAAGTGAGTTTTTCCATGCGTTTGGTTAGAATACCAATGATTCAGTGCCAAACAAAACTGCAATAAATGCAAAAAATGATCAGATTAACCAAAATTAACCTTGACCTTAAAATCAAACAAGTAAAGTCTGATTTATCACCTGAAATTTCATGTTTAGCCTCATCTCCAGCACCATTTCACTGCATGGAGGACAATTAAGTTAAACAGAAGGAGAGGAGTGAAGGGACGATTTGACGGGGATGAGTGACAGATGGAGAGAGGATGGAGAGAGGTGATGGGCAGAGTGATAAGAGAAGGAGGATGGAGGGATGAAGCTGATGGAAACAAGAAGAGCTTGGCATGAAAACACAGACTGAAATTTCAGCCTGATTGAGGAAGAAAGCTGGAGATGGGAGGAAACCACAGAGTGACAGAGACAGATAGACGAAGGACTGGAAGCAGGACAGCACTCAGTCTCTGCCTTCTCCATCCCTCCTCTCCATCTATCAACTTCCTGCTTTAACAGGAAACGCTTACGCAGTCATTTCGGCTTTTACTTGTGCGAATCAATAACCTTATCTGCTGTCACATGATAATGCTGAGGCCTGACATGCGGGTGGCAAGTCTAATGAATAGAAACTTTTTTGACTGCATCCACTGCAGTTGATAAGATTTATAAAGCGCGATGGCTGATGTCAGAGTGATGGCTGCATGGTCCACTTACCGCACTGATTCAAAAATCTCAACTAATGTTTGAGCCGAGTTGGGGATTTATGCATTGAACCTAATTCAATTCTACAACAACCATAAAGGTCAGCTTTTGTTCTGCTTGGTTTCATTTTATTCGAGGCCCTGCAGGATTTGGAGGTTGTGTAAATGAACAGTCTTTTGATTACTCACATCCCACTGTGTCAGCACACTTCTCCACACTGCAGTCTAGATGAACTGATTGGCTGATTATAAAGGGTCAATAAATTGATGTAATAAGAGCCAATCAAACCAGAGAGTACTATGGAGGAGGAGCCATAAAGAGGTTCATGTCCCGGACAGTCAGAATGACTAATGCAAAAATAAAAGAGAGGGTGAAAGTTAAAAAATGTCACTTTTTTCTTTCATCCTTTTCTGTACTTTTATCTCTTCTCCCTTCATCATTTTTTATTTTGTCATGTTCTGTATTGATGGTGTCACGTAACGTAAAGGGCTTTGGTACAAAAGGTTCTCCATAAAAGGAGCTTTCAGAACTGGATGTGACATTTCCCAGCAGCAGGATAAATTACATACATTTCATGTAAGCACACGCACACACACACACAAACAAAACCAAAAAGCGTTTTACTGAGGCTGTGCAGCAGGAAAACAGCTGCAAGCACCTCTCTTCTTTTTCATAATTGATAGTGAGAAGTGATCAAAAACAGAAGTCACGGTGGGGTGAGCACACAAACACACACGCGCGCATAAATGTACAAGTATGCAGATTTATTTCATGCAACTACGGCCGTGTTATACGCTGTAGGCAAACACTCACACACACACACTCACACACACACTCATGCGGTAGTGGTGTAGTTGTGCTGACCTGGTGTTATCAGAGTCGATGGTGTGAAACAGCTTCTCCAGCTCTTCCTCGTTCAGCGTGCCGTCGGAGAAGAAGGCCTGGAACTCATCCAGAGACAGCTTACCATCATCTACAGGAAACACACACACACGCAACACTGTGAAATCACTTGGAGTAGGAGACGTGCTCAGGATAAGTCCTGAGCTACATTAAAGATCTTGGGAAAATACCATTTTGTTAATTAATAATTAGAGGAGCATTTTCTGTATTGAACACAACGTTAGTATGAGAAGCTGTCATTTAAAGCAACTGTGTAAATTACTTCAATTTACGAAATTGTCTTTTGCATTTAAAGGAGATGAAAAGAGATAAAGTGACTCTTCCAGCTCCACCCAGTGATACTCCAAAACTGGTGCAATCATCCTACCCACCAAACATTGAGTATAAACCTCAGTCACTTAGCATGACATTTCATTTAATTTTTACACCTGTAACTGATTCAACATGCATCAAACAGGGAGTCAACATGACCACAAACTTTGCTACCTCTATCTTGATATCAAGATATTATTTATGATGCTTAAAGCTTGTCTTGATGAAAGCTCATATTCTGAACTGATCAAGTATTACAGCACCCCAGCTTGCCAGAGAATATATTATGCTTACAAAGTCTCTGTTATTAAAAATCTCTCTTCAAAAGACACATGATTATAGCGCTATCTGCCTGTTTTGTTCTAAATAAGTCGGTTTTTATTGTGCCGGGTTCCCTCTGTACCACGTTTTTCTCTACCATGTTCCCTCGCTAACAAATACACACACACACACACACACACACACACACACACGTCTTAAGTATGATCACTGCCTTCAGTGCCTTTTCAAGCTGCTGTGAAATCAATCCAGCACGCACTTCAGACTGGTACAAGCCGTTAGCTGAATGCCTGCTGTTGGACCAAGCACACAATGCCGATTATGTTTCAAAACCTCAAGGCCTTTTGGGAAGCACTGATAACCAACAAGCACTAACAACAAGCTGCTCTTGTTAGGTAACTAATAAAAGTCCAGTAAAAGACATTTTTTAAAGGCTATGCTATGTGTAACATGGACGATGTTTGACATTTTGGCTGTGTCTGACTGACAACAAGGGCTTCGATCTATCATAGCAAATGCCATTTGGTTTTTCATATGACACTAATAGTCAACCCTAGAGCAAGCCTATGGCATCTTTCATTGACTGAGAGTCCAATATTGTGTTTTGTAACAAAAATGTTCAGTATGTGCATAAGACTGTGCACACAACCTGTAAACATAGGCTGCAGGAGCTAGCATGGTTAGCAAGCTGACAACTGCATTCCACAAATTTAGAACTGAACATCTTTCGTATCACGTATAACGCTCTACTGTTATCATATTGTCCCTGCACTCACTGCCACCATGCAGCATCCCTCCTACACTGCTGTTTGTACTATTTCACCATGCAGTAACAGAGACATGAATATAAATAATTAATGCCTCCTGAACAGATAGATCATGCTCTCTCAAATTAGTCGTGCATTGATGACTCGACTCGAGTAATAGAGCCCTATGTTCCCTCAGTGCTGCATTCAATCAATGTTTTTTTATTATGTTATGTTCCCTCACACTTAAGTTCCCAACATAAAAATGTCAATTTCTGGTATATTTGTGTATATTACCATAAACAATAGTTAGCCTCTTCTAATACTGCCTGCTGGAATGCATGCTAAGAATACTTTTAGATGGCATAACTAGGTTTTACCTAACTTCAAGGGGACATATTATGCTTTTTCTGTTAATCATTTACTGTTATGATGTCAGATATCTATGCTAAACATGGTCAAAGTTTCAAAACTTGAGGTTAACTTATGTAGACATGCTACCTGCAAGTGGTAGTTCATTTGCAACGGTTTTTTCTACCTTGCTGATGAGCTGACATCAGCTCATCGTGCATGCCCATAAACAGCCGTCTGTTCCATAGCCTTGGTTGCCAAGGTTTTGTGTTGTTTGCGTTGTCCACTCTCATATTTTGGATCGTATTTCAGCTTGAACACATACGGATGTATTTGAAAAGTTGACATTTCGTGCAAAGAACGAGAAAAAGAATTGAAATCCTTCTACTACTGTTTGTTTACATAGCCACCGGAAGTTGGCCAAGACACAGCTTCTGGGGTCTAACCAATCAGAAGAGAGTGGGCTCATCGGGAGGGGGGCCTTAAAGAGACAGGAGCTAAATCGGCCTGTTTCAGACAGAGGCTGAACTGAGGGACTGCAAGAGCCAATATAAGATAAATAAGGAGTATTTAGAACTGTGAATCATGCAAAGATATTCCAGTAGAACCCCAGAGTAAAAATATAGACCCATATGTCCCATTTAACATCAGGCTGATAAACCTCTGGTTGAAAGTTTCAAGTCTGTTTAATCTCTGACTACACCCAGCATCATTAATGGATGTGTCCAGAATGATGTCACAATGTACTGACACACTTCTCCATAACTACAGCAAGGCACAAAGTTAAAACACTTGAGGTCAGCAGAAACAGGCTTTTTAGGGGGTGTTGAGTTACACTTTCAACTCATAACCTTTATTAACTTCTTTACTTCTTTCCCCTTGTGGTGGATATGCATCTGGTCCCATTATAGGCCCTTCTTATAATACCTCTGTTTTCAGAACAAAAATGCATTCCTCTTGTGCCTCTGCTTTTCATTGTGCAGGAATTGTATTGAATTTATACTGAATATTTCATCAGGCACAGCAAAGAGTAAACGTGTGCAGGTCCCTTAAATGAAATTAACACTGCAGACTATTTTTTCAACAAACAACCAACATCTGCTTTTGCCTCTTTAATTGCAATCCAGTATGAGATTACTTCTGGTGGCCTGGTGGCTCTGCAGTAGGGAGTGGTTATTCCTGGGTTTGGCTCCATTCTGTAGTTGCCTGCTAGTATGCCTGACTGTCTGTCTCACCGCATGATGCAGAGCTAGATATCAAATATTAATTTCCTTGCCCTCAAAGTGTGTTTGTCCTTGAGTGTGCCTGGCTGGATGCAGCAGGTTGAGCTATGGGCCCACTGCAGAGCACTGGGAAACCACAGGGACTGGAGGACGGCAGCTTTACAAAGGGCTGAATTCACATGTGCTGCTCTTAAGTCCGCCTTAACTATTCCCTCTCCTGTTTCTCAGTTGCAGGATTAGGGAGGCATATGTTTATGAATTTCTCATTTTACAACCAAGAATTTATATATTTTTTTATTGCCCCATCTTTTCTTCTTCTGCTACTTTCCGGCTTTTTTTGGCTTCCTCCACTCCAGTGTAGCAGGAGTGTGGCTGACACACATCCAGGAGAGAGGTAGCAGAGCAACTCGTTACCTCGTTTTGACCACTCAGGAGAAAAGGCTTCACACGGTTCTCAAAACAGACTAACAAACTGTCAAAAAACTTCCAGGAACTCCACCACCTGAGCCAGCCACACGCTTTTTGGCTCTCCTCCCCACCTCGCTTTATCCTTCTCGCTATTAGTCTCGCCATATCTTTGATTTCTGCTCTCTTCTAGCTCCTTGTTAGAGAAACACAAAGTAGAGGCTGACTTTAAGATGTTGTGCCATGTTTATTTCTGTTGCACGTAAGGACGCCAAGTAAGAAATGCCTTCACACACGGCTTTTACTTTGGTGCCACTTGGCGTAACCTTTCCGCAACAGAATGCATGTTTGTTTGAGGTGGACTTCTGAAATGCCACTTCTTGTGTTCACAGCACCAGTCCCTGTCCTCCTGGGCTTGACTGTTTATTCGGACTCAATGGCCATGACTATTTCTATTTCAGGGTACAAAGGAGTGAGGTCTGCACACTGTTAAACTCCCAATAAATAACTGTATTCTCTTTTTTGAGGATTAGGGTTAGGGTCTCTCAAAAAAAGAGAATAAAATTGTTTATTTGGAGCTTAACAGTGCGCATGCAATGAAATGTTTTTTGTCTTGTACCTCAATAATTTGCCTGGATGTGTGCACACTTGGTCCCTCTCATGACTATTTCTAACCTGCCCTTCTCTGGCGCAGCAGTGAAAGCAGAGGCACTGGTGTTTAATTCAGCAGTGACCCAATTTACCGCGTGCAGCCATCTAGCCCGGTTAGACCCACTTAGGAATTCTCCAGTAACACACCAGAAACAGAGCAACACACACACTAAGCAAAGCAGATAGCTGGCTTACCCCATTTCCAACAGCATGAGATACTCCCAAATTACATGTCTAACAAAAAACTACAGCTTCTCTAATCCCTGGCCTACACTGCACCACTGTCAAATACTGATTTTTCTTCACAACGTCTACTCTGAAATATGTCACGTAATGTGCTACTACCTTGTTCTCAATTGGGAAATTCTATTTTTGCTTTCCCCCAATATGGCAGTCAGGCATCATGGTCAGCTACTGAACAGCATCCATGGAACAGCTTCTTCAGTTCATCTGAGTCCTGTTCCTCCAGCTAATAGTTCACCCTGCAACTCATTTAAGAACCACCCACTTTAAATAATGTACTCTAACCCTGACAACCAGTCTCTTAACTAACTGCACATGTTAGCAACTAAGGAAGTGATGCAACAGCAAAGAGCATCCTGTCTCTCTAAATGAGACACTGTAGATTGGCCCCATTTATTTTGAAATAACCATTATTTGACTGTTCAAAATGGTCAACAGAGGGAAATTGTTTTGATGAGAAAGGAAATGACCCAAACTCAAAAGTGTCTTTTAAAACAGCAGGGAGGAGATGAGCAGGCAGGCAAAACTTGAGTAACCAATGTTGGATAAACTCTTGAATGTGAAATAAATTGTGTTTTTTCGTACATCAGCGGCATACTCATTTGAAAGCCAGCTATTGCTGAAACAGTGTAAATAAGCCATTGCAACTTCACTCAAAGCTGCCCTTTTTACTAAAGAAAGCGAGAAGCCAGAAAAAAAATGTCTGACATCTTTCAAGTATCACTGTACGTTTGATATACATGAGCTGCAAAACAATAATTTTGTGCTGTACATCTATACAAATCCTTCAAAATTTTTTTTAAAGTAATCCTAATCCTAATGCTAGATGTGCAGCCAATGGCTAGTGAACAACAAATCAAGATTTTGGTGTTTTTACCAACTTAAACATTTTACTGTCTATTTGAACTGTATTTCAGATCTGCTCATGACAGCTGGGGATTGACAATTATTAGTATAAACAGAATGAATGAAACAGCTTTATTTCCTTGTAATGCCATAGGGTTATTGTTATAATGCCCAGAGGAGGAGCCATAAACAGGATGGCATTTTCTCATCTTTCATCAAAGTTCTTCATTTTGAAAATACCACAAAGGAAATCATGCAACTAAAAACCACTGTTCAGCCAATCATGGAAAAAGGCAAATCTATATAACTGTGGTGCCTTGATAGTGTCGCAAATTACAGGTGGTGAAGATGCCATTGACGCACCTCGTCATTTTCAGGCTAACAGCAGTGGATTGATTCAAGAGTAATTCAAGATTGATTCACCTTTGTAAACATGACAGCTTTGTATGCTTGCTGCAAGCATGATTGATTTAAGCTACTTTTAAAAAAAAATTGTATAGAGCAACCATCCTGCATAAAAGTCACTGTCATATAAAACCTATTGGAACTGCCTTGGGTCTGACGACTCACTTTCTGTTTGGTTGTGTTTATATGGATGATGATCAGATTTGACATTCAGATTCTGTACTGGACGGTAATTCAACTTAAAAATATTACTGAAATGAACAAATGATTTGTAAATCAACAAGCCTCTCGCTACCCACTTGATGTGGACGCAGCTGTGGGCGCTGCTTTGATACATAAACTTCGTCTGATTCCAGACCTCTGAATTGTGACACACATCTCACATTTGTTCAGCTATTCATATAGTTACGGTACTGTGCCCATTGCATAGACTGTATATAAAGATGGACATAGCGTGGTGTGACATCACCCATTGGTTTGCATTGGAGCCAGTTGCAGCTTATGGTCAGGACCTTCCAAATAAGGAGTGTGGGGTGTTGCCTTTCATGCTCTGGAAACTGGCCCTGACACCTCAGACCGAAGCGAATGCTAGCTTACTGGGAATACTGACTGCTGCACACTAACATTAGCTAAATTGTGCTAACAGGGTAGGTATTGTAATCATGTAACATTAATCTTGTGTGACAGCATCTTGTGAGGGTATTGTTAGTGTAACTCCTTAACCACAAACCATAGACTGTATATAAAGATGGACGAGATGACAGCTCCCCAAAAGTGAAGCCAAAATATCTCGATTGCCTCCTGGTGGCTGGCTGTAGTATAGGTCATAAACCCCGCCCCTTCCATGTTAGTGGATGGGACATGAGCCAAACTAAAAAATCAAAGTGCACGTCAAATTAACTTTTCCCAGAGACAGCTTCTGTCACTGTAAGTAGTTCTTATCATGTGGATATATGCTCAAGTGCTCATTTTTCTTGTTTTAAGTTTGTTTTTAATTAGTTACTTGCGGATATAAAAAGGGGGTGTGACATCATGATTGACAGCTGTGATTGACAGCTGCTCTCAAAACTCCATCAGACGTTTCAGACAAGCTGAGTGACTGCAGCAGTTTCTGATGGAAGACGTTAATGTAGGTTACGTTTTCATTTGTGACTCACTACCAGCTGTAGCTGCTAGTTACCAGCTGGTTTTGGCAGGTTTACCTCCATCACAGATCATGGGTTGAGAGGCGTATCCTGTGGGCCGCCATCCCGCCCCCCAACTCTACTGCACAGATTCTGTTGCAAATGACGTCACACAAGCAAGATGGCTGCTACCATAGACGTGATATTTTGGCTTTACTTTGCATAGTGGTAGGAAGTGGAGACACATAATCCATCTTTATATACATACTCTATGCCACAAACACAGTAGAACTACTTGTCTGGAGAAAAATCAGTTGACCAATCAGAGATTAAGATTACTGACAAATCAGGATTAAGAATGAGAACATAATTTCCCTACATAGCGAGTTAGCTACATTCATGAAAAATAGTGACAGAATTTTCAACAAATGTGACTGACACTGGTGCAGCTATACAGATAGTTGTAGTTCCACAAACAGTAGCAACTCTTAAATATTTCTTTTTCTTTGAACAATGTGAAAAGCATTAAGTTTACTGTTGCAAGCAACCACCACAGTAGCGTTTCGTGTTGATCAAAAATTAGGAATGAACACAATGTCAGGCTGACTGAATGAAGTGAAACAAAATGGCAAATGGTGATTATCAGGATAATATGAACCACAAATTTTGCTACTGTACACTCTAAATCCCTCCAATTCCTTTTATTCTTCTATTTCTTCTCCTGTCCCAGTAAGTCAATAAACTTTCAAACTCATGGATTACTGAAATTGGACTTCCTGTATTTCACACTCCCACCAGTACCTGTAACTAGAGGTCTTGGTTCATGGTAACTGTGGACCAACACTGGACCTGTGTTGGGCAGGGTCCAAACTATATTTAGTCTAATTGAGTCAGGCAGGGTCCTGCTGTATTGCCACAAGTCTCAAATCTCTGTGTCAATATGTCTAATACCCAAATGAATCTGAGCAGAATTGCTATCAGTTTGATTCACGTGGTGTGTCGTAATCATTGCACGAGAAAAAATGTGTTTTTGATGGCGGGGATTGTGAAGCACTGGAGAGATGACAGGCTGCTGCCAGTGTTGGTGCGTTCTCTAATCATCTAATTGGTCTAAGGTTTAGTTTGGACCAGGTCAGACTATCTCTGGGGTTCTTTCAAACCAGGCAACTTTTTATGAAAATATAATTACACATGTTGAGTTAAAGTGGGTTTTCAATGGGTTTACTGTGGATTGCGTTGAAAATAATATGTCTACCTGCAGAAACACACCCACACCACTGCAGACCCACTTTTTTTTAACGCAGTGCTATTTCTATCTGAATGTGGCCCAAGTCTCCATCACAAGCTAGCTCCCTCTAAAGTCAAGGCTTCAAGAAAGAAAAATTAACAACCCCTCCCCCACATTCTTCTCCCTTACTGGGAGAGAGGCTAATCCCTGCTCTGGAATAATACCAATGTTTTTGTTCTGGCCACATCAGCGCCTGCAGCCTCTGTTTGACTAGCGCAGAGGGAGGGTATGTCTTCCGGAGCATCATAACGGTACGAAAGAGTTGAGGGTGAACACTCTGGGGTAGAGACATCACTGTGTGTGTCAGGATGTCAGGATATTCGCTAATGCTGACCCCGAGTGCTTGGTGTGTGTGTATGTGTGTGTGTGTGTGCGTGTGTGTATGTGTGAGAGAGAGTGAGAAAGAGAGAAAAAGAAATCAAGGAAGCCATTCAGGAAGTTAGAGAGGGGATGGTCAGAGCAGTGGACCTACTGCGCTAACTGCTCTCTCTTTTCTCAGTGCAGACTAAGGAGAAGCAATTAGCACTTCCTTCTTCCTGCTGGGCTCCACATCCTGCACACAGCAGCAGCATCACACTGAGGAGGAAGATAGACCGAACTTGCCTTCTTGTAGCAAAGTCTTTCCTTCTTGTATATGTGAGACAGACATTACAGCCTTTCTACTCGTGGTTTAATATCATTTTAGTCGTGTGTGTGTCTACAGAAATAATTTCTCTTAGTTTTCTCTCACCAGTCTCTCCTCTCTCTCCGTCTCTCGTGCTGTTTAGAATTATTTTTGGGGCGCTACATGATGGGTTGTCATAGCAACAAGAAGAGGGGAATTGACCCTCCTTTCAGGCTCCGGATATCGCCATCTCTTTCTCCCGCTGTACACCATTCACACACACACACACACAAACACACACACACACACACACACACACACCTTCCTATTTCCCTATTTCTTGTTTTAGTTCTTGTCCCTTTTCTCTCAGCTATCTCTCTCCTGTTTTGTTCTGTCGCTTTCTTGCTCACATAACAACTTCAGTCCCTCTTTATTTAACCTTTTCACGTCTTTCTGATCTTTGTCTTTCTCTCTGTACTTTACTATCACCTGCTTTGTCAGTGAGAGTAAGAGATGTGTTTCTCTGAGCTTGTATTTCCCTCTTTGTCTAAATTATCTCACTTTAGCAAATAATTCTTATCTGTAGCCATAAGGGAGAGGAAACTGTGTGTGTGTGTGTGTGTGTGTGGTGCTGCCACTGAGCTGTTTCATCTGATAGATGAGGAACAGGAGTGATTCTCACTGAGCTGTCGGCTCTTGTCCTTTCTCCCTATCCATCATTTCAGCCCACCTGGAACACACACACACACACACACACACACACGTTTGTGCAGCTATCCTTGTTAGGACATTGCATTGACTCCATTCATTTTTTACAGCCTAACCCTAACCCTAACCAATTCATGCCGAACCCTAACCTCAATCTAACCTCAATTCACACCTTACCCCTAACCCTAAGCAGGACCTCAGAAATGATGTTTTGCCACATTAGGACCGGTCTTTGGTCCCCATAAGGACTATTGGTCCCAATAAGGTCAGTGTTTATACCAAAACGGTCCCAGTAAGGATAGAAAAACACACACGCATATATATGTGTGTGTCAAATTATACATATATGTATAATTTGGCATCTCACTTAGCACTCCCTCGAGAAACATTGCTTTAAAAAAAAGGTAACAGCGGTGTCTTACTTTCTAACCAATCAGCTTTCACAGTTGTTCTTGTTGGCCAGCATCATCCACTGTGCTAAAGTGTCCAGCAAGACACTGGATTAAAGTATCACATCATTATTGACTGGTGTCTTTGTGGTCTGATTCCACAGTAAGTACAAACAGATGTTCTTCATTCAGAGTAACACACAATGCTGCTCAGTATACACCATCAGATTAAATGAAGCCAAAAAGCTATTTGGCGACAATTAAACTGTCCCAGTGATTTAGCTGACCATATAGGTACAACAAGGAACAATCACCTTTTATATTGGGCATACTAGCTTCATTTGAAACAGCCATTTAAAAAGTTAATGACAGTCATATAGCATGTTATTTTCACCTCAAGGAGAAAACTAACCAGTTAAGCTCTTGGTGGACCAGAGAGAAACCATGACACAAAATATGTTACTATGCCACTGCTCTGAAAACTGGCTCATAAACTCTATCTGCTAATATAAATGCTACCCAACAGCGAATACAGACAAAATACCTCAAAAAATTGATGATTTGGGGATGAAATTATACATGACGCCAATATTTTTAATATAAAAAATTCCTATTCATCCATCCATTTTTTTTGAATATTTATGATAAATCTGATCATTTTGAAACCACAGACATTTATTAATGAAAGCAGAAAAGGGAAACTGTTTTTTTGGCTGATGACCTTTTCTATGTCAGCAACAAGGAGCCTTTCCAGTTTGTGACCTGAGGTAAGAAAAGGGACCCTACAGTACACCACAATAATTATATTAACAGTAAAACTGGTCACACACCAGCAATCCTTTTTGATAGTCACTGTAAAGGAGTTTTGAGGGACCATACCAGTGGTTTTCCATGTTTTAGCCCCTTAACTAAAATTAATCACATTTTTTCTGAGCACATGATGCCCTCTTATCTACATTTGGTTTCCTTTTGCTTCAATACTTTATCTAAATAAGTTAAATACATGTGTACATTCGAATATACTGTACATAATGAAAGTCTTGACGCCTTTTTTGTTAGTTACCTATTGTTGTGTAATTTGAAAAAGTGCTATGAAGGATTCTTATGGGATCCAGGACCTAAATTGTCTGCTAAAAAAATGTATGAATTGAATTTGTAGTCATGAATTTGATTGGTTCTTAAATTTGCAAAAGTCTTAATTAGCAGGTAACTCCCAAATCTGAGATATTTGAGCATGTGAATTCATTAACAAAGAGATCAAAATGGTCCCTGCTTGTCAAGGCATTCATTTTTTAATATGACGCAACTTTGATAATATGATAAAGGAAGCTAAATGTTAAATATCCATCTGAAGTTTCTAGTCTCTGCAACCTGATTTTCATAGAGACATGAAATGGATTAAAATAGACTCAATCTAAAAACCTTTGAAAAAAGGTCAGCAATTTGTCAGTGCTCCAAGTATGCATTTTGAGCCCCCTGACAACAGTTCAACAACTCTGACAATAAATATCTATAACCACTGTCATGTTTTAGTGCATCTGTCTGGCACAGAGGCCTGCCAATCATTTCAGTTTCTGTAAAGTAGTTTGTAGCTATATGAGCTACAGTGAGACATACACAACCATCAGTAGGGTCCAAAACCAACAAGACACTGTAAAAATTCATAACTAGTGTGTCATGTGTCTGGACTCAACAATCTGCTTTGTGTGCAGCTAAAGCATCACTGTCCTCCTAATTTTGAATAAAAACAGAGATGTGGGTCATAATTTGACTTAATGAGAAGGATACGATCTTCTCCCCATCTACTCTGTGACAGATGGTTCCCTGGTGTAAACAATATGCTGTCTGTCTGGATAAAGACATGAGCCACAGCAGGTGACCATCATTCACTGTTATCTATTTTCTGTCTCAGCAGAGAGTGGAATGATATGTAATCATCATCAATCTGCTGGCTGAACATAATAATGTTATTATTAGAGAAGTGTGGCTGCACACAACACAATGGGTGTAACAGTGTGGAGATGATATGTGTGTGGTTTGTATGCACACATCTCAGTTCAGGAGTTACTGTGTGTGTGTGTGTGTGTGTGTGTGTGTACATGTGTGGGTCTATCCTAATGATGAGTAATCCTAGGTGATGGTAGATAATAGCAGCGTGTCAGTGCGCTAGTGAGGATGATGCATTCAGGTGCCTGTCTCCATTGCAGATCCTACCATCTGAAACCCATTGGCGGCCTCTCCTGCTTCAATCAGCCCTTTGGGGACACCTCATTTGCACAAATGGTGTTTTATGGTTCCTGCTACAGTGGGATATTCTACTTCACCAGCCAGTAATTGACTACCATTGCCCACAACGGTGCTTTTTTTAATGCAGCGTGATGGTGTTTAATGGCAGATAATAGAACATCAGTGCGCTAAACAAGGTCATTTCTGCGTGTCATACTGGCCCTCTTTGTTGTTAATGTTATCACATGGCGCCCTGGTGGCTCAGCAAATTAACAAGCTTTCCATGGAAGCTGTCCATATTGTCTTAATGGATATGCATCTTTGTTCTCATGGTGTCTTCTTTGATTTAAAATGAAGCGCTGTAGATGTGAGCAAGGAGACACAACTATTTACAGTGTTGTCACTGACTACATAGGGCGTGATTTCCACTGTGGATGGCGAGACATGTCCCCCTCAGTTTTTAAACATTTTAAAATTTTTTGTTTTTGTCCAATCACTTTTATGTGTTAAGTGGTGTTATTAGTGTATTAATAATACCGCAATTTACATAGCATTTCTTTTTATTAAACTGCCATTTGGAAAACTCGATGACAAATGTCACGATAGTATTATTTGCTAGATTGATATAAACATATAAATGCAGGAAATAACCAGTGTAGTGTAAGGGACGAGAATTTGAAATTCAGTATATTACAGTTACTAATCCCAATATCGCTCCGTTACTTCAAAATTACCTTGTAAACTGTCTTACTGGGAGTTTGATGGAGGGTTGACAGATTAAAGGCCTAAAAGCATTGAAAGTGATAATTGACACACATCATTTGACGCGGGTAAATTGATGCTCCTATGGCGCACTGCAGGCATCAGATTTGAAATGCCAACATCATATTAAAACACAGATTTGTCCTGTTCTTTGTATTTACTGCATTAGTTGGATGTAATGAATCAAAAGGAGAAATGCTGAGGAGGAAAATGAAACTAAGAACGTCTGTTTCCACAGTAAACCATCTGTTGAGTGTTTGATGGTTATTTATTTGCTTTATAATGTAATTGCCATTAAACAATTAGAAAATAACGTTGTACTTATCTCATTCACTGGCTTTGTTCTCACTACCGTTCTCCTCACTCAACCATCACCACGCTGTCTTTCTCTCGCGTGTGCTCTGAGCTTGTTCGCTCTATCTCGCTTTTTTTTTGGCTGCAGAAAAAACAGCTTTGGTCACTGGGTCCTCATTTGACTATCCAAAATCGAAACAAGGTTGCAGTAGGGGTGTCAAGGCAGTTTGACGTGCCTCATAATGCTTTTGGTGCGTGTTCGGCCATTTAAAACAACAGGTATTCTTCAAAACACGCACGTCAGATGCTTTTAGTGCGTTTGTGCCTTAATCCAGTACCTGTTAGCTTGGCGCAGGGGAGGGAGATGTGAGGAGGTGGTTAGCCTCCACCAAAAGAGAAGAAATATGACTCCCCATAACAGCAAAGTTGTCTTATTCACACGTTGTATGTTCTTAGCTAGCTTGGTAACGTTAGCCACCAGTAAACCTATATTCATTAACCACCTGGTTTGCCGTTTTGTGTGCGAACTCTGCTGCTTCATTGTGAGAATGTAACTTCATTAGTACTGCTTGCCATTACCGGAGCTAACATTAAGCTTACTGTTGGTGGTCAGTAAATACTTCTAAAACATAGGCTGACTGCTTGTTAAACCATAATGTCTTGTTTTCTATTTCTACATGTGTTAAATATAGAAGATGTATTGAGTGGGTGTGGAGCATGAAGGTAGTAAGACAGCTAGATACAGCGCCGCCACTTAGCCTTGATACCAATTTCCCCCAGTGGTCACTGTCAGTACTGCACCAAAAGAGTCTGTAGAACTGTTGACAGGACGCCTCAAGCTGCGAACAAGGTCAGTTGTTACTCTATTATGAATTTTTAATCATATTTGTAAAACTTTCCCAGAGTCCAGAAAAGAGATTTTAAACATTGTGACATTATCCTAATGTAAAGTCTATGGGCTGAGCAGGGAACATGCAGGCGGGGCCAGTGGGAAATACACTACTGCACATATTCAGTGGGCCACATGATGCAGAAGCAAACATGGAAGCCAGAAACCATTTTGGTTTATGTGCCAGGTGAGTGATTTTCATTCAATGAATAGGCGCTATCTTTGAGTCCAGTATCCAGTTCCTATAATACATCTATGCTGTGGGTTTGGAGCTGTTTTAAAAGGCACCTTTGACTAACCTTTAGCTGAACTAAGTCATAAAAGTAATGAGTAATGTATCTAATTATTAAGTCATTAGTAAAGTAATGTAATATATAATGAGTAATTGATTACATGTTTCAAGTAACTTGTAACACTGGGAATAACAGTCACATTAGAGCAGCAACAATTAGTCGACTAATCGATTGAGTCAATTGACAGAAAATTGTCAACTATTTTGATAATCGCTTAATCATTTAAGAAATAAAAAAACTTCTGATTCCAGCTTCTTAAATGTGAATATTTTCTGGTTTCTTTAGTCCTGTTGATTAATTGATTAATCAAGAAAATAATCAACAGATTAATCAATAAATAAATTGTTGTAAAGTTGCGGCCAGTGGCAGTAATTCACATATATTCAGCTTCTTTTTTTTAATGCCCGTAAGCAGAGACAAGTTTGATCTCCTGCTGAGCCAATCCCACTACAGCTCAAAACTGGAGATATTCAACTATTCCCATATTGGGAAGCTCCATTCACAACAACTTGCTGCTTCTCATCACTGGGTGTAGTTTGTCAGCTACAAAGAGGCAGCTGAACTGTCTAACTCCAGGTTATAGTCAGATGAGGCATTTCACCAGAATCTGACCGACACAAAGTGCTCCACGACAGCTACAATTACACTCAACAGGCTGGAATGGCAATTTAGTTTCCAAAGAGTGTTACATGGCCAGGGCCTGTTGTTCTGCCCTCCTCAGAGTAATGATTAATAGAGATGTAGAATTGTCTGACAGGTAAAGGAAAAAAAAGAGATCTTGTGCATTTGGAGAGGAGGCGAAATGAGAGGGTCAGGGAGTTCAACTGCATGTGAGGAAAAAAAGGGAAGGAATGAGAGAGAAAGTAGTTAAGAAATGAAAAGAGAAAATGAGTAAGGAGGGTGTGAGGATGTTTTAATCATTGTTACTGTCTGTTTTCTATTCTCCTGGCCTTCTTCTCCCTCTGTTTTCCAACTTGTAACTCTTTACTGCCACCCTCTTTCTCCTCTTTCCCTCACTCCTTCTGTTTCCCTCCTGCCACTTACTGTCCACTGGAAACACATAGTGATGTCTAGAAACTCTCTCTGCCTCATAAAAGACAAGAAGGAAGCAGAAGAGAAGGCTAAAAGTTTGCCAGCAATCAAAACCAATGGGTTGACGGAGGATGAGAGGCTTTGAGGCAGGCAGTTAACAAGGCCCACAAACACATGGGTGACACAACAGCGTGGGTGACACAAAAGCCACTCCAGTATACTTCAGTAAATCTCACAAACAGCTTGACAGACACAGTGTTTTTTAAAATAAGACATATAATGTAACAATTCTTTGACAGCTACTTCGCTATAAGAATTTCGATTGGACGCTGGCGCTCAAGCGACGCCATGAGCCGTTTCAGGCGGACACTTTAACAGTGAAATATATTAAGATCAAACTGGATAACAGCAACGCTTCAGCACATTTATCTGACCCCTACAGCAGTTCTATATGACACTTTCTTCATACCAATTTGTATCCTTTTGTCAACCCGCCCTCTGGTGTCAATCTGTCCTTTGATAAGCTTGTGAGTGTCAGTAAGGAGCAGGAGATCCTGTGTATACTACCACCTCTATACCATTCAGTACTTCCACACATGGATACTGATAACAGGGTCTGTTCTAGCTTCAAGTCCGCAAATCAACAGCAGAGGCTGAAGCGTGCACAGGTGTCGTTATGAGAGAATTTATATGAGCCGCTAATATCTGTCAGCTGAAATGGAATTTCTGGCCTTTAACCTGGCAAGTCTTTTTGTATTTTTATCTTGGCAGCAATGTGATTTAAATACAGATACAGTACAGAGATAAAGTGCTGTGCATGGGTAGCCACCATGTTGATTTGTAGTGGCAAATATCTTCATTAGTATAGTGTAGCTGTCTGGGGTTGAAGTGAACATGAATCATGTCAGAGGGGACAATTGTTCATCTAAATCAAGTATCTGCATGAACATGTCCTGTGGTGTCTGAATACAATTCAAATGTATTCATTTTGTTCGTGTGCTTGTTCCTTTTCAGGGTCACTGGGGCCTGAGGACTATCCCAGCATGTACTGGTTTACACGTGAGAGAAACACAATAGGCCGGTCATCACTGCTAACTCCTCTAACTGATGCCAGCTCATACAGAAAGGATAGAGCCTGGTAGTGAAATGCAGGTCATTCTCACTGTGAGGAGATGCTGACCAATGAGCCACACCACAATTACAATTTTGAAAACAATTCCTCTCAGGCTGAATGACAGCATGAGTAGCAAACAATTCTCTGGGTGACGTGATGTGGGTGTATGTCTGTGGGTAACAGATGTTGTACTAGATGCCAGCTGCGAGGTGAATATTAAATCTAACCCGACATTAAATCACTTAAGTGTGTCGGTAATACAGGAGCAGCTGTGATGTCAGCGTAGAAGCATGGCTCCAGGTGTGGAGGGAGGCAAATATCAAATAAAAATTTAAATCACACAAATTGATATTTTGACCTTAATGGCGCTAGATGAAAGGTTAGTGGACACAATATCACAATTCATCCGTTGGGTACCATGAATGTCTAAACCGAATTTCATCATCCAATAATTGCTGAGACATCGTCATTCTCAATCGCCACTCTGATCACCAAAGTCAGGATTTATCCGCTATAAGCCATACATGTCTGTACAAAATTACATGTCAACCCGTCTTATTGTTGTTGATATTTCAGTCTGGACCGACCAACAGACTGACAGAACGTCATCCCTAGAGCCACACTGCTAGCATACAAAAATTGGGAAGGGAAGCTGTCCATAGGGTGTGATGTCTTCACATAGCACGTTTTGTCTGGCCAACAGGCCAAACCCCAAACATATTTAGTTTACTGTCATCAAGATAAAGAAAAGCAGCAAACCTAAGCATTTGAGAGGGTGGAACCAACAACCTCCACCAGAACATTAATTGCAAAATAGAAATGTATCAATAGTTGGTTATTTTTTGTTAATTGACTAATCTATCAATCAGCTAATAGTTTCAGCAGTAAATGCACCTGAAAGTGAAAAATAAACTCAGATCAGTCTGTTTTTAGTGGGCGACACAGCATGTAAAGAATGAACTAAATGCCAACAGCTGCCCACAGTTTGTGACAAAAACAAGTTATCAGTGGAGGAATTTTATGGGGGTAGAGGAGGTTGGACGGTTAACTTTGGTGTCATGGCAACAGCAGCCCATAAGGCCTCATGGGAGGAGAACAGAGGGATGCTGTAACCAGGGGCAACTGAGTGGTAACTAGGGTTACTGTATGCTTGATCTGAGCAGAGGTAAACTGCTTGTTCAGTGCTTTATTATAATGAAAAAAGAGGGCAAGAGACCTCTTATTTTTACCTTCATGTGCAGAAGCTCTGTTAAGATTAATTATCGCTAAGCTCTTTCATAAACTATCTGGTGAATCTGGATTTAAATGCATATATATATTGTAAGACTCTTGATCAACATTCAGACATGTCTGCAAGTTTAGTTCACAGCAGATCAAGAGGTTTAACAATCTCACATAACTCTGGCAGTGCAGAAAATACAAAGCAAAGTTTGGAAACCACAGATAAATGCAGTCACAGTCTGCTCCATCCTGGCTACTTCCCCTTAGAGACCTTTAGGCAGAGTTATTATGCACATGGCACACACACACACACACACATTCAGACACACCCAGCAAGGCCACAGAGTTAATTATGTGGCATGTAAATGTCATGTCTTAAGTGGCCCTGGTGCTTTCAGGCTCATAACAGAAGACCCCCACTCTCCCAATAACATACACCGCCGGTGTGCACAGATACTAATCAGAGTACACACATCCTCTCCTGAGTGGCAGCTCCCAACCGTTGCTCATTAAGAGAGAGAAAGTCAGGAATTAGCAGACGCTGCTAGATTCTCTCCCAGTATGAAGCTCATGGAAGAACAAACATTGAGCAGCTTTGCTTCTCATCATCAGCACTGCCAATCAACTACTGTAGCTTTGTTCACCATGGTAACCCCACTGCTTTTTGACACTGAAGCGCTTCACTTTTCAAGTGCCATAGCAGGTACTTCCTCTGCTACTGGTGCGATCCAGCAACAAGCACATTTCATAGCGAGATAATGGATGCTACCTCCGAAACCTGCGTTGTCAGATATCACATACTTAAAACACTTTCTGTCAAAATCCACACCATCGATCTGGAGCTGAGACTGTAAGTTGTGAAAGTTTAAAGAAAGTGAAACATGCTGTATGTCCTTGGAAATTTATATTCTCCTCAACTTTGACATGACAACTATGTACTGTATGCAAGTAATGAATAGTGACATTAAAAGAAATGATTTTGTGATGCTGAACACACTCAGTTACATTCACTCGAGACTTGTCATAAGAAACTCCACTAGCAAAGGTAAGTGGGTTTTTTGCTCCAAAATGAGCCAGAAAGTAAATTCTAAAATCCAGAAATCTCATCACGTATCATTAACTCATAGTTTCTGATTGGCAGGTGCTGCAGTTTATGTCACAGGCTCTAACAGCCATCACTCTGGTGGGCAGAAAACATGTTGTCCTGCTAGCATGTAAGTTAATACTGACTGTGTCTTATTGAGGACATTTTTTTAAACACAAAAAAAAAAGATCATATTCCTTTCATCATATCAGTCAACATCAGCAAGTTTTATGGATATTAGAAATTAAACCAACCATAAAAAGGGGCCATTCTTTGTTTAAATTTGGAGTCCAAAAGACTTTGCTGTGATCACGTTATAAATGATGACTTTAAAATGTCCTAAGTTAACTGTCTGTGTTTGACAAACAGCATTTGAATTTGTTAAAGGCTGCGTACAATGAGGAGGGAAACATCGGCTACTCATGATGTTACTACAGTGACTTTTAGTTTTATATAACCGTAATATGGTTTCGGGTTTATTTCACACACTGATCTTTATTTGAATTATTGGTTAAACAGACTTAACTGTGGCTAAAACAAACTAACTTGTAAAAACGGATCACATATTAACACCACTTCTGTTTTTCTTTTTGGTAAGTGGCCACGGTAAAAGTGTAATAGTGTCCAAAATTTTGGTGGTCCGTCTTTCAGTTCCCAGCTGCTTGATCCGATTTCCCACATGGCTGCTGTCAAAAGAGCCGTTATAAATAGGCATGTGCACAGATAGACCCCAGGTAGTATTCAACCACCTGCCCTTTTGGCCTCTGACATAAGTACCCTTTTTGCAAGATTTTTTTTCTATTTCTTTTTTAATTTTATATTTCAGTTTTTATATTTGTCCCGTGGCATCAATTCTCTCCCTGCGGAGCAGCATGTTCCACGTCTCCCTGACCTGCCTTCATTGGTGACAGCCAGGTAACGTTTGCCCCAAGCCCCGGCACTGTTTGTCACTGTTGTGAAATTAAACCACTATTAAAATATCGCAATACAGCAGCCAGCCTAATTTAGGCAATAACCCACCATTATGCTTAACAACAAGCAAGCTAGCCTGCTGTAAAATAGTGCTGTCAATGAAAACAAAAAGACTGAACCGTAGGCTAGTTAGTTCCTTTGTCTGGCAACTGCAACAAATAAATATGCATTATGTGGTTAATAGTCTATGCAATAATATTTGGATATCTCTCCTCTCCTCCTTAGTCTCTATCTCTTGTTTCCTCCTTTCCTCTCCTCTCCTCCTGTCCTACTCTCCTTTCCTCTCTCCTCTCCTCCCCTCCTCTCCTTTCCTCCTGTCTTCCTCTCCTTTCCTCTCTCCTCTCTTCTCCTATCCTCCCCTCCTCTCCCCTCCTCCTGTGTCAGCAACTCTTCTGTTAGCAGCAGTATTCAGGCTCCAAGGGCTTTTGGGGGAGACGGGCTTTAAGATGAGCAATTAGCTGCAGGCTATATATTACCCCCCCCCCAAAAAAAAAAAACAAACTCACACGCCTCCCCCTCACGCCCTGCACTTAAATCCCACTCTGACAGTCATCTTTAAGGTGGTATGACTTCCTCTTCCTCCTCTTTCCATCCCGTCTCTGTCTGCAGTTTCCTCTCTGTTCCAGCTGAAGCAGGACAACAAGACTGATAAGTGTTTATTCTCTGAGGTTTCCGCTCTGAGAAAGAGTCTGAATTTATTGGTGAACAGGACTCAAAGGTCAACCTGATTAACTTTTACTTCCTGACTGTAAATGTGTAGATTCAGATCTAGTTCAGGTTGATTTTATTCTAAAAAAACTGCAGGATTTGTTCTGATGAGATTCCCTATTGATTGTAAAATTGATCAAAGTTGTTCCAGTTGGTTCCTCCGCTCACTGTGCATGTGTGTATGCGCACGTGTTCATACTGCAGCAGCATCATCTCTGTGCTGTCTGCATATAATGAGATGACCCAACAGACGTGTAATATGAATTCATGTATTCAGTTATCAGTGCCCTTTTTTACATGTTGAGGCTAAAACTGTGGTCTTGACTGAGACCGCTGTGACATAAAACTGACTCCAGCCGCCTGGCTGTGCAGAAAGGCAGATTAAAATGTGCAATGTGAGTTAACACAAAGTACAAGATTAATAAAAAAAGTTTAACATTAACAATGGCTCATTAGTAATGTAATATCAGAGCTACGGAACTGGTTATGCTAAATGTAAAGCAGTCATTATAATTGTGATTATTTACACCTGTGGTCTGTCATGAGCTGTTGTGACTGTACACATGATGTCAGCTGATCATCATCTCCATCTCTATTATCCAGTAACTAACTTCATAATACACGTTACTCTTTGTCTCCTGTTCTTAATTTTCCCCTGCATACACACCACAGCACATATAATCACAGGGTGTAATCTTCAGGACACAATATGGCTCTGATCCCAGCACTGTTTGTTCAGATTCTCAAGAGGGCCGCTGTGTGTGTGTGTGTGTGTGTGTGGAAAGGTCACATCACTGAATCAATGACTGCCTCTTACACCTCCGGCACTTAAGTAGAGAACCTGGCTGGACTGATTAAAGACTTTGCTTTGTTCCTGATAACTTGTTTAGATAATTTCCCTCGCCTTCAGTTTCAATCCTTTCCTGCCTCTTAACATCAATTAATAGTTGGAGGACTGCTTAAGACAGGTGTGCAGGTTCAATAAAGCGATTGTGAAGGTTGCTAACAACTGGTTAAAGCCAAAACTGATGACGCAAACAGGTATTTTCCACATGTGCATTTGGTTAAAAAGCCAAAATAATGATGATTTAGACAAGCTCAAGAGTTTAGAAGCTTGTCTACTTCAATAAAATTCTGTGGACACTGAATTACTTGCACCTAAACCCTGAAATCTGAGATCATTTGCGAATCATTAAGACTTGTTAAGTTCTCCTGTTTTCTGTCCTCCTTTATCTCTGTTATATTCTCTTTTTACACACAGGGAGCTCTAGCTGCTTTGCAGATATCAGGGGATGAAAGAGGGATGTAGAGAGTAAAGCAAGAGTAGAACAGACATGATTATACAGACATAAAGCTTAATGAGAACAGTAGAAAGATGGACAGTGAGAGACAAACGGGTAATAAGTAGAGAGAGCGGGGAAGGATTGAAAAGGAAGGGGTAGTAAATATACAAGAGGGGGAGGGAGTGGGGAGGGACATGGAGGAGAAAAAGAAAGAGAAAGGGAAGGATAGATGGATGTGTGAGAGTTCCCTCTCATCCCACAGGCAGCTCAGTGTTTGTTGCCACATTTGGCCCCACCAGGGAGACCTGCCACACAAGCACTGAGTTTAAAAAGCTTCAGTGCAGCTCACACTGCAGAGAGGGAGATGGAGGGGGGAGGGGAGGAGGAAAGAGGGAGAGGGGCTAGGAGGAGGAAAATTACAGTGGATGGAGCAGAAAAAGAGAGAAAAGAGAGGAAGGTAGAAATAAATAAAAGAAAAAGCAGTTGATTGAAAGCAAAATTGAAGGATTTAGTTTGACTGACAGAATGCAAGAAGAGCAAATGAGCCACCATTTAGCTGAAAATCATCTATAATTTGAAAAACCTTTTTTAAAAAAAGCTATAATAGAATAAAATATCTGTGATACATTAAAAGAAAACAAAACTTTGGTTGCTTCTTTAAAAAGTTCATATATTTGGAATCATTTGAAATCAAAAATTGAGGCTGCACAAGATAAAAGACTTCCATTATCCAAAATATCTAAAGCCAACCATCCCTTATCCTTTTTCCCTTAAGCAGGTGCCTCATTCAGTGCAGCTTCCTGCCTCTACCCTTAAAAAAGCCAGTTTATAAAAGTACAATTTTGCATCTAAAGTCTTCCATTTCCAGCCCTGTGCTCTTGCAGTATTTATACCGTACAAAAATTCCAAGCAAATGCCCCTGTGAATGAGCAAAAAAGAGCGGGGATTGATCCCGACCCAGCGGAGGGCAGAAAGCGTCAGGTGAGGAAAACGTCTTCAAAGGGTGTCTTAACTCTCAGCCTTTGATCCAAATCCAGACGACCAAGACGGTGAACAAAGAGACCTCAATCCCCTCTAGTCTCCACCCTCCCTCGCTTTTTTCCTCTCTAGGCCACTAAAGGAACCTGCACAGAATCCTTTTTACTTCACTTCACCTTCACATCACATCACTCCTGCACCACAGTGCTAACTCATACAGAGAGCCATGTTGTATTGTGCACCTAGTCTAATTATTTCATTGTGATGCTAGAAATTTAGCATTTTGTAGTCCACATGTAGTTATTGTACTATAGAAAAAGTGAATGAATAAAAATCACCTTTTGACTCCTGCACATTCAAAAGAATGATTTGATACTTTGGGGAAACACGCTTATTTGTTTTCTTGACAAGTGTCAGATGAAAAGATCAACCCCACTCTATCTGTATGCTTAATATGAAGCTACAGCCAGCAGCCAATTAGCTTACTAACATATTAAAGTATGTTAAGCTGTGTTAAGCTGTTATCATAGGTTTAGTTTGCACAAAGCATTTTACAGGCCTCACACTACAGAGATCAAGCAATGTCTTAGCACAGGAAGACAAAAGCTACTCTTAATCTAAAGCTAATTAATCAAAAAAAAAGGTGAGTTGAGACAGCAAGGGAGAGAAAAACAGAGTTTCTTTCTTTTGTTTGACTCTGTGTTGGAATACAACACTGTAAGCACCAGACTGGGTATGAGTTCAGTGGTCCAGTAAGATGCAGACAATCTGCCACCCGTCCACAACCCAGCAGCTGACACACACACTGAGATGAGTGTGCCAGAAGACAACTTTCTATCACCTCTGACTTCCTTAACAGACGAGCACATGTGCATAGTACAGAGGAATCACCATTCCCGTTCAGTTGTCCGACAACAGAAACTGACAAGAAAGAAATTTAGCCATGTTCCTATCGTTTAGGCATTTCACTGTGGGCTGCATTTTACACCTCTCTATTGTTTGTTCAGTTTAGCATAAGGAAAACAATGTACTGGATTTCCAAGAAAAAAGAAGAAAAGTGAGAGCACACCCTGACTATCAACATTTGTCCCACAGCAAAAAACAAACAAACAAAAAACCCTCTTTATATACACGTTCCAAACACACGTTTCTTCTTCCATTCCTGTCTTTCTGACAGAACTTCCCATCACTATTATCTTGTCTCTTCCCTGTCTCCCTTGGCGTGAGGCACTCTGGGGCTTGTTAGCAGCAGTGTCAGTGATTAAAGACTGTAGGTAATTAGATACACATGACACCATTCTGACTGACTGGCTCACTGACGAGCTGCAGCGTCTAGCGGCAGACAAGCTGAATGTTTGTGCTGTGAGGATTTGCTGCTTTTGTTTGTCTTTTGTGATGCTAAAGTCATTACCTCTGGGTGTTGGACAGTTTGCTGGACAACAACAAGCAATTTAGAGACATCACCTTGGGTTTTAGAAAATGGTAATGAGTATTTTTTGAGATTTTATAGACTATACGATTTAATCGAGAAAACTATCAGCACATTAATCGATAATGAAAATAATTAGTTGTAGCCCTAATGTGTAGTGCGTGTTGTTTTTTCAAATTATTATTTATTACGTCTCCCCAGATACAAATATTATGCGATATTTTCAAGTACGAATGTCGTCATAGTTACAATCATAGACTAAAAAATGGATGGCCACTGTGACGTCACCCACTCCCGTTTTGAAGCCTCACGTTTGCATTTTGACCGTTGCCATCTTAGATTTTTGGAGCCAGAAGTGAACGGCATACTTAATACTTTCATTTAGTAGGCAGTATGCAGGAGACAGCACGTTAGTAGGCGGTTTCGAACACAGCCCATATTTGGACGAGAGGGTGAAGCTAACCCTAATCCTAGCTGCTAGCTTGGTTAGCACAGTGCATTTACAGTCTATGCTGTGATAATGCTAATGCTAATTTTCGCTAGTGAAAAACAGACTTAAAACCATTAAAAGAAGATGTACTTACCTGAAAAACGGAACATCCAACGCCTTAGTGTCTTTTAGAACAACCAAATGCCGAACACGACTTTCTTAGTTGACCAAAATGTTACAATTAACTTTCATAAAAACACACAAATAGTGACGGCTAAGGCTACGGCTACACTCTGTGAATCTGGGGTTACGCCATGGTTACGTTACCTACCAAACGTTGTCGCTGTGGTAGCGACTTGTCAATCACAAAGTAGCCACGCCCAAAAGCATACCCTGCTTTATCATCTATTTTACTCTAAATCGGGCCATAATTTACTAAATGAACATTATGCTGTATTGAAGAAGACTTGAAACTAGCGACTGAGACCATAAACTCATTGGGAAAGTGTTTACTGAGGTAATAATTCAAGTGAGAAGTAGGGTCATTTTCTCATAGATTTACATACATTCTTTTTGGAGCTAGTGGAGTCGCCCCCTGCTGGCCATTAGAAAGAATGCAGGTTTAAATCACTTTGCACTGCCTTCACTTTTCAGACCCTGAGCTACCCGCTGGATTACAAAACTGTAGCCCTTCACTGAAGTTTTATCACTTATGGACCAATTATCTTTGGCATCCATCAGTTGAACCATAAATTGGTGACATTATGACTCTTATGTACCCCTAATGATCAAATGTTTTCATATCAAACAGTTTGATTTGGAAGTAGGATCATTTCTGTTTGAGGTTGTTACTTGAGCCTGTTGATTATTCTGATCACAAATGCCCATGAATGACTGAATGATTAGCTTTTAGGTTGTTTTAGGAGGGTTCTAGGTCAATAAATTAGTACTACTATGATATGAATTATATGTTAGCTACAGCTAGTAATGCTGAATAGCCTTATTTGGCTTTTTCTTCCTAAGGAAAACACATGGGATTTATTTGTTAGTGTGGAGCTGCTCTATCCTTGCTACAAAATTTGAATCAAAGTGGGTTTATATCACAGCTTGGCTTACATACTGATCTTTCACACCTACAGTATCAGGGTTAGTTTGACTCATGTTTCAACCGGGATGGCCGATCTGCACATTTCATGTGAGGGCTATGAGTGTCAAATAAACTGGCTTACACCAACAGAACACTAACTGCTGAACCAGCTGGTTGACATGAAGTCCGGCTGCCTGAAAAACCTGCACTCAGCCTGACATGACTGATATCGGGAGGCTCAGTGAATGACTGGCTGCTTATTGTCTGCTAATTAAACACTCCAATAAGATCAATACAAAATTATAGTGAAATTAAACCAATTACACTTTAAAAATCAACTTTTGGGGAACAGGGGTTAGAAAAGGTGTATCCTCATCCGCAATTTTAAAAGAAATTGTTGACATTTTGCTTTTTTGCAGAGTTAGATAAGGATTTTGATACCACTCTCATGTCTGAGAGTGGAATCTTCTCATCCTATCATCATAACTCTAGCCAAGAAGCAAATATGCTTATATTCCAAAATGTTTAAATTATTCCTTTGAACTTCAAAAGTGCTGAGATGTCCACCTTAAAAATTTGACCACAGGTTTGGGAAACAAAGTTAACAGATATGTAATCCAGCCTTTTTTCAAAACCTGTGGAAAAGTGAATCAGCTGGCTGCTGTTGAATAAACCATGAACTAAATGCTCCAGTACAGCCCCATCATGCTGGCTGTCTGCAGGCTACCTCATCTCTCACTCCTGTCTTTCCCTCATGTCCTGTCTCTCCTCACTTGTCAGTTTGTCTCTCTCCTCTGATTTATGTCCTGCTTTTGTCTCTGTCTCATTCTTTCTTTTGACAGCAACAGTGACAAGCTCTCTCTTTATCCAAACCAATGTCCTCCTCCTCCTCCTTCACTTTCTATATTTGTATCCTTGCTCCTTTGACACCTGCTTTCACTCTGTTGCACTCTTCTGACTTCGTTTTCTGTTTATTTCTCCCGTTCTCCCCTTTTTCTTTACACTATTTGGGACCGTTTTGATCTACTTTTTTTTCTCCACTCTTGCCCACATTTGCCTGCTTCTGTCTGTCACATTCCTCTCTGTGCTAAAGGCTTTGCAGTTGTGTCACAAATCTTTGAGCAACTATAACCAGCCTCGTCCTGAAGTAAATAATCAATGTGCAATATTGACAATATGTGTATAAAATAAAAAGATGAGTACCTGAACAAGGAATTGTCATAAAGAAACTCATCCGCATGTCTTCTCGACACACAGTAGGTGGTGCTAGAGGCTGACAAACTAACAGCTAAACTGGCTAGCAGCCGGAAACATGCTAGTCAAAATAAGTCTGAGCTTCTTTTTATTTTCTCTGTACTGTGCCGTTTACTTCCCCTGGTGATTGTACATAATTTCAGTCAGTTATTGAAGAGTGGGGAAAAAAGCACTGCGAGTTAACTCGGTTGCTAAGATGACAATATCATACAACTTATTCAAAAAAAGTTTTTGTACCATCGACTCCTGTCTCATAACTGTCTGCAAATCACTCTTTAGTTGAACAGTTTAAACTTCTCATGACTTTCTTGAGGGGAGCATATCTCACTAAAATCTAGTGAGAAAGTTGCTAAATTGGCAACTCTGACTATAAATTATATAAGACAACCACTAAGAGATCGATATTACATAACCCATCCAGAGTACCTGGACTTTAGAACACAGTAGTCAAGTACATAAATGATGATGATTAACTGCTGCAAAAAGCACAGCAAAATTTTAGGAAACATTTGGAACAATGACTGGAGTAATAGCAACTAAATATAGGCTACTGCATTAGCTATGACAGTGTACAAATATTGTACACAAAGGAAAGTGATGGTTTTCGAAGCACAAAATGGATCTGATGTATGAGCTGCAAAATTATCAGTTCATTAAAAAAAAAAAGAGAGAAGCTGATAAAAAGTATGTCAGGATGCTTGTAGAGCTCAAATACAGTTACACTGTCTACAGTCTCAGTATACGAACAGACACTTGTTAAAGGTCAATATAAAGAAGATTAATTAGGCAGAGGAATCAATGAGACATCTTCCATCTGCAGTGACATAGTATACTGAGTACTTACATATATACACACACACACACAATAAAATAAAACAAAATGAGTCTAACCTAAGAAAGGTTGACAGGTGATCTAACGGGTGGAAGTGGAGTGTACAACTGATAACACTTGGGCACCAAATCTCCAGACCAAATACAAACAAAACGATGAAGCCACTTTCATTAGTCTAACAGTCATGAGCTGTGTCTGGCCACACTGAACAGAAACAGCTGCACCCTCCTATTTGCTTTTCGCTGTAATGTTGTAATTCTGTCTAGTCTTGACAGTGTGAATAAACAAGCCTCCCTAAACTCCGTCTGCTTTCTGTCTTTATGTCAAACACAGTAACGATAATTAGCAGATGGCAGATGAGTCACAAGGCAAGAGGCAAGGAAAAAAAAAACCTACCCTATAACTGATGAGAGCACAGATACAAAATTCCTACATGTGTCCCTGGTTGTGTCAGTGTATCTCTACCCTGTCGTTAAAGTCCAAGGTTTCATGGAAATGTTTTTTTCCTTAATTAGATCAGGTGGGCATGTAGCAGGGCTTCAGGGAAAATAAACTGGCACCGTTAAAGGCCTGGTCCACCCACACAGGTGTTTTCACTTATGTTGCATGATTAGACCTTTCCTCGTTACTGTGTGGGCATGTTCAGTGCTTGACTGACTCTGAATTTCCCTCTCTCTCCTGGGCAGTGTCTGAAATTGGTGTCTTAAAGACATTTTGACATGTCACAGCATTTAAAAGTTCAGATATAAATAATACAATTAAAGATGGCTGAATTTCATTTAGCTGCTTCAGTTTCAGGATCCTGGTATTGTGCATGCTGGCTCACTGTCACATTGTCATGGCTTACTGGGACATTTGAACAGAACGAAACCATCATTAATAATAACACCTGTGCTTTTCCTACTGTGACAAGTGAAAACGTGTATTGGCACATTGATTCACATGATTCCAAGCACAGCTTCAGCCAATTTAAATGGAAGAGGTCTAATCATTCAGAGTAAGAGAAAATACCTGTGTGGGTGTGCAGGGCCTTTAAGGAAAGGCTTTTTTATTCAATATATAGTGCCCTCAAAAATTCCATGGGATTCTTTCTGCTACCAAATGCAGAGTGTTGAAAATGTTGCAGACAAGCTGGTAGCTTCGGGCCTGAAGAGTGAAGCCAATGTGGAAGTGACTTAAACTGCGTTCTTTCTAATGGCCAGCAGAGGGCGACTCCACTGGCTCCCACAAGAAGTCCAATTGTATGGAAGATGACCCTACTTCTCACTTCATTTATTACCTCAGTAAACACTTTCCTAATGAGTTTATGGTCTCAATTTCTAGTTTCAAGTCTTCCTCAATATAGCATGATGTTTATTTTGTAAGTTATGGTCCCATTTAGAGTAAAATAGACGATAAAGCAGGGTATGCTTTAGGGCGTGGCTATGTTGTGATTGACAAGTTGCTACCACAGTGACAACGTTGATTACGTAATGTAACCATGGCGTAACCCCAGATTCACAGAGTATAGGCATAGCTGTCTCTATTTCACAGTCTTCACAGTGGCGTTTTCCATTCATTAAAGTGTCATAAAGTCTTGTTCAGGGTTTGGTTGTACTAAGACCCTCTAAGGAGTCGGCTAGTCAGTTTTTCCAGTAAGTACATTTTGTTTTAATGTTTTTAAGTTTGTTTTTAAGCTGGCAAAATTTGCATTAGCACAAGCTAGTAGCTAGCACTAAGATCAGCTCCACCGTCTTGTCCAAATATGGTCACTTCTGGCTCCAAAAATCCATGATGGCAAAATTAAAGTATTAAAAAAAAATCCAAGATGGCAATGGTCAAATCACCAACCTCGAGGCTTCAAAATGGCAGACCACAAACCAATGGGTGACGTCACAGTGACTACATCCATATCCATATAACAGTCTAGGGTTGCAGAAGATATATTTACAGTAGTGCAACGCTACACCTGTCAGAGATGACACAAAAAGACTAAAGACTAAAATTGTCCCAGTAAGTAGAAAGGTTACCTAGGTCACCTAGCCATTCATGGCAGCAGTTTCCTTGACCTGGATGTTTGTTGACAAGTCCGCCAAGCTAATTTGCATATCGAGATCCGATCACAATGCGGGCACAACTGAGAAAACGAGAATGCGTTTTAATACCAGGTGGAAATACAAAGACCCATTGATCTGATGTCATTATCCAGATAATGTATCCAGATACAGATCGCATGTTAATACCAGGTGTAAATGGGGCCTAAACTGAGCTGGGGAGAGCAGCAGGTGAGCGAACTGTCAATCACAGCTGTCAATCAACGCCCAGCAGGCATCAAAGCCTTCAAATCTTATTAATGGAGCAATAATTCCCAAAATGACCCCAGCACACTTATTAGAGGGTCCAAATTCAGCAGTTGAGACCATAATGTCTGAAAAAAAATGATTGACTTAGTATTTCTAGAGAGAAGTTGACACTTGAATGGGAGTCTATTGGAGCTAGCATCTAGCGGCCGTCAGTGGCATTGCACGTTAGGATACTTTCGCATTGGCTTCAGCCTCAGCCGTGGTAGTTGCTGCTTGATTGGGAGTACTGAATAAGGGAGTGATTTTTGGCCCAGAAAAAATCTGTATGCTGAAAAAAAAAGAGACCTTACAGAACAGACATAAAAATGTGTTTGAACACAAGCATTCATGTTACAGATTAATGGTGCAAAAGTTTAATTAACTTTTGAGACTAAAGACTGAGGACTGAATGCGGTTATTTTTTAGGAGTGTAATTGAAATGCAAAAAACTGGTATAACTTGATTTCATTCAGTCAGCAGCTACTGAAAACTTGCAATTAAAATAGTACCCCAAGTCATTATTTCATAACATTTCCATTTTACTGGCAAAGATTAAGTTTCAAACTGCAACAGCTTGATGGACTATGGCATATGAGAGGTGCTACTGCGAGTGCTAACAGTAAACTAAGTCCTGTCAAATGATGCAACTATTTCAGAGAATTATTGACTGCTGAAACACTTCACCAGCTGCATTACAATGGCTTTGAGAAGGCTGTGATAATTACAAAGCACACACGCATAAATATACATACTCATGCAAGCAAACAAGCTCAGGCATACTGATATACTTATATTACACACTGGCACACACACACAAAAAGCTCACTGATGCATGCTACTTGTATTTGCAGTAGATGCGGATGCATAATGCACACACACTAATGCACACACACACACACACACACACACACACACTCCCTGGTTTGCTGTTTCAGCAGCTTGGGGGCAGGAAGGCTGGCCCTGAAATCTGTGCTATGAATGTAAAGGCCGAACTTGTCCAATTAAACAATTACTGCCCCGTTGTCAGATATATGATACTCGCTCCTCTTCCTCTCTTCGCTCCGCTTATCTTTCTCTTTCTCTCTGTTCCTAGCCTTCTCTCCTTTTTAGACTCTGCCACCTCCTGCCTTTCCCTCTGTCCATCTCTCCCCTGCACCTTCCTTTCTTTTTTAACAATTCCCTTCTCTCTGCGTTAGCATCTCCCTCTCTCACTCATTAAAACAGTTCCCTGCTCTTCTCTCTGGAGAGAGAGGCAGGAGGATAAAAATAGCTCTTCTTCAGCTTGTGCTCGCTGGTTCTTTCTTTCCAGCCTGCGTTCCATACATCAAATAGTTACGATTCCCCGTAATAACCATCTTTTCTTCTTCTTCTTCTCTCTTGACTTTCACCCTCTTCTTTTCTTGTTCCGCAGCCCCCTCACCCAACCACGCTCCTATCTGGCTCTGTGAAGACAGTTTGCAGCTGTGTGTTTTCTAGCAGCAGCAGAGTTGCTGAAACACCCCGAGAGACTGTTAGCATAAAGTTGCAGGATGAGGAACAACAATCCCACAGCATGTTTGTGACGGAGAAAGAGCGGCTCTATCGTCATTCAACTGGTCTCCGCCTGGGATAAGATCAGCATGAAATGAAAATGTAAATCTTAAACTGTATCAGAGCAGTTGGTAATTAGGTGGCGCAGCATTTAAAATGTTGACAGCTGATGCCACAGTCTCAGGCGAGATGAGAATGTCATCTACAGCAATGATGTGAACAATTAAATCATCTGTAAAAATTGTTTACGTTTGCAGGTCTATAACTTCTGTTGATAAATGTTTTTTGGTGCTGTGTTTATTTTATTTAACCTTTATTTTACCAGGCAAGACATTAAGAACAGTTTCTTATTTACAATGACAGCCTGGCAAGTGCCAGAAGCTTGAAAGTATCTGTGTATCTTCACACACACACACAGCTATTATGCAACTAATGAAACAAAGCTTAGACAGATGACTAGGCAACGACTAAATAAACTGCCACGGTAGAGCACATAAAAGTGAACAGATATCTTCTTTACAGAGGTAGATTTTGGGAACGTAGCAGTGCTGGAGAGGAGGCAAAGGAGTAATCAGCTTGGATAGCAGAGAGACTCCCTCAACACACACACACACGCAAACACACACTGGAGGAGCAAATGGCCATCTGGCTGCTATGAAAGCAAAGGCTTTTATGCTGTTTCCTCATTAGTTGAATTCTTTTTTTGTCAATGACACATTGATAGAATAAAAGAGGCAAGAAGGGAAAGGATGGGACAGAGAAAAGATGGATGGAGCAGGAAGGGGTGTAAAGGGAGAAAAGAGACAGAGAGGTGGAGAAGATGAAGAGGAAGAGGGAGAGAAAGTGGCTGAGTATATGCAGTGCCAGAGGGTATAAACAAATTGTTCACTGGCACAGCTACACAGTAATATAAACTTTCCCCTTTGAAAACACTTTAATGTCCCATCATGCTAAAAATACAGCACACTGCAGCAGCAGCTTAGACAGCAAACAGAGTTTAACACTCAATAGTTCACTGCTATAACAGAAAAGGCTTCAGAGACAATAAATCTCACACAATCATCTATCTGAAAACCTATCCAAAAAGGCCAAACTAGTTCAGGAACAGATAGGAAGAGCGAGAGAAAAAGAGCTAGAAAATACTGAGAGATCATATACCTCTGCCAAGACTGTCCAATCCTTAAAAGTTGTTATTTTACTGATAAACCTTTCTTACAGCAGGCAATTAACTTGTCATTGACAGAAAAGCCACAGGTCTGACACTGATGTTGGCTCTGCTACATTTAAGGTAAGTCATACCATTAAGCCAGCGTGCACAATAACAGGACCCTGACGCAGGTACACCTAATGTTTTTAGTTACACTTGTGTATAAATAGTCAAAATGACAAAATTATTACAAATTACAATTTGCATCTGGATCCAGCTCCATCAGACACACATAAAAAACAGACAATCAAGAGATACACGTATCATGTTCTTTAAATTCACATAACTGTAGCACATAACAAGAAGTCCTTGAAAAGAACATTCTGAATCTGCATCAATAAATCGTCACTTGTTCCTTGGCACAAGGGCTGACCTCTCCACCAAATGTAATTAAAAACGGATGATGTTTAGATATCCTGTTAATTATCAGACAGGAAAACAAAGAAGCAGACTAAGGGGAGCAAAGACATAATCTTGTTGGAGGTTGTTACAGTCATGTAATTAAAGTGAGATACCATGTGTCATACAGTACATGTAAATACACATATCATATCATTTCATGTTAAATTAGGTGTTTTGTACATTGTAGGTCTGTAATGGATCATCTTCAAAACAAATTATGTTAAGTAGCATTTTTAGTGGTTTGCAATTTTTCTCTCCAGGTCTGCAGAGATCAATTAAGATAATCAATAAATTCACTCACCATCTTTGTCAGCTCTTCTGAATATCTGTGAACAGAGAGGGAGACAGTGTTGTAAGTCTCAGTGAAGGTATCTGCAGTGAGCTGCAGGATGTTTGAACAGGAAGAGTTTACAGTTTACAGCTTCAACCCTCTTCAATTCAAAACCAGTGTTTGGAAAAGTTACTTTTTAGTAAGTAATGAGTAGTTACATGGGTTGGACACATTAATAAAATAAAACTTTAATACATAAAGTTGATTCAACTGTTGTCTGATACAATCTAAATTTGTATATCATTGTTTTGTACAGGTGGTCATGTCACTGTGTCTGCTCCTTGTGTTCACTTTTAACATTTTCCAATAAATATTGTACTGATATTACTTGGATAACTTGAACAGTCATTTAAATTCATGTGTAGGTACAACTGTGCATCATCTGCATAACAACATATCATACGTGCTTACTATAGAAAGAAGTGGAAACATATACACTGATCAATACAGTACGTGATATTTGCACATGAAAAACTGTCATTATCTGATTGGGCCATGCAAGTTCATTTTGAGAGGTGTGATTGAAAGATTTTAAAGATTTTAAATGGTTTAGTAAAAATGAGTAGTCAACAGCGTCAAAAGCTCCACACAAGCAGCACTGAGATGTTGCTTGCATCTGCTGGCACTAAAAGGTTGTCTCCCTCTCTCAGGAGTGCAGTTTCTGTGCTGTGGAGAGAGTCAATGCAGTGTATCAGTGTATATGTTGGCTGATAATGAAATTGCAGTACAGAAATGTCAAAGATACATAGAGAACGTTTATAAACGGTGACATTGCATAGTTTACCCACCAGAGACTCTTGGAGAAGATTTTTAAAAAAGTGAATGTAAGGAAACCTTATCAAAAATATTTGTTCATGTAATGTGTTTATGTTATTATGTTATGTTGGCCCAAATATTGTTACCAGCTATAGTTGAAAAATATCTAAAATGTAAATGTCCATTGAAATCCACTCCAATTTTTAACAGTTTTCATTTGTAATTTGGCGCAACAACTGTAAGGACTGTTTTCACGTTTGGCACAGTATGTCATTTCTGAATGAAACTATTCTCACATCTTTTCTAGAAGTACAAACTGTCACTTTTCTCCCAGAAAAAGAAAACTGAACTTCAGAGTAATGTAAAGAGAGTTATGGGGGAGTTTACCATAAGAACTAAAAAGCCACTTTTGGCAGGACAATTACTAACAACTCAACATCCTATATTTTGAGACTGAAGCTGATGCTGTGAGGTTTATAAATGGATATCCAGGGCTCCAGGGCAGGACATTTACATAGCCAAGTATCAGCTGAAGCAAAAGATGGCTAAACACACGTAATGTGGTGTTTTTTAAGTTGAACCGAGAGATTCTTTGCCATAAAAACAGAACCCAGTGGGTGAATTATTGGAAATATAAATGTTCAGTCTTCCATTCAATTTGTCTTTTGGTATTAACCCAATCAAACACACACACACACTTAGAAATGTGTTTCCACTAGATAAGGGGCAGAGGTGTGTAATAAGACTTTTTAGGGAGCCACACACACACACACAATTACTGATCTACAGCTGATTGATGTTTACTTGCTGTGTATGTATGCACACACACACATACACACACACACACACACACAAACATACAATTCTAGGAGCTAATTTATAGCTTCAGTGAAAGCGTCTCTATGGAATTGAAAGTGTCAGGTTTGGTACTTTCATCAGTGTTTCAGAGTGTTACATGAACCGTTCCTCCTGACAATAACTGTCAGAAAACAGCACAATGACAAAGTGGAAGACAGAGAGAAAGAAAAGGGTGAGGGGAGGATGCAACAGATGAAATGAACCGACAGGCTGACAGAAATAAAGTGAGAGGGAAATGCATGGAGTTACACTGTGTGTGTGTTGATTAATTCATTTCATGTCTTAATCACATTAATCTTGAGCAACCAACATACAGCAAGCAGTGTATTTAGAAACAACCACTTGGAAGACACTGAGAGTACATATAGAAAGAGGATGAGTGTGTTCTAAAACGTTTCTTGATGTTTCTGGATGTTTCGACTCTTTTTTCTTGCTGATAAAACCTGTCATCAATGCAGCTTTGTGTGAAGGACAAAACTGACAGCTTTTCATAGAAACCTTCTTGCCTACAGGGGATGAGTGATAGATGCTAAAAATATTTTGGATATCACTTTAACTTTGGCAGGATATTAAAGTCTTAACACTTGAGAACAGAGCTTGAGCAGAGCTTACAACATTTCTCACCCAAAAATGTATGCAACTGTCAGAAAAAATGCCTCATGACTTTACACTGACTTTCCTCATCAACTGTTAATTGTAACGTCACAAGAAAGAAATATTTCACTGTTTACAATTCCATTTTTTTCCTGCTTTGATGACTCTCGCGTTTCATTATTTTAAGGCAATGTAGATGGGCAACACTGACAACAATAATGACAACGTGAAAATAATTAGGATGCAATTTTAAACTGAATTCACAAACATATTATTTTGTCATGTATGCTTTTTACAAAATTACATCAACTCATCTAGAAAACCTTTATGGCTTGTCAAACTATAAATATGGGTAGCATTCAAGGAAAATTACTGCAGCCATCTGAGCAGGCCAAAGTGAAAATCATTAACTACTGAGACACGCAGCGTTCCAAGCTGTTCTGCATTGTTCTGCTTTTCCGGCTGCACCCTGGGGCTCACTCAACTCTGCATAAAAACAGCCATCTCTGGAGCTGCTGGGGACAGACAAGCTGGGTGAGGAAGGGAAAGTGTTGCGGTGAGGAGGCGCTGTTTGTGTGTGCGTGTGTGTAAAGAGTTGTAACAGAAATGCAGAGTGAAAAGAAAATGAGAGACGGCAAAGGAGAGAAACTGACAGGATTCAACAAAGTAGAAACTGAAGACGAGAGACAGAGGGAGGGAGGGTTTCCTATGTTGCATCCGTCTCCTAACCTTATTAAGAATGGATGTTTTCTTGGCCTGGCGGAGGAGAGAGGAGAGGAGAGGAGGAAGGCGAGAAAGATGTGGAGAAGGAAGGAGGGAGGTAAAGACGAGAAGGCGGGGGGAGGACAAAGGATGAAAGGAGTTAAAAGAACAGAAAGAGAGGTGCAGCGGGGTTAAGATGAAGGAGAAAACAAGAACAGCAAAGGATGCGAAACAAGCAAGCAGAGAGGGTCTAATGAGAAGAATGCTGCCTGCAGGCACGCACACACACACACACACACACACACACAGAGCAATCACTCAGATCCCTTTGGAGTGAACTTCTTGGCCATGATAATAATGCAGAGGTCAATATTATTGGTAAATGGCAAGAACGATTAACATTTCAAAGTTCAAGCGATTGCGGAAAGTGAGGTGGAGAGAAAATGCCAGAATGAGTTCACTGCTGATGTCAGAAGGTGGGGCTCATACTGTTTATCGACCAATCAGTGTGAGTATTGCAGCTAAACGTTGATAAAAAACAGAAAAAGCAGGAAACAATTCTGGGGAAAACATGCAGTTAATGCAGTAAAGTTTTTCAATTAATACTTTCAAAAACAAATTTTAATATAAATCCAAGTGAAGCTTCTGTGACTGGTATGTTTAAAAAGAAGAAAAAAATGTCTGGCTATAAACCCAAACTTCACAAATACAGTCTTTACTATGTGAGAGATGGTGTGATGAAAACAGAAAAGCTGTACTGCATCTGTGTGAGTGGACAGTTTCTTTTTCAAGGAGGGAGGCTCAGCAGCAAACTAGGCTACACCCCCATCAACCTCCCTACACACACACACACACACACGCGCGCGCGCGCGCAGAGAATTAGTTTACTAGGGTACCAGGATATATTGGCCCTCTGGTCTTGATCATAATTAGTTTTCCATGGACCCCTTCTTTATCAGTCTATTTGTGCCGTGGTCAGGGTCTGCGGCATATGAACTACTTTTCTTTTTTGTTTTACACCCCATTAAACCATTAAATCAACGTGAGCTTGTCTCCAGGGGAAAGATTTTAATGGGGCAGCAGTGAAAAATAACCCAATAGTATTGATGAGCTGACCTAAATCGACAAGGCGCTGCGTAATCGCCACTTCCAATACAGAAAGGCTGCGTCTTTTTTTTTTTTTTTACAGGTTTATTCGCTGGCATCTGCATAAAATCGAATATTCGGTCGGGATAGAAGAGATTCAACTCTGACTATGCCTTTAACACAGGGATCAATAAAAAAATATGCGAGTAAGACGTTTTCATAAACTATTTAAGTGATTTGATAATATCGCCTTAAGCATCCAAGCAGACTATTTACTGACTTACTGATTAAAACCATCACCAAAAGTAGAAATATACACTGACCTGCATTTCTAGTGAATATTGCATTGATACTGTAAATAAGTAAACTTATAAAACCAAGCTTAAGACCTGAACCGAACTGAATTTTTGGACGGGGCAAAGATGGACATGCAGAGACTGTCCAGTCATCGGGAGTTCACAGGTTTGGTCCCACGTGCCTTATCAAAGTGTTGATTATTGAGGGAAAAGCTCCTGCCTGTTCTGTTAAGCTCGATCTACAAGCCTCAACAGTAGACTGTAAGATCGTCTCTGTGCGTAAGTGCGCACTGCACCGGTCCGTACGCACTGCACACTGGATGTCTTCATCCCGCGCACCCACCCACCCAACCTGTCAGGGTGGTGACAACTGCCCGGTGCCTCTCTATACTCACATCCAGAATAACGGAGATGCCTCTCCGCGGTTCCGGGGCGAAGAACTGCTCTTGAGCCACGGCCACCTCCTCCTTGCTGGAGGCGTACTCCCGGCTGGAGATGTTCTTGTTGTCGCTCATTTTGGTGACGATCCAGCGGACGAGCCCGTCGATTCCACCGGGCTGGGCGCCGCTGTTTCCGGACTGTGCTGCCGTCGCGGACTCGCTGTCCTGACCGGCTACGGGTTTCGGCTGCTCGCGGCTGTCTTGGGCTCGAAGTTTGGCTTGTTCTTTGTTAAGCAGTTTGTGGACTCCGTCCCTACAGTAGCGCGCTGCCTGCTCACACATCCTTTTGCTGCGGAGCGCTCATGCTGCGCTCTATGGGGGAGAGAGAGAAGCCCCCACCCCCCACCTCCCCTCTTACATCACAGCCCTCACCCCAAAACACACCCGCCCATCCTACATCTCCTACATGCCCCCAAAATCATCTACAAACAAAAAAACATTTATATATATATTCATATGGACAGGGAGGGTTAACAGTGACTTTGTTGCACTTGCTGGCATTTATAACTGTATCTCACATTGTTCACTACATTACAATGACCTAATATTCCTATGTATAGCCTACACTTTGAGTGAATGTACTGTATATCTTTCTAAAATATGAAAATACAAGATTTTTTCTAATCTTAGGTCTTGAGCTGATGCAGAAAAGCAGACAGGTCACATCCATCTATGTTGTAATAAGACATTCTGAAATAAACTTAAAAATAAGCATCACTGCTCAGAGCTTATCATCTGAGAGCAAATAGAAGAGTGTAAGACAGGGGAGTACTTTCTTTCTCTCTCTCTTTTCTGACCAAAGCCAATGCTATATTTCTTTTATTTAAATGGTCACAGCAGGAGGTGGCTTACTGTGTCCCTCTGGGAGGAGGAGTGTCAGGTGAGGATCAGTGGATTTTTTTTCTCTTATAATAAAGAGAAGGTCTCTTGAGCTGTCAGTCCAGCTCCTCATATGTTTGCGTGTGTGATGAAGATTTAACCTTTGGTAATGAGCGTCTCCCCCAGCTCTGCCCTTTCAGCTAGCTAGTAGCTAGTCTTGCCTGCAACGTGCTGTATGTCTAACAGCACACAGGGTGGTTTTGGACAAATTAACTCCTAGTTGACACGCTGCTTATCAGGATGACCAAAAGGCAAGAAGTCAGGTGAATCATGTATCTTCTTTCATCACTGTACCACTAGCAGTGGGAGTCATGGTAAATCACTTGACATGATTGCCCCCATGTGGAAATGAGTGTGCAATGACAGTCCTGGACAGGTTTTTTTTTTCTCTCTCCAGAATTTATTCAGTTAATTATTATATTATTTAGGAACACATTGGTGAAAACAAATGATTTAAACCATGTAAATATCCACAGGCAATTCCAGCTTGTATTTTTGGCATTAACATCGGAGCTCAGTCACTGGATAAAGGATTTGTCACATGCAACTGAAGCATCATAAAAATGAATAACAACAATGAAGGCTTGAGTCTAAATGGTTGCTTATGCTTACAACATCTATCTTGGCATTTGTATATTCATTTGCGTGTTGCTGCATGCCCAATTGCATGCGTATCTCTGTGTGTGTGTGTGTGTGTGTGTATGTACATTTGTCTAAGATGATTCAGGGCAGTAACCCTTCAGGTAATAAACCCAAGAGCAGGGCTTGCTGTGGGCCTCTGAGCGCTGGCTGGAGATGGTCAGCTTGCCAAACCAGGGCCCTGGAAAGCCTCCAGGAGGGGCCTCAAAGGACACCAGGATGTTGTAGGTCTTTTTGGAGAGGATGCTGTCCACTCCTTTGACAGTAAAAGAGGGGTTATCCACCTAGGAGCAGGGTAAACAAGGCTTAGGTTAGGACAATCACAGATCAAATATGAAGTAAACCAAATTTAATTTAAAAAAATAAGCTTTTTTGTCTGCATCCAGAATAGTAGTAACAGTAGTCTAACCATGGAGGTATAAAAGCAAGACTGCACCACTCTCTAACTGTTCTAAGCTAAATTTAAAGCAATAAGTCTTAGAAATTTCAAAATCCAAGGAAAGCATTTCTAATACATTTCCTTTCTGTATATATCTTGTACTGGAATTCTCTCTCATTCTCAGTTATCCTTACGCCCCTTCAAAAATACATCTTTTGTTCCCCTCTTTGATCTAGATATCTCCCTGGGATTCAGGTCATCGACTCATTACCTGAAAAGAGAAAGCGGTGGTCTGCAGGAATACGTTCTTGAAGGGGATAGTGACGTTGCGACCGGCCCTGATGCTGAATGGGCCCTGAGCTTTGGGAGGGAGGCAGATCCCGTGTAATGGAAAGATGTATTCACCGCCAATTCCTGAGGAAAGGCTGAGCTGGCCTCTCACCTCCCCTAGTTGATGAGGCTCGAAACAAACCTCCACGCTGACCTGTGACCCCGCCTGGAAACCTGGCGGAGCACCGACACTCTTGTCCACTATGAAGTCTGGGCAATCGACCTGCAGGAAAGACATAAGACAAAAGGGATCATGTGGCAGCAAATAAATCACTGCGATTACATCAGTATTTTTTATCATTTTGAAACTTGAATGGCTCTTTTTGTATGAAAAAGAAAGGAAAGAAAGGGAAGAGCTAACAGTACCTACAATATCACAAGCACACCATGGTCTTGTGATACTTGTGATTTCTAAGTCACGCCTGCACATGCCTGACATTTTCTTACCTTGCAAGAGTACTCGGTTTTGAAGCGGGAGTAGTTGATAAACTTAACAGGGACGGCGTGGCTGCTGCCCAGAGAAGTGTTGAAGTGGACGGTTTTCTCTGGTGGCGGGGGCAGAGCTCTGAGAAGCAGATCGTAGTGGAAGTTGCCCAGCTCATTACTACACAGAGTCAGTCGGGCTGATGACTCGCCTGTACGCAGGGGCTGGTAATCAAAGCTCAGAGCACCCTAAAGAGAGGACACACCCACACAGAGTGTCAATTAAAGTTTGTTTGTGGCCACACAGCTGTTTTTTTTATACAATGCGAGACAAGATGTACTTAGTATCCACCTTGGACTGTCCTGGCACAGTGTGCTGAGGTGGGGCGCTGATGTCAGGGTATTTACACTCAGTGGTGAGGCAGGTAGTTGTGGTCAGAGGGTTCTCCACATGCACAGTGGCTGAGGCCCTCCGGCGGACGGTAGTCACCAGCTCTATGGTGGACAGGGCTCTTGGAGATGTGGCCTTGAAGGTGACGAGGTAGAACAAGTACTCACCGGACACCTCATTACAAAATGTCACCTGAGGAGAAGGGTTGAAGGGTGACGTGAGGGTAAGGCACAGAAATATATTCTGATCTGAGTACAAAAGTGTGTGTGTGATCAAACCTTGGTGCTGTAGTGCCCCTCTCTGTATGTAAAAAAAGACAACTTGTAGTCTCTCTTGGCCAGAGCAGGGATGTCAATGTAGTCTAGACCCTTGAGGGACACAGTAGCATCTGGCTTGTCAGGCTTCAGGATCTCTTTCATCACATGGAACCTGGGCACAGAAACACTCATGAATCTATTGTACATCTGTGATAATAGAGCTTGTATTTTTCTCCTCATTTACATTTTGGAAGTCACTCACACTCACAGCTACTGTATGGAGCACCGTGCACAGCAAGAACATTTTAAAATGTTTTTGAGGAGTACTAGCTGCATACGTGAAATGCTGCAAAATGCGGTGTACTGCAAAAATACACAAATATATACTGGGAATAGCTGGTAGTGTTTGTGTCACAGTGAGAATTATATTAGGATTAGATTTAGGGTTGAATATGGTTTAAGATATTAGTGAGTTTAAGGTTAGGACGATGGAGAGTTTGTGTGTGCATTCAGGGGGTACGGGTGTGTGTTTGTGTGTTACCGCTGTTGCTTAGAGAGCCAGTTGTGCACAGGCAGCATCTCTGTGTGGTGAGTCTTGGCAGGGAGCTCGTGCACAATGGTGTCCTCTGCCTTGGGAGGCTCAGCAGTTCCCTGCAGGGAGTACAGCATGCCTGTCCCATCAGGGAAGGAGAAAAAGACTGATCCCTGAGGAAAGAAGAAGAACAGATATAGGAAGTTAATGTCCGGGGTTAAATTAACAGGATAATAGAATCTCATATCATTTTATCGTGCAGTATTTCACAATTCACATGATTTCTTCCATGGTTTATTTGTCTTTGTTTTGTTATCTGTAATCTTTTTTTAAACATTGCATGTGCGCTAAAGAGGCTACAATAACAGATTGGGTTCAAACGTTAGTGCTCCTCTACCAGGTGTTTTTTTCCTTCAGCAGTCATGGTCAGTGGTCGGTAGGTGATCTCATATGTCTTGTTTTGGAGGGGTTCAAGGATCACGGAGGGTGCAGCTCTCCACTGCTCGCCCTCAACGACAGGTCGGATGCTGCACTGCTGGTTTGTGGGGTTGAACACAGGCAGAGTCTGGGTGTGAGAGCCACGTACTGGGCAAACAAAACTCACCACCTGGAGATGGAAAGAAAACAGCAGGAGGGAAGAATTATGCAATAGGTAGTACAGAGACACATTATACTGTAAGCCTGACACTGAGAATGTAAGCACTGGGTACAAAACTTAGGAGATACTGATGTTCAAAGCTTACATTTGCAATGTTATTAGCTAGATCCTGTAGTATTTTGCCTTAGTAATAAACTTTTGTTTACTTGTGTTATCTCAGAGAAATACTTTAATAAGATGATTAGATAACTGCAATAATTTTTTCTGGACTTCTTAAATACCTATTAATCAACTTTAGCTTGTTCAAAGTACAGGAGAATATCACAACTTTTTCCTAAAGCTTCCGTGGATAATCAGCTCGTTTAAACCTAATTTTCTGTAATCTTTAAATCTGTCAACACCCTCTGCTTGTTCTGAAGGAGCCACATCAATGTCTCACATTATCTGACATTGGCCTTTAACCATCCCTACTGTACAATGCGAGCCTACACTGGTGACAAGGCAGCTTTTAGTTTTTTAATGCATGCCCATTGGAGAAGCCTGGAAAACCATCTCCAAAATACTAATTTTAGTAAACTAGGTTTACTACTATTAAAACCTTTTAGTTGCATTGCTGTGTAATATCTGGCACATAAAGTGAAATATGGTTGGTCAATGGAAACTGTTTGTGAGACAGCGCACTTGTATGAGAGTCTTTGTTATGAAAACAATTACTGCAAAGTTACAGGCCATAACAATAATGTGATACTTTATTGATCCCCTAAATGGAAATTCTCAGTTCACTCCCCTTGACAGGAGATTGTAGTTCAAGGCTGGATAAAGTGGAACATCCCTGGTTCTGGTAGTGTCTATTTTCAGATTTATGATAGTGGAGATGAGAAATTAAACCCACATCTTTAGTTTGAAGAATAGGCTCTGCCATACCAGCCATCTTCTCTTTTGCATCAATAATATAATAATGCTTTATTTGCAATGAAAATATGTAAGTCACTTTGTTTTGACTTGTCAAATCAATGTAATTTTTGAAGTATGACCTACAATCCTTAAAATCTAACACTGTGTATCTGTAACAAAAACAATGGTGCATTAATCAAACCTCTTTGCTAGTGGAGGCTATGATGCAGGAGCCTGTCATAGTGAGAGTAATGGGTGAGGAGGAGCCGTCGACACAGCAGGACAGGTTTTCATATCTTGTGTCATTACTCAGTTCCACTGGGGCAAAAGTCACTTCAAAAGGAACCTCCATGCCTGGACAGATATAGCCTTTAGCTGGTACGATGGACAACTCCGGAGGAAAATTCTCTGTTTTCCAGTGGAACCTGGTTGCAAAGTGGACAGATAAATAAAAAGCAAAGAACAGGTCATAAATCCAACCAAAAAGAGCAATAAAACTACATACTAAAAAATACATATAGGGAATGCTGCGAAGAAAACAGTTGTAAAAAATAAATATTTTGTCATAAAGCAAAGTTGAAGAAAGCTTATAAAGTCAATAAACAATCGTAAGCCACAATATTAAATTGACTCAACACAGTCTGGTTTGATTAGTGTGTGTGTGTCTGTGTGGAGATGCATGTGTATACAGATAACCAGAGAAATATCACATTCGACCATCTGCTGTATAATAGCTAACCTTACCTGGCACCGATGTCTCCAGTGTTCATCATGACAATCCTCTTCCTGGCCTGGCAGCGCTGGACTACAGCTCCAAAGGCCAGGTGATCCTGATCCAGCTGGACCTCCACACCCTGTTAATTAAAAGTGGAACTAGTGAATAACATGAATTTATATAGTAAATAGAACAAACCTTCAACTTGCTTCACCATATAAAAAGTTTTAATACTGATCAACTGTGTATCATTCATTTCAAGGTATTCAAAGTTTCTGGACAAATAACGACACTTCTGGACATCTGCCACATTTGTATGCAAAGATGATGATTCTGAAAATTGTTGCAAGCAGTAGGAACACTGGTAAGCTTACATCAGAAAGGATTTAGTGCTTGTCAGGGCAAGCAAATGCATGCATAATTTGCCTTGTAAAATTATTTCACATCACAGCCCACCTGACAGCAGCCTTGGATGGTCAGCAGGGGGTGTAAAAGGCCTGCACACTCCGCCTGCAGCTCAGCTTTGAAGGGAGATATGTGCTGACGGGGTGAGAACTTGATCTCGACGTTACATGAACCGCCACCAGCTTTCAGGTTTAGCTCACCTTCTGGACTGAATGACAGGTCCTGGAGATGTAGAGCAGAGGAGAGGACAGGAGAATATAAAGTGTAGCAGCATGCAACTGGTATGCTGTTTATCATTGTGTATGCGTTCCCTACCCCAGGGTCCAGCTGTGTGTTGAGCTGCAGCGTGAACGAAAGGTCTAAAGGGCTGCGGTTGACCAAAACTACTTGTTTTTTCACCTTCTGACCCAACAACAGAGATCCCAGTTTAACCCTCCGATGCCTGGGATCCTCTACTTCCAGCTAGGACAGAATGACACATATACAGATTATAATAAAATCATATAGGGAAATAGATCAGGTCATCTATTTTAAGCAGGGCAGTTTTAATATCAGTCTCAGATCCAAAAACTTGTCTATTAATGTTGACTCCAGTACAGACGCTCTTCTTTCTCACCTTCATCTCGATGCCTTGCCCCAGTATGTCCACCTGTTTTGTAACGCAGCTGTTTAAGATGAAGGTCAGCTTTTCATGATAACGGCATGGCTCACGGGGATAGAAGGTGACTGGTACCTCCATCGCAGTACCAGGGGACAAAATATCTGGTTGGAAGTCCATCTCCAGGTAAGAGTTGTTCCTGAACTGGCACTGGACACTGAGTAAGTGGAACGCAGAATGTTTTCACTTCAGGTTTGTTTTTATTTCTCACATTCTGAGCGGAATAAAAACATGTACCTCCCACTGACACATGGAGAAAAACAGAGAGATACTGTACACATGACTACCTGATGTCCCTTTTGCCTTTGTTGCTGATCACTAGAGTCTGGGAGGCGGCCACCGTGCCAGGACAGTACAGGAAGCACTTGCCAAAGTTGTACTTGGTGAAGGAGAATTCGAGGCTGGGTGCCACAGCCCTGCCTTTAACAGCAAAGGTAAATGTTGGCCCGTGCTTTACCTGATGAAGAAACAAGAGTGAGATAGACAAAAGAGAGAGAGAGAGTTTAAACACAGATGTAGCTCAGCATCTGTTTGGTCTCAAAGTATTCGTTTAACACCAAATTAAACAATTCCAAGAAAGGAACATTAAAGAATATCTGAATTGTCAGGTGTTGCACTTGTTGATCTTTCTTTTCCTGCACGAGTAGTCGTTAAGTTGTCTTTACTTCATGATTCAGTTGGTGTAACAGGTCCTGTCCCTAACTGGTTTTCCTCCTACCTCAATAATAGGACATTCTGTTTCCCTCTGTGGTTTTAAATCTGCTGAAACTAATTTTTTTTCAGGGATTCCACAAGGATCAATTCTTGGACCTTTGCTTTTTAATTTGTAAATGCTCCCATTAGCCAACATTATAAAGAAACAGTATATTCTATCATTCATATATGGACGACACACTATCAAGAATATTAATTAATGGATGTCAAGAAATCTTTTACTCCTGCATAAAGACGAGATACTTGTAGTACAATAGCCTATTATAAGATTCTGAGGCACTATTTGTCAAACCTAGATCTAGAACTAAGAAAATTAAAAAACATATCAAAAGTTTGGGGAGTTATATTACAAGCTGACTCTGAGAAGCTGGTTCATGCATTCATTTCAACCAGATTAGATAATGCTCTCTTTGCTTAATTACACAAATAAGAAATAGAACACATCTGATAATTACACCCTTCCCCCATGGTATTGATGGCTTCTGGGGATTTTTGGGTTCCCCCACATATTTTGTTTAATATATTCTCATGTCACTTTATGCTATGTGCACATGGAGTTTACCTGTAATGAAATAAATAAAAATGCCTTACCTTGGCTTGCTTAAAAAAAGAGTAAAAGTCTAGCATGATAATAATGTTAAAATTTAAGTATTCGTGTCTGGCACCAATGTTCAGAAAATACTGTACAAGTAAATTTAATTTGCAGCTCTGTCAGCCAGATGAGATGTTTTCGCTACACTTAACACAACATGGAAAGAACAGCATGGATTAGCGGAAAATCTTTATCAGTATGTATAAATTATTCACGGCTGTTCGACACACAATCTTGTTTTACTTGTCAGTACACTACGATAAGCTTCAATTCTGGACTAAACTAGCATGTAGATCTTCTAAATCATGTGTTCTATTCCTGCTACTTCTGTAAAAACCTTCATAAAACATAATCAAGGTGATCAGCGTCTCACCTTGATACTCAGTTTGACATCCTGGAGGTTGCAAATGTTCCGGGGGCAAAAGAAGAGCGACGATTGCAGCTGCTTCCCAACCTCAATAGTAGCATTTTGTGGTTTTGCCTCTAAATGATGCAGCAGCTCACTGGGACCTGCTAGGTCAAAGTTCACCTCCATGCTGAATCTCGCCAGGCTCGACACCAGGATGTTAAAGGTGACTTGCTCTGAAATGCCCACCTACAAATAGTGTATACACAGACACACACATGAGGATGCCTTAAACCTCACTTCATTAGTGCTTTTCAGCTTTACGACTTCACAATTAAAAGAATCATGTGAGCCAGTGCTGACCTTTCCAAAGTCCAAAGTATCTAGGAGGTCAGGGTTGATCTCTCTGAGGCCACCATCTGGACTTTCAACTTGAACACAAGTGCTCATGATGAAACATTCGGCTTTAACAGTGAGTGCCAGTGGCTGTGACTTCCTCTTTACCCTCAGAACCAATCTGAAGCTCATGTAGCCTTCCCGGCAAGGCGTGAAGGACACTGACAATGACAACCTGCACCGAAGAGTTCATTTTTAAACCTCAAAATGTATACATGGCATCTCTTAATGAAAGCATTTAAATTTTGTTGCGCTTAGTGGATGATATAATTTCATTAACCTGTCTTTGGATGCCACTGTGCCAGTCATGGGCTGCAAAATGAGGCTGGACTGCTGGTCTTCACAGAGGAGAGATGCCTGCAGAACAGAGAAGTGGAAGGGCTCCTCTTCTCCATTCACCAGATCCACTGTCTGCTCCACTTTTCGACCTGTGCATGTAAGTACACACACATGCACACAATGTTTGTACTGTATTCAGGAGAAGGACCTCCATTGGGGTTGAAAAGCAGTTTGTTTCTCGATGGCATTATTGGCGTAATGCTGGTAAGTTGTGTTTTTGGGTGTGTGAGCGTAGGCACTAAATGGTAGCAGATCTAAAGGCAACCATGGATCAGGTCTTATACTCAAAATCAGTGTTAAGATTTTGAGGTTAGGTATGACCACAACCTTTCCCTAACCCTAATCGAGTAGTTTTAGTTGCTTAAACTTAACCATACTTTAGTCATGCCAAAGCGTATGTGGATATAGTTGAAATAAACATACAGTATAAAAACTAAATTTAAAATTTTGATGAATTAAGTGAATTAACTAAGTTTACAGACATATATATATATGTGTGTGTGTGTGTGTGTGTCTGTGTGTGTGTCTGTGTGTGTGTGTGTGTTATATACCAACAAGAAGTTCTCCCAAATCAAGGTGAGGTTTGTCAAGATAGACAAGTGGTTCTCTAGCGGTGCCCACACACAGGAAGGGAACAGACAGCGACAGAGATTCAATCATGAAGCTCCAGGATGACTCCACTGCCTCCAGCTGCTCAGCTACATATTCAAAATGCACCTGCACACAAACACACAGGCCGACCAGAGGGTTGAAAATGGTGCAGGTTAACAACAAGAGAAGAAATGCAATATATGAGGATGCTGATGAAGAAATCACTTAAAAGGAAAAAAATAAAGGGGAGAAGGCTACTTCATTGTGTGTGTTTCCATCCTTACTTCCACCTTCTTCCCAGGCAGGATGGTGCCACACGGGGTGAGGCAGTGGAACGGGCTGCAACCTGTGTCTTCACACCTCCACTTGAATGAATAGAGTTTACTGGTTGGGTTCACCACATTAAAACATCTGTGAACAGAGAATACACACGTGTGCACAACCCCTTTTTAATCCAAGTGCTCAGAGTGTTACACTAATTGAAATAAAAAGCTCCTCTCTCTCTTACCTTTTTGTTGGTGCAGAGAAGCCCATAGCATTGAACTCTATGACCCTGGTGTTAGGGTCCAGAGGATTCCTGAACTCAGGATTGCGGTGGTTCCCACTAATGTAGTCTGAGTCCTCGAGGTCAAAGTGGTAGTGTGGCAGCAGGCTGCGACCACACAATGAGATACAGGGAGCCTGATCCCCATCCTGCAAGTTGGGGACACTGGAACAAATGTATACACAGACAGACAGGAACAACAACTAAGTCTTCATGTCATTATGCTTGTAAAGACACCACTTGTATATGGTCATCCTATCTTTTGTAACAGTTCCATCTTTAAAGGGGGATGTATCAAAGAGGGAAATATAACTAGAAAAAGATGTCATTATTATGGCACTCTGGGCTTGTTTTTTATGACTCTGGAGGAAAGTGCCAAAGCCAGCGCAACCTCAGGGCTCAGGCCTCAAGGTGGGGTGCAGCATAGTACAATTTTGCAATTGTCCTGGGCAAATAAATCAGCTCCTCTCATCCCCTTTAAATGCATATTTTCAGTACGACTCTGTCACAGAATATTCCCCTTTTCACTATTATTTTACTTGTTCATTCTTGGTTTTACTACTTTACTACTTTGATGATTTATAATTTCCCATAAATTAAATAGCATGAACAAAGAATCAAGTGCAGACTCACTACAGGACCTTACACAAATAGATTACTAAACAAGACTAAGCATTACAGTAGAAAATATAGGAAAACCATTTATTTAGTCAAGCATGGAAAATAAAATACACAAACAAAAATAACAAATCAGTTTTGCAGAATTGGGGAAGCATGTTATTGTCTATCCCACTTTGATGTGACAGGGGACATATAAGCTCTAGCTTCCTAAACTTATAATATGGATTAATTTACTTTTACTGTATAGTCTTTATTGTATTATCTCTGTGTATTTTGGACTATGTTGTATTGTCATATATTTTTGCACCCTAACCAAGTGAATTTACTTTATGGATTTCAGTCAAACTGGAAAATTAACTTGAACCTGAGGAGTATCAAGACTGTTTACGTGGCTGATTGCTCAGCACAAGTCAGTTTAACCTTTTGACAACTGTGTAAGTTTTCTCTGATTGACAACACTGTTTCAGATGGCTTGTGATTTTTTAATTATCATGCGTTTACCTGCAGAGCAGCCTGCCATGGAACTGGGCCACTTCCAAAGGTGAAAAGCAAACACTGAAGTTCTGTATGGCACCGGGCTCAACGGTCCCGATGCTGGGCTCCACACTGAAGGGCGGCAGCTCAGGGTTCCCCATCAGAAGAGACATCACGCTGGCCAGAGCGCTGGTAGGACGGGCTCCAGTCAGCGCTCCTGCTGACCTGCTGCCAGGCCGAGAGGTGAGGGTCCGATCTGTTATTGACAATACATGGCCACATTTACACACAGTTCAACCAGTTTCAAGCTACATTTTTAAAAGCATTAAAATGTAAATAAGTATATTAAATTCACTTTTGGAACATAATTGTACAGCAAGAACAGTTAATGGTCAAATGCAATCCAATGCTGATGAGTTAACCTAATAATAAACAGTAGTATTTCCTTGATACCTCCTTGGTTTTGGTTGATACTGTTGCTGCTTGGATCCATGAGGACTTGCCAGGAGAATTCCAGTTTCACATTGCCCTGATTCACTATCTCCAGTCTGCACACACAATAAATGGATGTACAGACATTTGTATTTATTATGCATCGTAATAATATTGGTACTTTACATATACCACCGTGGTCAGAAAATGGGGGATGTGACGGTATGCAATTTGATACAATTTGTTTGCAATTATTTTGATGGTTAATATTTTGTATAAATCATCTTGACATCTGACCCCATCAGGATTTCCAAACGAATTATTTGTGATGTTTATAGAATTAAGTATTTTTTAGCATAATCATTGGCTGGCTGTGTATTGTTAAATTTGCTTGAATGAAACAACATCTGCAACAGCAAAGAGAGCCTGACTTACTGGTGGAGCCTGGTTTGGTAAAGCATGGTGTCTTTGAAGTGGATGGCGTCGGTGTTGCAGCTGAACTTGACATAGTTGCAAACTGCGTTAATATGCAATTCCAGCTCCCACTGCGAGCCCTCAACCACAGAGCAGCATGGCTCAGGATCTGTCTTTATCACCTGCACGCAAACATATATATGGATGCATAAGGGTGAATTGTTAAATCTCTCTTCAAAACTCATTGTCAATATGTCCCTTAACAATCAACACATGTACCTTATTCTTCACAGGTTGTGCTCCTGAAGCCTGCTTTGAGGCACTCAGCCATTGCACTGTTCTCTGTCGGTCATCCCAGTCAGGCACCTGCTCCAGTGGCTGCTGGAACTCAACCTGACAAACCTTGCATCTCATTGGCTGGCTGGTGAGAGTCACTGGCTGACTGGAGCAAAAGGTGACAGTCACGTCCTTAGAACAGCCAGCATGGAGGTGTCCCACCTGCAGAAATAGAATGATTTTTTTTTATCACATATGGCTGTGTATAATTATTCCAGACCAACAGTAAAACATGGGGTAGAACCTTTGGAATGTTAATATATTAGACATTAACTAAGGCGCTACAAAAATAATTTGTGAATTTTGTGCTTTCTTCTCTTTAGTGCTTTACCTGTGGTGAAAAGAAGACGTGGGATCCAGCAGGCGGCCACTCAAACCTCACCACCTGGCTGCTGCTGTGGTTGATCATAGTGAAACTCTGTTGGTACGGGCAATCTACATGGCAGTCACCAAAATTCAGCACTTCATAATTGCCTGTGTGGGAGACAAAACCTGATTTAAATTAGGGATAAAAAACACGCTTCCATGTTAATAAATTACTATGTTCGCTATACTTAAAGGTAACTTCAGTATTTTTCAACCTGGACCCTATTTTCCCATCAGTTTTCAAAAATTTTTTGAAAATGGTCCAGTATTGAGCAAGAGCGCTTTAGCCTGTGAAACAGGCTGCAATGTAATCATTAGGGGCAATTGCGCCCCGTCAAAGTACGTCCACTAAAGCTGCTCGTTTTTGCCACTGACAGGCTGAGATTGTTATTATAAGTGTCTGACATTGAAAGTAAATACAGGAACTAGCTGCTTGTAGCAGCATTATGGCTAACTGCATAGGGATCTATATCTGGTGCAGCTTGCTGGCTAACCGAACCACGTAGATATTCATCCACTCGGTTTGTTTACATGTATGAGGCTGACTTTCACTGCGGTTGGACTGTAAGGAAACTGAAATGTTAGCCAAAATGATGCTACAGGCAGCTAGTTCCTGTGTTTACTTTTGTTGTCAGACACTTCTAACAATCTGAGCCTGTCAGTGGCAAAAACAAGCAGTTTTAGTGGACGTACTTTGATGGGCACAATTACCCCCAAGGATTACATTGCAGCCCGTTTCGTGCCGGCTGAAGCGCTCTCACTCAATACTGGACCAATTTCAAAAATGTTTGTCCCTATTAATCACTTAGACCCAAAATGATGGGAAAATAGGGGTTGAAAAATACGGAAGTTTCCCTTTAACAGCATTTCTCTGGGCACAATCATGGAGTGATTGCTATTAGTAATTTCTATACAATATGTCAGACTCCCTGCTACCAACCTAATCTCCTAACCATCTCTTCCTCTCCTTTCCTACCACATTATTATTCCCTTGTAACTCCTCTCCTGCCCCCCTTTCTTGTCTTACCTTTTTCATCGTCTTCCTGATCTGTTTCCCGCAGTGACTTGCTAATGTTATCCAGAGAAACAATTTCCTGGTAAGCTTCTCCAGTCACTTGTATTATGGTATTGCTATACTGGTTGCTCTCCACCTGCAGTGACATCTTGGCCTTGACACTCAGGGGCTTATCAGAGCAGAAGCTGACCTCAAACTCCACCTCCTCGTTAACATCCAGCCTCAGGGTGGCTCGGTGCACCAACTGATGTTCTGTGGAAGAGAAGAGAAATATTAGAATGACTGTTACCAGCGTCACAAAGAAGCCTATGTTGAGGTAATGAAAAGATAAATTAGTGAGGGGAAACACTTTGATGTGGCTTGCAATCCCTGCTGTAACCAGTCTGCTAAAGTCTGTGTGGTTGTGTTCTCAGAGATGGGACAGATGAAACACCGCAGCAGCAGCAATAATCACAGCAGCACTGCTAGGGAGTGAAGCAGTAAATAGCGTCACAGGCATTGGTGTTTCTAGTCCATTGTGCTAATCGCTAATTACTAATCATTTAAATGAAGAGGAGATGCTGTTACTGTAGACTTTGTTTACAGGTTAAGGTTTTACCGGAGTCAGTGGAGCCATCAAGTCGTGTGGAGTGGATGGAGCTGCAAGTGTTGCCAGGAGCAGCTTTGAGGGCAAACACTTCATGTTTATCCAGCATGTCAATCTGGACCTACACAACACAGAGAGCCACAAAGCACCTTTATTCACAAAATTCCCTCTGATCTAGTTGCACTGTATCTACTGTAACATGTTCATGTGAGCATGTAAATAAAAGCGATTTTGTTGTTCTTGTCTTTGAATTTAGTAACTCTGCAATGTTGCTTAAAAATGTTTGGAAAAAAAAAGGCACAAATCAATAATAAAATAGAAAGGACAAGTGAATGTGTCTCCTCACCTGTGCTGAAACATTTCCATCATTTAGCAGCACCAAGCGCAGGGTATGTCTCCGCCCTACCAATACCCGTCTGAACTGCAGCATTGGGCTTCCCCCGCTGTTCCTCAGTGCTGGGCGCACCACACACACACTGGGCAGAGAGCCCTCACCGATTAGGTCAAACTCCAGCACCTTGTTCTTGAATGTGGGTGTCATTCTGCAACAAAAAAAAGGCAGTGGTAGGAGATGTTAGTATTTCGTTGCATATGTGCCTGCACAATGTGTTATGACAATAAAAAATTGAACTGAATTGAATTACTATACTCACAGTAGAATTAAAAGCAGCAAAGGCAACACCAAAGTAGCATACACAGTCATGCGCTATACCTGTTGGTTCCCTCCAGTGTGGCTTCAAACACAGCACTGTAGAGTTGCATCGTCTGGGGTGTGAAGGTGACCACGGCGAAAGAGTGTGACTGGCTGGGAATGGACACTGTTGTGGCAGACAAGTCAAAAACATCCAGGTTGCGCGACACCTGTAAGCAAATACAGGACATTTTACACCTGCTAACCACAATCACTGATACTCCTGTACGCACTTATCCATGCTACACTACCTTCACGCCAACATATTTGATGGCCAGGCTGAGCACGCAGGGCACCTTGCTGTTGTTGGTGAGTTTGAAGCGAGCCTGAGCGGTTCGCCCCACCAGAATTTTGTTGAAAATAAATTTGTTCTCTTCCACGATGTAAATGCCTTCAGCATTGCGAAACTGCTCAGAGGAGAGCTGACAGCTGTTGTGACACACATGGTGCTCCTCAAAGATGGAGGCCATGTCTAACGCTATGCCTGAGGAACAGAAAACAAAAAGAAGAAAGTCAGATACAGTATTGTAGCACAGTCTATGCTTTTGTGATCACAAAGATAAAAAGTTCTGATAAAAGATTTCTGACCTAGATAACATGATTTTGAACTTAAATCCACAACCCATGTAGCCCAAATATTGAGCATATTCATCTCTTTGGGTATTCAAATAGACACAGAAATGGAAAAAGCTGTTTTTCTGATTAGCTATAGTTTGTGCTCTTCTTAGTGATCTCAGGAGAATCCATGCACATGACAATTAAGGCTATGTGCCACTTGGGAAAAAAAAACACAATTGGTCAGGTTTATCAATCAAATAAGACAGAATAAGTTCAGCTCCCACCTGGCTTGCAGACTTCAGCCAGCAGTCTGTATGGTATGCCCTCAGGCTGGTCTGAGGGGTCACGGTCACTGATGTCAATGAGCAAACCCTGGTTCCAATTGCCTAGCTGTTCAGCTACGCAGTCAACTGTCACCACCTGCTGAGAGCCTGGCTGCAGGGTCCCTGTGCAAGGAGACACTGAGAACACCCCCATGGTGAGGCGATTCTGAAAGGAAGGATTAGTGGAAGGAAGGAAGGAGAGGTGGAGATGAGAATGTGAGTCAGGAATTGGGAGTCAGTTGACAACCGTGTAGAAAATTGCTCTGAATCGCTGAACATAACTCAGATTAGTTTGGCGCTTCAAATAGAATGAAGTAGAATGAGTGAAGTGAAGCAAAATTGCAATTCAGTAGCTTGTGATTATCAGGCTACATACACACTACATACTTTGAAAATTGTCCACACACAACCCTTAAAACTGCATTAATCACTAAGCACCGTCCTTGTCGTCATCTCCACTAGCAGTCTCTCACCTGTGTAGTGCATATGTCTTTGGGGAAGGACTCGCCTCTCACTTTGCTACCAGCACCAGTGGGCCTCCCTGAATGGTTCTCTGGAGGTATCTTCTTACTTGGAGCTAAACCTCTGAGACCAGAACAGGGGAATACAAACCACAAATACATTTCAACATCTTCACACAAACTTCAATTTAAAACATAATTTCTACAAGCAGAATCAATATTACATTTTGTGCTTGTAATTTATGCTCAAGAAAGTTATATTTTTAGAAACTATTTGACCTAATGTTCTTGTCTGGTTCATAACAGAATAGAAATAATTTACACTAAAGTGATAAACTATTTTGATATTGATACTGATTTGATTCGTTTTACTTTCCCATCACTGAACTTCAATATAAAAGCAGCATGTGTCTCCCAGTCAAGGCAAGAAATATGAATCAACATTCGCAGGGATTGGCAACACAATGATGCTTCAATGACGCTTAATTTGTATGGTGTATTAGATTTTAATATGGGATTAGTCACATATGGCTGCAGACGTGGCTCAACATGTACAGTATTACATGAACACCCCAGCTGAACTGCCTCTTTGATATGTATTTTACTTTTAAATTTGATTTCTTATTTTCAAAGCACAGAAAAATTACTCGTCCATTCCAGCATTTGGAAAAATATTAGCTCTTATGTGTTTGTGTATAAGTTTGTGTGTCTGTGTGTGCTTGTACTGTGCTGCTCTCCTACCCTGGCCTCCCTGATGGGGCAGTGTCTGTGATCATGCAGCAGATGGTGAAACGGGTCTCAAAAACTCCATTATTCTCAATAGTGAAGCTCTGGCTTTTCTTGCAGCCGTAGACCAGCGGACCAAAGTTGATGTCACATGCAGGTGTGATCTTGTACCTGGAGAGGGAACACACAGCAATTTATCACAATCTATGTATAGGCCAAATGTCAGATCTGCCTCATATCAACAAAATAATTAAAGCTTGCAGATTGTGATGAGATGGCAAGTGACACATTCTAATGCTGTACAGTAAAACGTACTAGCTGTGACTTTAAATGGTACAAAAACAGAGAGTGATGATAATTCAAGACCTCACCTGGAGAAGACGGACTGGACTGAAACCCTGATGGCTAAAATGGCTATAGTTTCTCCTCCATCCCCAATGCTGGGTTCAATCACCTGCAGCAGAGAAGTTCAGTTAGCATCTCACCATCTCTCAATCACCTCATTGCTTGAAATGTTGAAGCTTTCACGTAGCTCTCTGCTTTTGAAATAAATGTCAAAAGTTTAGCCACATTCCACAAGTTTATGAAGAATGTTGCACTGTCATGTCTTTGTTTCTGCTTTGTATCTCATATGGACAAAAACAAATGAGACTTTCTCAATAATCTCAATAAAACAGCATTTTGAATACATCTTGCTGCCATATTTGATGTACACATAATCCTGTGGGATTTTAGGATCTTTTTCTTAATAGTTTATTAACACAGAGACATTGTGGATAATACATCTTCCGCCAGTAGGCCACAGTGCCCTATGCATATATAATATATATGCATTATAACCAGATATTGAGCTGCAGTATAATACAGTAAGTGATTTGCTTTCCCGCTTTAGAGAAAGACAGTTTTATTTGATGGAAAATGTGCAAATGCATACCTCTAATCATGAAATAAAAGTAGAAGCTAATAGAATAGAATAGAAAAATTGCATGATACCAAAAGTTAGTTAACAAGGTTTTTCATTCCTCTATGAGCTCAATATATAATTGAATGTCCAGCTCTGGGATCATTAGGAGCTGTGTGTGACTCAGACCTGGCAAGGCAGGACAGGTTGCTCTCTAATTGAGAGTTCAGTCATGGGTTTGCAGACGATCTGCACTGTTGTGGGTTTTTTGTAGGGCGTTAGAATACCACTTTTAGGGGACACAGTGAAAATGGAGTCAAGGTTTGGCTGGCTTGGGTCTGTCCGCTCAAGTGTAAACCTTATGGAAAGAAAAAAAAAGAAAGTTCCATGGTGAGATAAAATCCACTTAATGTGGAGCTCAGACTGATGCAAAGGTACACTCATGAGTCAAAAACTAGCAGTTTGAACTCACCTGTAGGCTATGTCATATTTTCCTTGGTTTTTCATCCTGAGGGACAACTTTTCTTCCTCAAAGACTTTAATGGTCCCGAAGTCCAGACAGCCATCTGCCACAGAAACAAGAGTATACAGTATGTTATTTTTCATTATTATGACATCAGGGCAGCAGCTCAGTCACTCAGTGGTGAACACTGTCACCTCACAGCAAGAAGATGATGAGTAAAATCTCCTCTCTGCCTTAATAGAATTACAGTAAAACGCCAATTTAACTTTTATTTTTAAACAAAATGTTTGTACACTGTTCTAATTTCTACCTGGTGTGATGTCCAGAGCTATATCATAGGCTTCTGCGGTGACCTGTATGTTTTCTGTGTGCACGATGCCAAGAATCTTTTCTACATCGGAAACCTAAAACAAAACACACAGCACATGCTTTACTGTTCATACCTACAAACAGATCCACACCACTTCACAAATCCTCTGGCCATTTCCATTTCACCACTTGTCCTTATATTGTTTTCTCACCTCCAGACGTAAAATCTTTTTAATGTGGAGTGGCTTCCTGGCCCTAAAGTGCAGGCTCAGGGGGAAAGAGCAGTTGGGTGAGATGATGCCCTCATCTTGAGGCACACTGAACTCATCACCCAACTCCTCCACACCCTGCAGTCTCCAAGATACCGGCAGAGCTGTCTTGTTGTGGAGTGTCACACTACGGCTGTCCCGTCTAGAGAGAAGGATGGAAGAGGGTAGGTTGAGTGGAGAACAGGACAGAGGGATTGACAGCTTAGTTTATACAAAAAATTATTTGCTGTTATCGCTGTAATTGATGTATTTTGACTTGACTTTTGACTGAAATTAGTCCCTAAAATCTGGTACCTGTGCAGCAAAATCCTGTCAAAAAACAAATGCTTGCTTTCCAGCTCCAGCTCTGGCCGAACTCCCCAGCAGGAGAGGAGAATGATGACAAGCTCCGGATTGTCCTTGATACAGCACACAATGCTGTCTTTGATTTCTCCCACTTTTGTTGGGTAGGCCCACACTGTCAACTCCTAGCAGGACGGAAGAATATTTACAAGTACTAATGTTAATTGAGTCATCTGCATCAATTCAATGGTCAGTGTATAATAGACCTATTATAGACATATTGTACCTGGCTCTGGTCTGGTTTGAGAGTCATGGTTGGAGGGTCCAGCAGATATGTGGTGGCCTGAGTATCGTGCTGGAAACGGAACTGAACCTCAGCCTCCAGACCTGAATTGTTCTTGATCACTAGTCTCTCTCTGTTCTCTGGGTACTTATTTTCCTTGTATCTACAAAGACAGACACACACACACACATAATAATCTTTAAATGCATATTCAAAGACTAACACAAATACGCTGCCATCATTCTTCCTCTCACCTGTCTCTGGTCTTGCTACAGAGTAATGGTCCGAACTCAAAGAATCCAGGGTTGACTACGTAAGTCTTCTGGAGCCCTTCTTCCACTTGTGGCACCTTTCTACTGAAGGTGAAAAGAGTTCTGTGGAAATATGAGGTTGGATTACTGTCAGAAAGTCAATGCAACATCAAAACTAAGATTTGAAAGGTTAAAAGCAAGTTTTGAAAGTGTCAACTGGTTTTAAATCTGAAAAAAAAGATATATTTAATTCACTTTTGCAATGTTCGCGGCTGTCTCTTCAAAGTTTCAAAACTTGATTAACAGACATTCAGCACAATCCTTTCAGAGATCTAACTCACTTTTTCCAGAGATTCAACATTCTCTTTTCACAGATTTGAATCTGCTTTGTCAGGTTTGCCTGCTGGGATTACTGACTGTGTTTTAACAGGGTAAATGATACATATTTCACTGTAACTCAACTTGATACTTTTTTGGGATGTTTCCTAGAATTTAAAATAAAGGTTTTTGAAAATGAACTCTGACATGTAGAAGAAATCTGTACATAATTATACTCATTCCTGTTAACCCATCCCTTCCTCTACCAATGAATTTAATGACTTCATTAAAGGTAAACAATGCTGACTGACTTGTAGTCTTTGCAGATGGAGGGATATGTAGACATTCCTCTACAGAGCAGCTGGTAGCATCTCTGGGTCCCAAGTAGCTCAAAGTTGAAGATCTGTTTAAACTTCCCTGGAGAGTCTGAGTAGAACCATATCTTCAAAACCACTTCACCATTGGCTGGAACAACCCAGCGAAATGTCGTCAGGCTGCACACACACACACAGATAAACATACACAGTTACTAAAAGAACAACAACAAAGCACAAGAACAAAAGAAAATGAGTCTATGCTGTTTCCTGTTTCATGTCATTACGGTATAAGATAGCGTGTTGTCTGTATGTTGTTCTTGCCTCTGGTTGCGTTTCAGCTCTAAGTTTGCTTGGTGTTGGTCTTGCTCGATGCAGTCAGACATGGAGGAGACATATAAAGGAGGTGAGCAAGACCGATCCGAGCCCTTCGCTTTCGTCTTGGCTGACGTTCGTCTCTTGCTTCTCTGACTCTCTCTGCCCTTTTTATCTTTGTCCTTTGTTACTTCCTTGGTGCTGCCCCTGATGCGACTTTTAGAAGTTGCAATGGCCTCCTCCTTTAGTGTGCACAAACACACACAGATGCATAAAAACACACAAACATCATTCTGATTTCTAATTTTAAATCAATTGTGATAGTTGGTATGGTATGATAACCCATGTGACCATGATTAGTGCTCATTGTTTTCCAAATTAAGCCCTCAGTTCCCTTTAAATATTTATTTACTTTAGGAAAGGACCATTACCTTTACCACTGATGCTTGTACATCTTCTTCTGAATCTTTCTTTTCATCACCCAGTTCATCTGGCCCAGAAGGATCCAGGAAGGTGAAACAGTCGCAAGTCAGTTGACTGTTAGATTGCACCCTGTTTTTGGGGAAAGGAACCATAGAGAAGGTGATGGGAGGAGGGATGGGTGGGCCATTAGGTCCCAACCCTAAATCATCCAACACCTAAGGAGACCAAAGGAAAGAGGGACATGGAAGAGGAACTCATGAAAAACCAGGTGGTAGGCTACATTTTTGGGAAAGACTTACAGTAAATCATACTAAATACAAAAAAAACTGAAAAAATAGGCCATACCTCCTTGAGGGGAGGCAGGGTGTTGCCCTTGAGCAGCTCAGTGGCACTCGGATGGTCTTTGCCCGTTATGTTAAGTACAATGTGAGGGGTGATGTTTGGTGGAGACACCTTGTCTTCTGGCTTTTCTGCTTCAGCTGGTGGTGCCGTCTGGCTGGGCATTGGAGACAGGTTCTTGCTATTGGCTTTTTTGGCCCTCTTGCCAACAGGGGTCTGTACACAGGGTAATGATTGATATTGATGGGTTGAATTGTCTGTGTGAGTCTTGTATAACAAAGTCCAAATTGTCAAAAACAAATATACTGGTGGTTTTTCAGAATCACAATTAACAATGTAAGAAAATATCTGTACACATAAGAAAAGGTATGTACCTCTTAGCTATTTAAATTTCACTCTGGGTATTGATATATGCATTGGCTAAATTGCTTTTGTAGAAAGCAACCAGTTTGAGCTATTCACATATTATCTGAACACTTTAGAAGAGGATAGAGCAGATTAGCATCAGTTTCCTCACTTTCTTGGAAAAAAACACTAGTATTTTTAAAGTCAGCAAACTCACCTGTTTCTCTGTTGGGACATCCTCTGTCCCCGGTGGGGCCTCTTCACCCGGGAGCGGGACCAGCAACAAGCCCCTGGCCCGGTCCCAGTGCTGCAGAATGTGCTCCACCTGGGTCTGGCTCTGCTCATACACACTGAACTGACACTGCAGCTCATCCACACCAGACTGGATAAGGATGCAAAAGGTGGTTAGGAGAAACAGCATGAGTAACATAACAACTAGGTCATATGCATTTAACAGCATTTACTGCTTTTTCTTGGTAGAAACATGGTGTATGTACAAGGGCCCAACATATTATATGGCCAAAATAGTCTTTGTTATTACAAAAGTACTAAGTGTAAGCGAGGTTTAACTGTTATGCTGTATGTGAATTTGACATTTAACAGTACTTATATATAACTGTGAATGTAATTCTCTTATCCACCATGTCTAAATTGTTAGTTATAACTGCCTTTGCTTATCAATAAACGCACCATTTCTCTCTCCAGCTTGTCTGCAGGTTGAGGAGACTCTGCCGTATGTTGGTTTCCGTTGGTTTCTTCTATCTTCTTATGTGAATGATCACCCTCTTTGCTTTGATATGCTGTATTAGTAAACAAGGTCAATGATAATACATGGTTTCATTACTGATCATGAGTTTTATACTGTGAATGGTAAATTATCATAATCATATAATTGATTTCTTAGTGTACTTTGCTAGTTATTTTGACTTCTGTGTACATGAATTGATGTATCTGCTATTACTTATAATTAATCAGGTAACCTCATCAGGAGCTTATCTTTGGAAACCAGATCAAAACAATGTACATTAGTTAAAACTGTAAGCCTATGAATTCAATAAAGTTGTGAGTTTAAACAACATGTTGCATGCTATTCTATTGCATTAAACAGTGTAGTGGGATTCCTTACACTTGTTGGCATCTTCATTTAAATTACGTTGTTCTCTTGTGTCCACCAGTGATTCTTTAGAGTTGTTACAAGGAGACATCCGACGAACATCCATTGCAGCTGTTGACTGAAGAGGAAGAAGGATTCCAAAATCACTGACTGGCCGACAGTATATGTGTTATTATGTGTTTATGTATTTGCATGTTCATGTGTGAAATCTGGTCCAGAGGATTTGGTTCACAGAGGAATGACTGAATGGCATGTGTGTACAGACCTGCTTTTCCCCATGCAGGTCTTTCTTTCCTGATACTTCTTTAATATCTCTCTCTACACCCTTTTTGCGTTTCTTCAGCTCTTCTTCTTTCAGTCCCTCCACATTTTCTGTACTCTGAGAGCCAATCACATTGAAGACAGAATGCTAATAATGAGAAAACACACTTTGGCCTCTATTGGCGAGGAACACAGTGTTGCACCTGCAAACTGGTAATTTCCTCAGGCACACTGAGGTTATTTCCTTGCCTGTGCCAGTTTGGTATCTTGGTGACTCGCCTTCTTCCCCAGTGGGAGGAGAGGCACTATAGAGAGTGTGCCATTGTCAATTCAGTGTCATACTGCAATCTTGGTGTCTGCTTGGAGCAGTTCGACAGCCCTTCAGCTCCTTAATATTTTGGTCATTTTATTTGGTGAAGGCACACCCCTATAAGCTGTTTTGCTCATCTTCCCAAGATGCCAGCAAGTTAGAGTAAAAATTAATGAGTAAATCTCACCAGCCTACACTGACTGCCTTTCCCTTAGTCCGGTGCCTCTGCTTTACAGCCATCTGAAGACGGCAAGTACTGTATCTGTTCCGTTTGCGGTCTCTAATTGCAGAGCTGTTGATTAAAATTTGTGCAACCAGCACCATTCTGTCGCAAAATAACCACAGACACCTCTGTGCTTACATGCACATTAAGCTTGTCAGTTATGATTCATTATTCTGAACAGTTTCTAATGCAAACCAACTGGCATGTTGGATACTGATACATTGAAAACAGCTCACACAGTCCCAAGAAAAATCATAGGTCAATAAAAACCTGTCTATCCACTAATAAGTTGTTTGTTACAACCAATCCTTTCCTGGATTGCACTAACCAGGAGCAATGACAATTTTAACAAGTCTGCCCAAAATGCCACCTGGAGCTCTGCATTTTTAATTACAATACAGGTAGAGATGTGGCTGTAATGAGCAACATGATGTGATAGATGTGCATAGAGATTGTTCAGGTTAAATTTTATGGTGGTGTTCCCTGAAACAAAATAGTGTTATATTTGTGTAATATTGATTTGTGGATCATTACCAGGAATAATTGCTCTATAACAGTTCATTTTGCAGTCAGAAGATTGAAAGCTTTAGTTCCCAGGTTGAAAAAAATCATTTCAGAAATAAAAAAGATACATGCTAAATTCTAGACTACACTTTAAATTCTACTTTGTTTGTGCTTTTGTGTGTATTTTGTTTCACGGAGGATTTTGTTCATAGGAGTGTTGAAATGGGATTCATATACAGACCTGCTTTCCCTCCAGCAAGCTCTTTTTCCTTGACCCTTCTTTAGTATCCTTCTTTCCTCTCTCCTTTTTGCTCTTCTTCTTCAGCTCCTCTTCTTGTAGTCTCTTCATGTCCTCCTGTTTCCTCTTTTCCTCCTGCTTTTTCACTATTCGCTCAAGCTCCCTTATACACAGACACACACACACACACACATAAGTACACAGTTTTTTTATGGTTTAAAATATTCCCATTATTTGGGGGAAGCTGTGTGTACTTTGGGCCAGAGCAGCCTAATTAGTATTTGTGAATGATTCTCCTAGACTCTAGAGGGGACTTCAAACAAGTAATGTGCACAACATTAAAAACCGCAGATTATTTGATCATATTTTTATTTCAATTTTCTCTTGCGTCATCCTTCCAAAACAACTGTTCAGCATTTGGCTGCTGCTTCTTTCCTTTAATTTATCCTCCCTAATTCTTGGTTCAACCATTTTGTACCTTCTATACTACCTAATAGAGTGTCCACCCATCCTCCAGTCATTACCTGAGTTTCTGCTCTCTGTGTCGCTGAGCGATACGTTCCTTCTCTTCCTCTGGCAGAGCATCATACTCCTCCTCATCCAACTCCTGCAGCCACTGCTCCTCCTTGTCAGCTTTCTCTTTCTGCAGGGCCTCTGAAGAACACACACACACACACACACAACACCCACAGACAGCTGCACATATGGTGTCGTAAAGCTTTATGAAAAAAATAACAAACCATACAATCATTTTGAGTACTGTCCTTAAAGGTGCCCTGTGGAGTTGAACAAACAGTTTCTGTATATTCAGTGTTATTCACCCAAACGCATTATGTGTATACTTGAGGTTTACATATGTGGTGAATGTATTTCCTTCCTCATAAAGATTTGCAAAGCTGATATTTTTTGGAATATTTTGAAACCTTCATTGTTTACATCCATGTTTTCCTTGCTAGCAGTCTTCTTCTTTCCTGCCTTTGCTGGCGCATTGCTACCTTTCATATCACATTACAGCCAACCGTAATTTAGTGAAAAAAAACAAACAAAACAGGTACGGGAAAAACTGCTCCATAGTGCTACTGTAATAGTGGTCAAAAACTCCACAGTGTACCTGTAATTGTATCAGATTCCAAATTAAATCTTAAATATACCGAATACTGTTATACTTGATTTTTTTCATTCTTGGACATTCTATTCTGCAACAAAACTTGAAGTATTCCTACTGTATAAGTGTGTGTGTGTATGTATTTTACCCTCAGCTTCTCTTTGAGCTCTCTCCCGCGCCTTCAGGGCTGTGTAGGAGTCCGACAAGTTGACTACATAGATGTGTTTACGGTCATTAAGGGCCTTGAGGACAACTTGCAGCGTGCTTGCCACTGATTGAGCGTACACCGACTCCAGGCCATCGATCACTACGCCACGGTAACAGTCACTTAACTGTTATCACGACAACAGCAGCACCCACAGCAATGACAAGACAAAGAGAGCAAACATGATGACACAGTGCAAACCAAGTGAAACTCAGCCTCTTTAAATGGTTACACACACTAGATATTCACAAGTACAAATAGCTGTAATTAAAACAGTGTCATATCACCTGTAATCTCTCTGCCAGGATATCAACCAGCAGCTGCTCAGGCAAGAGATTGCTGAGTGTGGTCCCATCTACTCCCTGAGGCAAAAAGAGTGATTATTGTTTGCAAAGATAAAGAGCCACACCCTTAATTTTTTAGAGATTTTTTTTTCAAATTCCCAAACCTGGGCTAGAATGGTTAAACAGCTCCACATGAAGCTAAAACACACTGGGTGACTAGAGGACTTTAGGAAACATACCAGGCAAAGGGCAATGTGTGTGCTTTCAGTCTCCTGAAGTTCCTTGGAATCATTTCTACTGCAGCTGTCCTCGCTAGATTTCACAAGAACCTCCACAGGAGCTGAATTTGGAGCTGGATCTGTGGTTTCAAGAGGTGCTGCAGGTCCTGGTGCTGTGGTATGTTCACAGTCCTGAGCTGGAAGCAGATAGATATATTTCTCACCCATCATTTGTCAGTTTTAAGTTGATAGTAGTGTCCTGACTTACTATAGAAGATTCGTAATGCCCAATTACAAGCACAGTGCTGCTTGGTACAGTAAGTCTTGTACTGTTGACCAATTAGCCATTCCACTGTGGCAGGTGATTAGATGCCTTGTTAAATGGCAGATTGACAGTATGAGAAAACATTACTTATCTATCAGTCACAAGCCTGTCACAAACTTTTCTGACTTCTAGGCTACTGCAACTCCCAAAAACTCCATATAATTATTTTAAAGGATTGCGCTGCATTCATAGTATATCTTGCTTACCAGCCTCCTCAGCCTTCGTCTGAGCATATTCGGCAGCAGCACTGTCATACAATTGTCTTGCTGTCAGGCTAACAGGTGAAGTGCCATTTATCAGCACATCTGTAACCACAGCATCAACACTCAGGCACGCCCCTCCGTAGTGACGTCCCAGAGCAGCTGCTGTGCTGCTCTTACCTTGAAAAAGGGAGGAACAGAACACATATACAATTTTAAACTCACTACTGCCCCACAGTTGTTATGCAGTAAGCATCGCTACAAACCGTTCTGATGAAATAACAACTACATATGCAGTATATACGCATGCATACTCATTAGACCCAGTCAAATGAGTTTATGTTAAATATTTTATTGAAATATCAAACAATCATTTTACTTTTTTCAATACAGAATTGACTGTTTTCAACTGCTTCACCTGTCAGTGGGGCTCCATATACAATAATAGCAATGCCTCTGCGGTTGCGTGCAGCCAGACCCTCAGGTGAAAGGTCAACACCCATGTGGCGGGCGATTGCTCTGGAGACAGGGGTCATCTCTAGGTGTCCCAGTCTCCCATGGCTTCCATCTTTGGCCATCTCTGAAAGAACTGAATGCACAAAAGAAGCATTAAAGAGAGAGAACATCAGAAGCTAAACTTTAGTATAAAGAGTTGAAGTTGAAGTCCATCTTGCACCTTGTACCTGTGCAAATTACTGTGAATTACACTCACCTCATGTGAGGATACTTTCATAAGCTTGCAGAATTCCGCTACTAAAACGGTTGTACTCACGCAATTCAGCTCGGCCCACAGTTGTGTGTTCTTCTTCCTCCTTGCTGACTGGTGGAAGGGGATTGTTTTGTCTCAGCCTCTTTTCTTCCTCTTGTCTTTCATCCTTCCCAACTTCTTTTTCATCAAAGTCTTCTTTCAGCTCTGGGGTACACAGATAGATTAGGTTACAAACAAGTATGCACTGATACAGTATGCAGACACCTGCAGGTATATGATCTCTGTCTGTGTGCCTGAAGCTACCATCATCTTTAAACTGGGAGCAGTGCTCCTTGTAGTAGTCGAGCAGTTCTATGGGAAGACTTTCTCTGGGGGCCCTGGGAGGCAGCAGCAGCACGTTGTTCTCATCATAACCATGCATCAGACGCAGGATCTGCATTGGATGAGAGGGAATGGGGGGTGAGAGAGAAGGAGGGAGGGCGCAGAAAGAGGAGCAGACAGAAGAAAAGAGAGGAGACTGGTGGGCAAATGCTGTTTCTTTCTGATGCATTTTATAATCTCACTTCATATCTCCAGTAACAAATGCTAAAAAAATAAAACAACAAAAGCTGATTTAGTATCATGTGGTTTAAACATAAGAACTGGTAATGCTGTCTCTTTGTCAAAGTTTAGACTGGGCAGGATTTCTGATTGCTTTGCTCCCCCCGGTGGATGAATGATTTATAAGTTTTGGTTCAAGGAAGCTGGATCTATTGTGATTTACATGAGACTGACTCTGTACCAGAGGAAGGGTCTATCAATAACAAATGACCTTGCTTGCACACTCTAATTCCCACTTTCTCCTCTCTTATCCATTGGCAATCCTACAGGATAGGGTCATCATATAACCCTGTTTCTTGCTTTTCACCACTGTACATTACAAAATAAAACACATTCTCTTTTGAAACGTCAGAGAAGGAGAGCTACCTTTTCTTCCTCGAGATACTGTGTGTCGAACTCCAGGGAGTAGAATTCCACGGGGAAAGAGCAGGGGTTTTTGACTGTGACCGTGGCTTCCACCTCAGTGCTGAAAGGCAGGCAAGGCCCCAGCTCCAGCACCGACGGGCAGAACTTGAGTTGTGGCTCCTCACCCTGCCCCTGAGCTGTGATGAACACCTGCTGGGTGCTCTCAGCCACACGGACCACTAGCCGCCTGTTGTAAGCACACTGCAAAGACATACTGTACTGTATATAGTATACAGTATAATCACCATCCTTGTCTTTATTTTCTAACAATTATCAAACACGGTACTTTTCAACTTTCATGCTTCTTTTACAAATACAATATATATCTACAGTATTTCTGCTTAAAAACCTATTTTATTGGAATTTGGGTGCATTCTTTTATTTCCAATGTTGTGTTTCCATTTCATGAAAGCAGTAACATAAGTAATGCCATGATGCTCTGTCATGCATTGTGTCAAACCACTCTTTGTAGATGCTCTAAAATCAGTAAAGCTTACCCCCTCAGCAGGGCTGAACTTGACCTGGACATTGACCTTTTCGCCGTGGGAAAGCATGCCAGAGCAAGGAACCATTTCAAATACCACTGGAGGAGGCTGCTGCTCCTGCAACACCTTTTTACGCTGGTATAGAGGCAGGAACTTGTTAGCCTGAGTGAAAGCAAGAACAGGGGCGGGTCTCACCTTCATGCAGTGATGTCTGTATTTGTCTTTATTAGATAGGATTCTGAACAATTAGTACTAAAGATGACAGATGCCGTATAGAAGGAGTTTTTGTTATGTGGTGGGTATTAATATTTACAAAATGATTTGGGGAAATCGATTGAAATTCTATATAAAAATGACAATTTCTACTATTGGTCCGTACCTTTTTGAAAGGCTTCACCTCCTCAACTATGCTCCAGTTGCAGGGCACAGACTCATGATTCGACAGCTGTATTGTCTTCATCTGATGGGACATGTGATATAACACAAAAAGTTTTGTATCAACAACCTGAGTACATTCTCATGTCTGTTTGGGTATTAAACAGAATGAATTGATTGCAGATTTAATGCTGAAGCAGCCATGTATTAAACATGGAGAGAGATGTAGATGTAACCTACACCAAAGTTCAAGCACTTCACTATAATATGAGTAAATGATTGTGTCAATTAAATAGCTTTACATATGACTTTACTATAAGGTTCAAATGTACATTTGGTAAGAGCAGTCCTTGGAAATTATACACTTACAATAAACAATCGCAAGATGGCACCACAGCAAGGCAGCATACGGGTCTCTCATTAGTGCCCCTCATTAGTTTGCCATGCACACACTCATTAGTGTCAATCTGTACATCATACGGCATTTGTACGTTGACCTACTTTCCTATTCTTCTATTTTTGCATGTTGATAACACTAGGTGTAATAAAATGGGCAGTAGAATCACACTATTACCTGACACATGCCACACTGCACAGTGTCAAACAGCAGTGTATCTGTGGAAACAGTAACAGTCGGTATAGTCACCACTGCACTCAGCCGCACCTGCACCACTGGGCCACCTGTGACCTGTAAAACAATCAAAAATGATCTTAAAAACAAGATCACAATGCTGCTCATAACTGAGGGGACCCAATTATTTAACATTGAATCAATAGATATGACTGTTTCATAGATACAGATACAATGGGGTGGTGCAGAAATAATGACTGTTAATAATGATTATTATTAATAATGAATGTTTGACCATGCCTATGTGTACCTGTATTGGCATGACAACACTTGTGCCCCCCATCTGCAGGTTGGCTCCTTGGGAATCAAATTTCACTGTGAAAGTCTGTGTCTCGCCGCAGGGAAGGTTCTTCACTCTTTCAAATTCTACACTGAAACCTTTAAAGGAGCAAAACACGATCACAACTTTTTGTTTCTTGTGTTAAGTGTAGAACATAGAGAAGAATAGATAATAAAACAGCCAGTGAAAACACAAGGGTTAATATCAGAGGGGGAGACTACTGAGAATATGTTGTTGTTGTTGTAGTATCCCTTAGGTCCAATCCCTGTCAATTTAAAGATTTGGTATAAATGTGGTAATGCAGGAATATCACATGTGAATAGGAATCAGAGATTAACTGAAAATGTCACATGAGCCTAAGTAATGTATTCATGTCTTGCTGCCTTAAGATGTGTTACCTGTGGCAGAGAGAGGTTTGCGATTAGCACGGAAGGACACAGCCACTGACCCAGTGTTGGTGACATTTACAGTGTGACTGAGGACTTTGCCGGGAATGACAAAACCAAAATCCAAAACATACTCTGGGAGCAGGAACCTTGGGGAGAGGGAAGGGGTAGAGATGGATAGAAAAAGCATAAATGGGACAAAGTTAGTTAATTAGGTTTTGATTTTACACATGTGAAGAGTTTTTTTCTGATGTAATGCATAAACAGTGAAGCACAGTTAATTGCCTTGGACATCGATTTGATTTCTTTATATTTGATAATGACTTCAACCATATCACCCAGACGTATTTTGCAGAATAGATTTGTGGAACTTGAACAAACAAGGACAATATGGTGCAAGTGAAATCAGCAGATGCACACCACAGCGCAAAAACTTATTCAGCCAGATATCATTCATTAACCCAGACTCTTGCAATTCCACAACACAGTTGCACACAGTCCTCACTTCAGTCAAGCGAGTGGACCATCTGTTTAATCAAAGTGTGTGTTTGTACATACTTGCTAAGTTTGTGCCACTTTCTGGAGGAATCTTGTGAGTCTCTGAGCTCCAGCAGGCTGCCGGTCACAGCGAGAGCATTTTCTTTGACCAATGTTCTCTCGATCTCCATGTGAAGCAGCTCTTCATACTAGAGACAGCGGGCAAAAGAGAGAAGACAAAAAGTGAGAGGGAGAAAGAAGGATGGGGTGAATAAACACTCAAAAGTTACTGAAAAGAATTGAAGAGTCACAGAAAGTAATTCATAGTCTGTATGGTAAGAACAATAATTCAAGGTTTGTCCAAATATATATTGATTTCACAGATATTGGTGCAGTAAACATGAAAATTACATACACAATTTTGATATCTTCAGCAGCAAGTAAAGTACTCACAGTGGTGATTGAGGACATTTACAAATATATTCCAGCTACTCAAAATGGCTGTTGAAGATATCTCAAATCTGTGTATTCAAAACTCCCTTCAAGATATTCATAAACCTTTTGTAGAAACCCTAAAAGGAAATTTCAATAGTAATAATTCAACTTTAAAATGTCTCAAATTTTTACTTTCTAACTGGTCATAATGCTAGTGCCTCAAATTATATCAACTATGGCATTTTTGCAGGTAATGTTTTAGTTCTAGATATCCAAAATGATCATTAAGAAATAATTACATGTACGGAGATAGAATTTCAAACTCCAATTCAAAATCAACAGGGGCTTTAATTAGAGGTGCCATTTTGGGTTTTTACACTCTCTTTTTGAACTGATTAAACAAACAAGTGTAAACAAATAAAGTGTAAATTTGTGAATAAGCCTAACTGTTCATTTAATAGCAAAGTCACTTTAGTATAACTTTAGTCTTTAGTCAACTGGTCAAAGTTTAACTGATATCTTAATTTAGCATTTTGACTGGGTAAAATGTAATTAACATAGTCAGTGTAAATGTGACCTTAAAACACATTTATACTGTATATAAATATAATTGATGGATAGTCAAGCAAAACTTTTAAACCTTTTATAAATAACATTACAGAAATCAGAAAACTGTCGTTGTCCATTGCAAGGCAATATAAATTTGCCTGTGACGTGGCTCATAAGGTACACACAGAATAAAGAAATCTCTTTTATGTAGACCGTAACAACCAATCAATACACGCATAAGAAGCAGGAAAAGCCCTCCAGAATAGGCTGGTTACTAACAGCAGAGATGTAGTGGCACTGCCTTACCCTTATGGAAAACAATATATTGGGGATATGTGCAGTATATATGCTGACCGCAGTGGCAGGTATAAGAAAACTCTTTCTCTTTAAAAACAGGAAACAGGAAACAGGAAGGATTGTACGAAACAACAGTTTGCTGTTAATTAGTACAAATCTTATATGTTCTTTAATGTATTATATTGATGTAAGACTTTCTGAAATGACTTTTGCCTGTATTTGAATTAGACATTGGGTAGTTTTCACAACATATGCTTGTTAGTAACCAAAATCCCAAAAAAGGGATTTAGGAAGATAGAAGGTTTTTGTCGCATAATATCAATGTTTTTTATTTTAGTCACTGACTTTGAGGGTGCAGGTGGCGCCTGTTATTGCTCCTCCACCAGTGGTGATTCCATTCAAAACTTCCTCTCTGACTCTATTTGCCTCCATAGCTGTTCTGGCCTGCCGCACCACATCACTGTAGCACTCGTCCGCTGCAAGAGAATCACAGCATCAAATCAGAGCATTTGTGTTTCGATATTTGTTAGCACTGAGGCGTGATTATTAGGGAGACCTGTCCATCAACCAGACAATTTGGGCTCAATGCTTTCTAGTACAAGGACAAGACTCTGTTCAATGACAATTTCCTCACGGGGATCAATAAACCATTACATTATGTAGTACAGTAAGCACCTTCTGTTGACTTTTATTGCTATGAGTTTGACCAAATTTTAGTTTGTGATGTACAGAGAACAATTCCTTCTAGTGGCATCGCCTGACACTAGAACTGCGTTTGGGCAAATAAGATTAATCTATACTGTAGCAGATAGTCTGTTGCAGCTTGGGATTTTGGCAACAATGACAAGCATAATAATGAGTCTAAATCTTGTATTCTGCAGCTCTCAGTCACAGTAAACTCTCATCTTCTGCCTTGTTGTGTAAAGATACGATCACGTCTGTGTGTATAAGTGTATGTGTATGCATACACAAGTTTCGTGGCAAATTCAGGCTGATCCTCGGGAACACTCCCTCTCCAGTCAGTATGATATCCTGGGGTGGTAGGTGAGCCACCTCCAGCTGAAGCCGCTTCTCAAACACCTCAGGGATGCCCGGGAGGTAGAGCACACGCAGGCATTGCTCCGCGTCGGCATCAACGTAACCCTGGCACACAAAAAACCCGGTTACAAAAAACCTACATTATACATGACCCTTCCACATCTGAAATGGTCCCATGATGAACTCACCACGGTGGGGATGACCATGGGCTGGCCAGGTCTGACCTCCTGACCTTCCTCATTTTGCTCATTGTCTTTTTCCTGCCTTGCATCAGGCTGCTGCTTGTCCTCTTCCGGGACCTTCCTCTGCCCCCCTGCCTCCTCATCTGTCTCATCCTCCTCCTCCTCCTTTTGAGGCTGTTCGATGCTAAATTTGAAGCCCACCTTGCCAGTATTTCTCAGGATCACCTTAGCTTCCGCTACATGATCAAACAGCTGGAAGAAGATCAGAGATATTGTTAGAAAAGCAGCAACAGTGTTCTGCTTTTCAAACTGCCAGTACCTTTATTTTCACTGAAGATAATGTGAAGCACATTTATGGAAAACAGAAAGTTTTGGGACAACTACTCCACCCAGTGTCATTTAGGTGGAATGGGTACCTTGTTAAGGTGATACAGTAAAAGATCTGTTTTTTTGGAGATGCACGATGTTGGTCACATTTTGAGCTACTGCAGGGGGTCATTATGTGAACAACGTGAATAAAATGCAGTGTCAACATTTTTAAAATAACATAAAAAGAGTTTAAACGTCCCCTAAGCTCCTTCATTGTGTGACAAATCTCTTGGACTTCCTGTGATACTGGAATTTACTGCAATGACAGTAACATAAAAGATTTGAACTGAAGACAGGAAGTTAGACAGAGGCACAGATTAAGAGGGAGAGAAAGGAAGAGACAGATAAACAAAGACAAACAAGAAAAGTAAGAACAGAAATGTTGCTCCAAATCTGGAGTTCAAGGTTAGTCACTTCTTAGTCTTGCGATTCCAGACAATCAGAGATCTCCCCCTACTGAAGTCTGGGCTGCTAACAATCCTACATTTTACATTTTGTCAGGGACACGCCTTACTGGAAATGATGCTCTCCCCCCTTTCTCCTCCATAGTGAACTGCATGTCTCTGCCCCAATATGAAGGGCAGCCCCAAAGACTTTGGATTGGTTCTGCAATGCAAGTTTTTTTTTAAACTCTCTAATTGTTTCCACCCAGTTTTAACAACAAAACCCCAGTCTCTATGAGTTAAGTGTTTAGAGACTGACTTGTGAGTCACTTGTGCATGCGCAGAGGAGGATGTTTCAGGACTTCCTGATGAATGTGGATAAATCGTTGACTAGAAGAGAACGACAAATAGAGCGAGAAAGAAGGAGAGACAGCAAGAGCAAAAAGAAAGCAAGACAGAGAATAGCGCTAAACAGACAGGAAGGTCAGAGAAATGTTTTGCTGAATCACTCATTTCAACTAAATCAAAGATCGATATGTCCTTGTTTTAAATATCAATGATAACTGGTCTGGATGGCTTGCATACTTAAAGAGGGATGGGAAGTGCAAAAGACTAAGATCCAAAGTCAATGTGGTTCATCAGTTTTTTTAGTATGTAGAAAAGTAGGTAAAAAAACAACTTTGATGCTGCTCTTAATAGTAGATATTATGTTCAAATAATGTGTATCCTAATGACATATCTTTCAGCATAAGACTCTGTGATATCGTAAGAAGTGGAATTAGGAAGATAAAATGAGATTGTTGGTGAAAACACTAACAATCAACAGAAGCAAATAATCATGAAATAAACTACACCAGTGCTGCAAACACATCATCATCCACAAGACAAAATCTGTCACACTCCCCTTGGGCCTGCCGGTGTCATTTTGACAATGGCAGAATGCATCATTCCCCAAAGTTTTTGAAAAATCTAATTAGCCTTGTCTAAGACATCATGTGTTACACATGGATGAGCAAACAGATGGCAAAGGAAGAACAAGGACAAGAAAAGCAGGATAACAGGACATCAAGGGGGGGCAAATTACATATTGGGAACTTTTACATATAAATGAATGTCTGTTACATTCAAGCCCTTGCCAAATGAGTTCACATTATGCTGATTAAGCATATCACCCCCAGATAAATCTCTCTGTATTTCACAGTTTTTAAATCTCATGTCGGAGGCGACATTCCCACACTGGTTGTTTGGCCGTTAATCGTGCGGTTCTTCTAGACTTTCCAAATGTTATGGGACCGGATGGATCAAATTCTGATAGTAAAATGAATCACAGGGGTTGTGTGATGTTTAAAACAATTTATCCACCGTTTTACAGCTGCAACAGTAGGTTACAGGACAAATCCTGTGTGGGCCGGTGGACTGTCAAAAAATATGTTTTTGGGCCGGCCCTATCTGTGTGCCGGTCATTCAGGGTGCACATGAGAGTGTGCTGCATACCTGTGTCAATCACAACCATGCGCCCCCCTTTACTCTCACTGCCAGAAGGCAGAGACAAAAGTCCCACACTCTAGCTTTAACTTAAAAGGATGGAGAGTAGCTTGAAAGAGAGCAAAGGAGGATTTTCCCCTGACATGAGTCTCTCAAGGCTTAGCTATGACCAGCATTCTCTAACCCCAGTCATGGCCCTAATCCTAGCTTTAACCATCTGTATATTCTCAGATGAAAGAACTGCCAGAGAGGCTAAACTCAGGGTAAGGCCCTGTAGGCCCCGTATACAGTATATCCATACAAATACATATACATGTATACCTGCGGACCAAAGTCGACGATGGAGGAGTCAATGCTGTAGCTGACTTCTGATGCTTCTCCTCTGAGTTTGATTTCATATGTGGGCCCCTCCTCCACTTGACACTGTGCTACCACTTCTCTGCTGACATAGTCATGGCCGTAGAAGTAGAATGTGACCAGCTGCTGGTCTCCGGGTTGCAGCTGACCATAGATTGGCAAGACATCAAACACCTACAGACACAGAACGAAAACTACTGTAGTAGATTCAGCTTGCTACTCGGCCAGTGTCACATGTCAAAAACTAACATGATTCATCCACATTTTCAATGCTTCTTCCATTGTTGTATGATTTCTCCCTTTAAGCTAGTATTTTACAACATATCTCATTCAGATTCTGCACTAGCAGTGTGTACTATTGCGTTTAGTGCTGACACAATTAGTTGATTAATCAATGACTTAATCAATATATACTAAATTCCTTTGTTTTTCTGGATTGTTGGCCAGACAATACTCTTGTTATTATTTACACTGTAGTATTATGTTTATAGTTGTGGTCCTACTTGAGTTACACATCATAGATGTGATTACAGTATATTCTCTGAACACTCAAGTAAGGGACACCTTATTATAAATATGATACTTTATAAAACCTGGGAACTATCATAATGCATGCTGACAGCAACAAGGGGAATGTCCACACTGGGGTTTATGATGCAAAAAATATGTGCATGTATGTGGGTGTGGCATGTGCTTGTGTGTCTACCTCCATAGTGCAGCATAGAGGGAGGGAACGACTCGCTCCATTAGCTGCTCTCCATCCCCTGACAAACTGGAGATCTCAGGAAAACCCAGATTTGTTTACATGTGAGCATTTGCCTACCTCTTCCACACACACAGAGCACTGTGTGTTGTTCTGTTCCTGTGCACCAGGCCTGGGACTGACAGCAGCTAAAAAGGCAGGAGAAGGCATTCTAGAGGAACCCCTCCTCTCTTCAGTCTCATTTATTGGATTTTCCTGTTCCACCTCTTCCTCCAGCAACAGTTTATTCACCTCTGTCTCTCTGTGAGGGCGAAAGGATAATAAAATATCTCTGAAGTAAAATATTTATTTTCTCCATGACGAAAGTAAAACTGCATAGTAAATTATACATGCAATAGATGGAACATGGGGGGAAAAAATCAATGAGAAGAGGTGAGAAAAATGAATGAAACAGTGCTCCAGCTTCACAAAAATAGACCAGTCAAAGCTTCAAGATGTCCATTAGGTAGCAGATTAACACATCAACACAGAAAATGCCAACAACAGTAAATTATATAACCTTCTATTATACATCCAATATATCATTAACAAATATTGTTAAACCCAAGTGGAGTAGAAAATCTTTACACCCACACCCAAAAGAAGTCTCATTTTCTCTCTCTGTTCTACTCTCTCTTTCCCTGTGGGATCAGACTGGGTGCATCCATCAAGTTAATTAAACAGAGTGTTCTATAATTAAGAGGAATTTTAATAGGCAAGCAGCAGGAAACAGGTCAGGATAGATTGCAGTGAAGTGCTGAATAAACATGGAGGAGAATGAAAGAGATTTAGTGAGTGAAGGCATCTCAAAGCTGCGCTGGACAAGTTCTATATTAAATCACCAAATACTGGTTACATTATTGCCAGAGTGTGTGTGTGTGTGTGTACGTGCTACGTGTATGTATACATGTAAGGCAGCGTTCAAGCCTGTACACACATTAGTCAGAGTGCCCAAGAATGCTACAGCACTCGTGTCAGTTTATAATGAGTGGATGGAAGTGATGCACCCAGCAGGGGGCACTGTTGTATGGTCAGTCTAATGAAGAACTGTGTTTTAAGGGACTAGCTGGCCTTGAGGAGAGGACAAAATAGTATGTCCAGCAATCTAAGATGTAAGGGTAAACAAATACTGTAGGTGACTTCAAAAATAGGGTGCATCTCTTGGTGTTTAAGAGTACATAAGAGTCCATAAAAAAAACATTTGCCCCCCCTGGTGGAAAAAAAAAAGAAAGAAGATTTTTAAAATGTGGGTCCTCTAAGAAAGAGTTTAAAACCCACTGATGCGGACAGAGGAACAGATGGTGAGACAGCAGATGATGACTTTGCAAGAGCTCAGCTCAAAACAGAAATAGCCTACCCTGACATTCTCATATCTCTCTCTCTTCCATCTATTCTTTCCTTCATGCACACTGTAGGTTTGACCATGTGTTTTCCACAGTTCATTCTCATTCTCGCTAAAAATCTACACACCAAAGACCGCTGAACTAGAGACATCTCACTTTCAGCTGCCAGAGAGTGAGAAAAAGGAATGATGGAGAGCAAGAGAGTTTAATGCAGAAAAGTTATACTGGTATAAAAAAATGGCTACTGGGATTCCAGTGCGTGTGTGTGTGCGTGTGTACAAGGGGCTCTTTCTGTCTCACAGCTTGGATGTGAATATTTGGCAGTCTGGGTTATGGGGTAGAGTATGTCTACAAATGACAGTAATGGTACTGGAAACATGACAAAATTGATGTTTTATGTATTTTTTGAAAATGTGTGTGTGTTTGGGTGTCTAAGAGAGAGAGAACATACCAACAGAGACAGAAAAAGAAGACAAAGTGATTTTTATACCTATACAGTATATAAATACATTTTAAAAATGTTCCAACAAGGACAGCCGGTTTTACCTTCTCACATGCTTTTGTATCATTTTGTTAATACAAGAGGAGTGACCTGGCACTGTACTTAAGTACAATTTTGAGGCATTTATTTTATACTTTCACTCCATTACATTTCAGAGGAAAATACCCGTGGGGAAATTTATGGTCATAAAGGAATGTCTTCATTGATGCATGGAAATTAAAGTTAATCAGAGGGCTCTAGCCTTTAAGGTCTCTGTATCACTTGGTATGTTTTATTGTCCTGGGCGACGGGAGATGAAGATAAGATGGGCTTTCGAGGAGTACCAGGCTTCTCTGGTACTAAGGACAACTGAGATTTGTCCAGTTATTCCTTTATTCATCAAAACATCGATTGGTCAGAAGTTTTCCACAACAATATTGCACTTTTTCCTCAACTACATTCATTTGCCAGCTGTAGTTACCATTTTTTATATTATAAACCTATAATGAGCTTATAAAATCTGATGCATTGTTATAGTTAAACTACCCAGCAGTCTAAAGTAATTTAAATTAGCTCCAGCTTGACCACCTACAATGTTAAAATGCTTCTTACTCATTTTGATATAAAACCTTTTAATCTAAAAATATTAAAAAATATAACACAGAGGACATTCTGCTGCATCACAAGTCATTTTTCTTTTGATATTTTATGTATATTTTGCTGACTTTCACTTAAATAAGCTTTTCAAAGCAGGACTTGCTTGTATTGTCGTGTAACTACTTTTACTTAAAGGTCCAGTGTGTAGGATTTAGTGGCATCTAGTGGTGAGATTTCAGATTGCAACAAAACTGAATACCTCCTACTCTTCCAAGCGTGTAGGAGAACCTACGGTGGTCACGAAACTCGCAAAAAACGTGAAAGACCTTCTCTAGAGCCAGTGTTTGGTTTGTCCATTCTGGGCTACTGTACATGCAACATGGTGGGCTCCGTGAAGGGGACCCGCTCCCTATATAGATATAAAGGGCTCATTCTAAGGTAACAAAAACACAACGATTCTTATTTTCAGGTGATTATACACTAATTAAAACATACTTATGAATTTTATATTCCATTTCTGTTCCGCTGCATCCCACTAAATTCTACACACTGGACCTTTAAGTAAAGGATCTGAATTCTTCTTCCACCACTGCTATGTCTGCCTTGTTTCAAGAGATCAAGTCATTGGTTTTCCTAAGAATTCCTTAAGCAAGTGGAATTTCAACCTAAGATTTATCTACTTTCCTCTTTACTGTGTTATCAAACATAGTTTTTTGCTTTTTGTCTGAAAGCCTAGAATTTGCATTCTCTGTTTCTTATGATGGACTTGTGTTGCAGTGGCACTGTGTCTGACTCCAGATTAGAAGGTTGTTACATGTTCACATCACATCTGGGTTATGCAATGAATTTGTTATTTTTACATATCAGTTACATCATTTCTTACTATCACTACCCCATTGGTTAATTGTATATTCTGAACATTTGTTTACCCTAATAAACCACTTTTACTACTGTTTGCACTATCTAATGGTGCTTACTGTGTGCAATGACAATAAAGTTAAACGTTATCTAGACTAATATGCCTTTGTGAACTATGGATACCCAAAATCCCATGTACAGCACACACTCGCCATTGCTTTAGTCCCTGTGTACACCTTGGCTTAAACTCAACATCTGAAACACTGAAAGTTATTAGCTTTCTAGTTAAATTGTTAGTTATTGCTGATATAGAGTCTTTAAGAAGGATAAGATACACCATTAAATGACTATAACTATTTCTCTATCTATCAGTGGGATAGATGGATAGAAAGGAGTTAGCGCTATTGAAATTCTCCTCTCCAAGGGCTATGGTGTAATTACTGATAGGGATGTAATTAGCTGAACATGGCTAGATAGTGCAGGTTTTGTGAGCAAGAAAGAGAGACTTAAGAGACAGTTTGTGCACGCGGAGTGCGGTCTCCATTTAATTAGCAGGATGGCCTGTGAGACAGACTGTTAACAGAGGTCACAATCTAAGAGGGAATGAGTGAAGACAGAAAAGAGAAGAGAAGGTTGATAAGGATTAGGTAGAGAGCAGAAACATAGGCGAGAGAGCAGGAGGAGGGGAATGAGGATAATGAAAAAAAAAGATAAATAGGCAATGCAAAACCCTAGGATGAGTACAAGGAGAGGAGCAAAGAGGAAGAATACCAATGAAGGAGAAGGAAGGGAAAAAGACAGTAGAGGGTGATAAATCTTGTAGAGCTGTAACAGTTAGTTGGTTCAAGGCCATGGACAAACAGACTACTATAGTATTCACAGTCAATTTCAAGGGATAGGAGCCAAAGCAAATGCTTGAGAGAGGCACACTGTAATGTTTTAAAGTACATAATCAGTAGATGTGTCTTCCCTGGAGAATTTATTATGGATTTGGCTTTCAGTTCAGAAGGTTAAATGTATAGCTACTGTACTAACTTATCCCAGTGGACAGTTTTAATATATGGCTAGGGTCCACTCTGTTCTCATTCCTCAATCTTGTCTATTCAGTATCCCTTTGTTCCTAATCTGAAACAAAAAAACAAGCCGTGACACAGGAATTAAGAAGCAGCATTCTAGCAGGGTTTATCGAGTGCAGGTTCTTTAGCTTTTTTTCGTCCTACACCACAATGAAAGTGACCAAAACTCTCATCACTAAAAGGGAAAAGCCATATTTGGTTACTATGCTATGAAATATCATCACCTTTTTTATTTAAATGTTGCCCAATTTTGTTAACCTGTCTTGGTTAGTTCTCACCTTAAAATGACTATTTCTATAGTTTAGATGGCTGAATTTTGTCTGCCATTAAACCTTTTTGTAGCTTTGCTGGCAATGTCTACATGTAATATCACATCATTTCCAGCCAGTTATCTCCAGGATTAAAAATACATTATCCAAACAGTAAGATGGGTATAGAGCATTTGAGGTGCATAGGAGATATATAGATATGATCAAAATTGTAACACGAGACTAGGCACTGTCAGGGAGTCTTGTTGTTGTAATATCATGTTGTGGATAAAATGTGTGGTTCCTTGTGTTTAAGGCTGTTTAGTGATCCAAATTTCAGATGTTTTCTGACTGCTCTTGATAGATGAAATGAATGAGTTTGTTTCTCGAAAATTTCTTGTGTGTAAATCAAATATAATCAACACATTAAGCTCAATCCATATTCTTAACAAGACAGTCAATTTAAATGACCTCCTCTTATAATGGTTCAGTGCCGCTGTTTGGAAAAGCATTACCTTCACTTTCTTAGCCTTGGTCACTATAGTCTGTCCAGTTGACCCTAGTGTATCAAGAGTGTAAACATACCTGATGGCACAGTGTTGCTGGTCCACAAGAAAAGCCCAGCGGTAGAACACGGGCAGTGGGGAGCAGTTAGTGATTGTGAGTTCTCTGCAAGTCTCGGTGCAGTTGAGCACACAGCCAAAATCCACTGTGGTGGAGGAGAAGTGGAGGTTGGGGAAGTGGACCTCAGCGTGCAGCTCCACAATGTCTTGCTGTGGGTGTCCCTGGTAGTGCATGTCGAGGTACTGGAAACATTGTAAAAGAAGCAAATATATTTATGCAAAATAATTGATGAAGGTAAATATTTTAAGGCGTGAGTATACATAGATTGTTTTCACTTCATGCCAGTGGTTCCCAACCTTTTCTGGCTTGTAAACCCTGAAAATAAAGCAATGTGATGAATGTGAAAATGAGTTAAAACCCTAAAACCCAGTTTGAGAACCACTGCCATGTGCACTAAGCTATGGTGTGCTCAGAAGGACACAATTCGGCCTGAGATGAAATAGCATTACATTAAGAAATTTTACAAAAACGCATCACTATTACCTCATCAATGACTCGTGACACCCGATCCTCACAGTAAGCTGGATTAAAGCATACCCACAACTCAGCCTGCTTCCCGTTACCTAAAACCATGGACTGGAAAAATACATTCAGTGGTTAAAACATATAACATAAAGGTATCGAAGGAATCACACTGTCTCTGCATAATTTAGGATGATAGACTTTGTAGAGTAGGTAAACTAATCAACAGGGTGTCTAGAGTTCCTTAAATTTTCTCAGTTGTTGAGGATGTGGTCTTGTATGCTTAATGCAAAATCATTAAATCATGTTCTCTTTCTGATGAATCCCAAACCACAAGTTCACAACCCTTTTAAAAACCTGCCCACAGTTTAATGAAACGTTTACTGCAATCCAATATCCTGCTACTCTTTAGCTTCATTCAGAGGCCTGCCAGAGGCTTGAAAATCATTTTAATGTGGATTCCAATCCTGTATTTTAATAAACTCACAGAATGGAAGTGAGAGGTCTCATAAAAAGAAAATATGGGCAACGTGGGAATATATGAACTGAAATTCTATCATGTTTTCACCAAGGTGAGTTCATAATGAGTAAGTGCAAGTCATCAAAAAAAGGAAATGACATGTCATGAGTCTCATTTGTACAAATGACAGTTAGGAAATTCTAATATATCTGATTTAATACATTAACTTTGATCAATGAAGTAAGTATTACTACTAATGTGTACACATGCTCACTACAGAGAAGATGGACTTTAATATACACAATTTTACAGAATTTGCTATTTCTGCCTAAAACAACTGTTCAAAAGATGCTCGCATTTTCTGAGGCAATGTGTAGTATTACTGCTGACTATTTTGTTACCACCTCAATATTTTGTTTCTGACCCTTGACTGATGGGAGACTGATCAGTCTGCTGTTTATGCTCAAAATGATGTCCACTTATTTTAGATATCACTCAATACACTCAATAGCACTTATTAAACAGCCACAGGGCTAAGGTTAACACTGGATTGCAATGTGGAAAAGAGTCTACATGTTCTCAGGACAAACTCCCATCCGCCTCACAATTCTTTTACTTGTACTTTCCAATGATGTAATAATATTTAAGATATTATATAAACTTAGCACAAAAAGTAAGGAAATGTGTGTTTGGTAGATTATTTCTTTGTTATAACAATGCTTCTTGGCAATAAATCTTATACCATTGGAAAGCCTGTTTATTTCCCTTTTAGATGGTGCCACATTTGTAAGGAACATGCATTTGTGGGATGAGCAGCAGAGCTGAGTATGTGGGTTGCGCCCATGAAAAATTTGCCAAATCTTCTCTGCCATTACCAAACAGCTTATTTTGCTGTTGCTATTGATGCTTGTTTTGAGTTTCTGGTACCCCAAGGTACCCCACCTGTGAGCATGGGCCCTGCTACAGTGGTCAGTAGGTGTCTGCTCCAAGAATCGGCATGCCACATTTGACTGATCTCGGGCCCGTGCAATAGGGCAACTTCAAGCTGGTGTTCCACAAAACCAAGTTGTGGCATTATTTGGAGTGAGCCCTAGTACCATCTCAAAAGTGAAGGCCAAGTTCCATATAACGGGGGATGTCAGAGACAGGCAGCGAACTTGGGCTGCAGGTTCAAGGTTTGCAGGACGACATGGCCGGCGGCTCTCTGCCCAGACAATCCATAACAGAATGCACGTAGCCAATCTCTGGTCTCATAGGGCTGCCAGGAGGCCTGCCATGACTGCCCTTCACCGTCAGGCCCATTTGCGCTGGTGTCAGCAACACGTGCACTGGAACCTGAACACCTGAACATGAACGTTATGTTCAGCGATGAGTCCAGATTCTGCCTACAGCAGTTGGATCATAGGGTCAAAGTGTGGAGAAGACGTGGAGAACGCTATGCTGATTGCTGCACCGATAGAGTAACATCTTTTGGTGGAGACAGTGTGATGGTGTGGGGCGGCATCTCCCTCACTGGAAAAACGAGGCTTGTCATCATTGGAGGCGGAGAGATATCGAGATGAGATTCTGCAACCAGTGGCAATCCCACATCTCCACAGTCTGGGACGGAACTCTATCTTCCAAGATGACAATGCTCGCCCCCGCAGAGTGGGGTTTGTCAGAGACTACATCCAGAATTTGGGAGTGGAGAGGATGGAGTGGCCTGCCAGCAGTCCTGACCTCAACCCCATTGAACACTCGTGGGATCAGCTTGGGCGTGCTGTTCGTGCCAGTGCCAGAGTGACCAACACAACCACGTTGGCTGACTTGCGACAAATGCTGGTTGAAGAATGGGATGCCATCCCACAGCAGTGTGTGACCAGGCTGGTGACCAGCATGAGGAGGAGGTGCCAGGCTGTTGTGGCTGTGTATGGTTCTTCCACACACTACTGAGGCCTGTTTGTTAAATGAATAAATTGTTAAATCGCCAATATGTCTTTTTTCTTCAAACTTCAATCATCCAATCCACCAAACACCAAACGAGTCAATGGCAGAATAAGCTGTTTGGCATTGGCAGAGAAGATTTGGAAAATTTTTCATGGGCGCAACCCACATACTCAGCTCTGCTGCTCATCCCACAAATGCATGTTCCTTACAAATGTGGCACCATTTAAAAGGGAAATGAACAGGCTTTCCAACAGTTACAACAAAGAAATAATCTACCAAACACAAATTTCCTTACTTTTTGTGCTAAGTTTATATTATAATATTTCAGATACTGTATGAAAAGTACATTTGAATAAGGTAGGAAATTGACATAGAGAGGATGTTTCCATGCACAGACAGCACTTGCCTGACTTTACACCCTACAACTCATTCCTACACTCACTTTCCCAGTAGCCTCATTTCCTGCATGAAAGGCAATGTTTTATTTTCTCTTATGTTTCATTTGCAAAGAGGGAAAGTAACTGAGTACATTTATTCAAGCACTTGGTTACAATTTTGAGGAATTTTTCCCATACTTGAATATTTCCATTTTGTCCAACTTTATACTTACAGTCACCCATTTCTCAGGGAAATACTTTTTTTACTCCTCTACCTTCATCTGACAGTTGTAGTTCCTGGTTACTAAAGATAGGATGAGCTACAACAGGCATCAATAATTCAGCAGTGTGGAAGCCCTTCCTTCTTCTTGACTGTTTTAATTCTCTTCTAAGTCTTTTCATTTTACCTTTTAATTTACTTTCACAAAGAACATTGTAGGGGTTGGTAGTTCAGTTTTGAATAAAGGTGGTGCTAGGGCAAAAGTCATAGTGTTACCCAAATCACTAGGTTTCTTCCTCCTGAGTTATGAACTTGTCCAGTAAATCTGATGGGATTTCACAGCAGTATTTTTGGTGAAATGGTGTTCACAGATGAAATGAGAAACAAATAGATAAACTGTCGGTTGTGATCACTTAACGTCGTTGGAAGAGTCAACTGAAAGGGAAAAGCACAGTACTGGTACCTTAGTGGTAGCTGAGCTATGGGCTCCCGGGGCCTCACACAGGGAGAAAGGCTCTACAAGAGAGAGCTCCATGGATAGAGACAGAGGTGACACATTCTTTAAGACCAGTTTCTCATATATAGGAATGAAACTCTTTCCTGGGACCTGTAAGACATATACATAATCAAATCAAGAATATAGAGATGTGTGAGGAACAGAGGTCATTCCTTTTCTCAAATTATTTACAATCCTACATAACAATTACATAACATTGTATGGACACACTTTTGCAAGATACACTCCTAAATACTAAAAATATAGAGTGTTAAATAAAAATATCCTGAAGACAGCATTGCTCACGATCCTTTCACTGACCTTCTCTATGTGGAAGTTCAGCCGCTTGGAGGAAATGCTGAGCAGAGGAGCCACAAAGCGACAGGTTACATCTACAGACATGATGCGCTCGTAACTGCCCTGGTGACCCACAATGCCATGGCACACCAGATGCTCCCGTACAACCTGGGAGAAATAGAAGATAGATACTGTACATTTATGAAATTCAGAACTTGAGTTTATTCACTTTGGACCTGCAAACAGATGAGATAAGAAATTTGTGAATGTGTACATGGTTATCTCACTTTGGGGGAGTCTGAAGATCCTGTCAGCACCATGTCAACGGAGCAGCCTGGGAAAAGCTCCACACGAGAAGGGCTGAGGCTGAAAACTGGCTTGTCTGTGGGAGAAGACGTCAGGGATCCACGGCCCGGAATGTCCCTCTTCCTTGTAGCAGAGATGGAGGGCAGGAAGGATCGACTAGATGAGATTTCACCCTTGCGGGTTTTTGTGGATGGCAAGAAGCCATCAGTCCTCCAGTACATCCGGTGTATCCGCTGGCCATGGTTGGTCAGCTTGAAGTGGTACTGGCATGACCCATGGCTTATCGGACATACAGAGGACAAAGAAGAGGAGAGGCAGATTGTCAGTAATAGGTTTTCTAAATCACCTAATGTGAAGTCAAAATTTTGGATGTGAGATTCATGAGTGTGATCTCTTCCTTGCTACCTGAAGTGTGTGCCCAGGTCGAGACTGGGGGCAAAAGGCCTGTCACTGACAATCGTGGTGCCAGTGCCTGTCGCAGAGAGAGAGACAGTGTGTGTTTGACTGTCCTGGATGGATACTTCTAGCTTGTCCTGGAAGAAGAGCGTGTCCTTCAAGTGTGCCACTACCCTTAGCTCCAGCTGGCCTTCTGGTGGCACTTCACCCTCACTCGGCTCAACACGCCAAAGGGATCTTCCATGGTTCTGAGGTAACAGAAACACAATTGGGGGTTAATTTACAGTCTAAGAGCTGCAGTTGGATCTGTGGAGTGGAAAGAGGGGCATTGTAGCAGTTACAGCAGTTAGTTCCATGACTGAAATGTGATGCATGAAGATATCTCTTTCTTCTAACTGTGCTCCACATGCCATTTACACCTATAGATGGACAAGGAAAGATAAGCGTGTGTATCATATAGCTGCATAATCACATCAACATTTTAGTGCAGCATGAGATCCTAGAGGTATAAATAGAGCAGCGGTTCCCTGTCTGACATAAGTAAGACAAAATATCTCCCTACTACGATTAAGATAATGGGTAAGGTAGGATAACACATGCACAGTAGTACAGCAGAGGTTAAGATCAGTGTAACCTACATTCAAACATTCTCTAACACAGAAAAGTATTAACACATGGATAGTTTAAAAAATGTTATTTGTCTCGCATCTACAATCTCTGAGAATGTGTTTGATGTATATTTAGAAAAGACCTGCTACAAGACAAACTTCATTTCACTTCCCAGCTCTGTGGATTGCTCGACAGCATTTATTTAAATAAAGTCCATTATAATGAGAAAACTGATGTAAATCTAATGTTCATCTCCAGTTTTTCAACAAAGCAGATAGCTCTTCACTGTGCTCACTGTATATATATCTGACCAAGCAGTGGTCGGGATCACAATCAATGTTCTATACAGCATCACTGCTGATGGATGGCGGGAACATAAACTTTTAATTGGAATTTTGAGAATGAGCTTTCACTGGGTGCTTTCACTGCCTATAGGACAACACGGTAGATTGCTGATCAATGGGGGAAAAATGTCTTTACTCAAATACTGCAATGACATTTGTGTTGCTCCACTGAAGTAGAAGCTGCACTGAAAATAATATTGCACAAATTAAATATAAAGATTCAGTTTGATGTCTCTGTTCGGAGCCACTTCCTTACAGAAAAGCCTTGAGGAAAAAAAAGTGCCTTTGGAGAAAAATGCCTCACACAAGCAGGCAACACTTGATCAGTGAGTGACTTTGGGAGTCAAAGATCACTTTCTCAGCGTTTGTACAATCGGGTGAAAGCGAACTTGAGGTGGGTCGATAGGGTGATCACGGTAAAGGGGTAGGTGGAGTCAGAAGAGGAGAAAGGGGGCTTGACTCCTCGGGGAGAAGGAGCGAGATGACTGGAATCTCAATAATCACATCAAACCTGCTGCATCCCGCAGCTTGATTAGCATTGATTGCTTTTGAATGCAGCACAAGTCAGAAGGGCTTAGAATCCAAATCTTTGCTGTATGATGTACAGCCATCAACAGTATCTCAACCTGCATTAATCATATATTGATGCTGTAGTGACCACTGCAGCCAGTTCTCCTGTCAAATATAATACAGCACAACTAAATCAATATATTGTAATGAGAATATAATGTGGCTCAGTTTTCTGGTTGCCAGCCAAAAAAGTCAGAATAAAACATGAATTTTCCAACCAATCTATTTCCGGGGAGTGCAGAAAATGGTGTACAAGGTATTTTTTTGTCCACATCATGTATGTATGTACTGTAGGTATGCTCTTCCTAGCTCTGTATCTCATATTCACTGATAGCAGAAGAGAAATTGACAACAGAAAAGTTGGTTTGGGTAAAGGGTTGACCATCCAAACATAAATACTGTATGTTATTATGTTATTTTTCACATCACACAATCTGATTGCTTAACTACCTTTGATACTGTATAAAATACTTTATCAAAGCACAAAAAGCCTAGGTTGGATAAGGCGTTGGTTAATTTTTCACAAATGGTCACTTTGATGGAAAGCAAGTGTGTATACCTTCTGCAATATCTATATAATCTTCAGTCATCAGGTCTATTTGTGTGGCTCTCTGCCAGCCTATTGAGCGAGATGTAATGTAATTCTAGGAGAATCTGCATCGATTGACACTTGAAAGTGCAGGGGAGAAACTCCTTCCCTCAAAACCGCCTCAGAGGAGAGGACAGGGTCACACAACTGCAGTTACACCGGGGTTGCCTCTGTGTGTGTTGGAATTTGTGTGTGAGCACGGTCGTGTCTATGCCGGTTTAGGGAGTATTAAGGCATGGTTCCAGTCCCAAGGTGGTTCCCTGTGGATATCAGGCAACGCTGATAAGGCGATGCACAGTGAGAGAAGGGCTTCCAGGAGGAAAGTGAAACACTGAATATGATGAATTGTAGATCTCAGGTTGCAGTGGAGTTTAGAGTGTCGTTTACACCAAGTAAGCACAATAAATAAAAGTGTAAACATAACTATTCAATCTTAAGTCTTTATACAAACTACAAAAGGACATTTTTTCTGTGCTCACTTATGCTGAAAATTGCAGATGTAAACACTGTTTACAAGTTGTCACAAATAAATTTGAAAATTAAATTTTCATTGCTGAAAGCAGTTGAAATGTCAGCCGACAAGTAAGGGCTAAAAGCAGCTGAAGATTGAGAGGTACAAGAAGTCGAAATGTATGTGTTTAAAATGTAGACACTGTATTGTAGACATTGTGAACAAAATGTTACAAATGTCAGACAGCAACAGTCTAAAATAAGCATCATTCAATCAGTTTCCCAGATCACGCTCACCTATTTCCTTCATGTCATCTTGAATTGACAAAATGTCACCATCTCACTGGTTTATAATGGAAACGCAAATTGGTCCATTCTGAAGAAGACTGCCTATTCTCCAGGGGTAGGACTATAATAGGACTGGCAACTAATTATTTCAAGAGCTAACAAAGCATTGAGCCTATTAACTCATTAATTAGATATCCAATTAGACAGAAAATTATTTAGTCACAGGAGCAGGGGAAGACAGAGAGATGGCTTCTACAATCTAGGAATCTAGTCAGTGGATGGTTGGAATATGCTCCTAGATTCTGTAACAGCCTAGATCAGAGGGCATGAAAAGTTATCTTGTTTGTCTTCATTTTTATGTAGATAATTTTATTTATTACTTTATTTACATGTGCCTTTGTGCTTTTATAAGCCCTAACAAGTGTGCTGAGAGCTAAGTCTGAGTTGGTGTGTGTTTGTACCATGCGAGCTGTAAATTGGGCTGGAATCGGTGACTGGTTCAACAGGTGCAGGGCTTTAGTAATGTCCGTCAGAACTGGGATTCTGCCGAAATCCAGCTGTCGCCCCTTAACATGAACTATTGGACCCTGCCCGATAAAGGACAAGACAACTTCCTGGAAGAGAACAGAACGGAGACGGATCAGTTCCCTGATGAGATATTTAGGTGAACACTATGCCTATTTTTAGACAAACAGTTTCAATTACAACCACATGCACACAGTATTCAACGTATACTAGCACACACACATACGTTCACTGACCAGGGGTGGCTGGACACTGCCGAACACAGCAATGCGTAAAGTGTGATGCAGCCTTCCGATGGCTTTAGCCAGCAGAAACACGGGAAGCTCCTCTGAACTATGAGGAGGAATCAGTCCTCTGGGTATAGAACTGCCAAAAAGCAGTGATGGACTCTCCTCATATTCCTTAAAAGGGTGAAACAAATAGACAATTACTTTACTAATGCAGGCATATGTATTCAGCATTTGTTGTACAGATTCACAAACTGTCCACTGTTGTCATAAATCACAAAATCAGGCAGATAGGCATTGTTGTCAATATCATGCTGCCATTACAATAAACTTGGGACCAATTGAACTGTTATATTGGGAGTTCATAGTTTAGTTTCATCACAAGCAAGAGCAATTTTCATCATCTGGTTTATTTCTGTAGTAAAATGATGACAGATACATTCTGTTCACCTTTTCCAACAAAATAGAAAATCACCCATGTGACACAAAAGTCTCGTGTTGGTGCAACTTCTCAGGTTGGGTTGTCTGAACATTAATTACAGTAGTGGTAGGTAATGTTTTTTGCATTTTGGGGATGAGGTAACATTTGAACAATTCTACTTATGTAAAAAATGAAGCAGGAACACACTAGTATGTTGCAGTATGTTGAAATTTCATGTAGCTATTTAAATTCTATTTTGTCTCAAAAACTAGAATCAGTGATAACAGATCGCCTATTAGCCACTAATGCAGAGTGTGGAAGATCTGCCTGTGATGTGGAGGCTGTGGAAGAGCAGGCCTCATGCCCGCCTTCCCCTGTTCTAAATTTTAACAGCAGGAGCAAATACTGAATTTATCAAAATGCTGAAACCTTCTGGAAACAACCTGCTGAAACAGGTAGACAGATTATTAGCTTAGAATAGACCACACACAATAAGTTATGCTGTTTATTCTGGCATCATGTTGGATAAAATATTGGTGACATTCACGCATGTAAACACAATGGGCAATATCGAGGTCAGCAAAAATGATCAAGGTCATGTCCATATATTGTGCGATCAGTCGATGGATAATGTCGATAAGTTGATAACATAATTATCATGACAGGCCTCCTTGTAACTTTATTATTGTTCTTCATAAGCCAAAAGGCTTCTCCTTTCTTCTTTTCCGCTTCAAATATGTCTCAGCTCCTTCAGAAAAATACGACACTGCACAGCTGTGTGTCTCCTATAAAATCATCATGAGCCTGAAAAAGACGTCAGACTTTCATAAACTGAATAAGCAATATTTCATTTATTTTATTTAACATATTCTGCAGGCTGCAGCTGTTTTTATTGCTCCTTTTTGTCAGTTGTGTTCTTTCAGTCATTAAAGGATTTAAATTATCTATTTTTATCTTATTCTGTAACAGCCAGACACTGCTGTAAATCTTTAATCAAATAATAAAAAATATTTTTCAGGTGTTTTCCTTCCAGCTATCACTATGTAGAAATTATTAAGTAACAGTATTATTAACATTATTAAGTACATGCATTTTAAATGTAAACTTTAGGATTAAAACTGTTACTTAATAATTTCCACATATTAATAGCTGACTTCTTCATATTTGGCAGTTGAGGTGCTGTGTGTCATGAGTAGTTGCTGTTTCCTCAAAATGATGCTGGAGTGAGCGAGGACGTCCCATTTGAAGAATTCAATTCCTCCATCCTTGCATCTCTTCCTCACATCTCTCTCTCACATCCTCGCTGGGAGGAGCTAAGACACGAGCAAGCATGATGAAAAGCACCCATTGTCAGATAAACCCCGTAAAAACCTCAACTTGTTGTTTTTACTTTTTTGTACAAATAAAAGGGTAAACAAACATGATACCATGTTTTAATTAGTGAGCTTTAGAGGTGCTGGAAGACAGATTTTGATACGTTCGAGCTGTTTCCATTCAGATAAGCATATTTCCCAACTACTCCTTTAAAAGCTGGTTAGGTCGGTGAGTTATTGTTTTGATTAGAAACGTGTTTTTCAAAGCAGTTTAAGGCCTAAAAATATTAAGATTATTTAAAATTTATGGTTATATCTCTCACCACTACCACATTTCACTTCTATCACTAACTTGCCACATAGACAGACTTTAATCAGTTGCAGTGATCTACTTAACCTGGTCCAGCACGCCGTAGCAGGCAGGCAGATCGCTGTTATTGGTCAGCTGCACTTGCCGTACGTAAGGGTGATTGAGGAAACACCTTTGAAAGTCCAACACTGGAGTCTCCACAACAATCTCAGGTACAACACACCTGTTCAGAGAAAAAGATGGTGAGAGAGACAGAGGCGAGGGGAAGAAAAGATCTGAGGCTTATTTATGAATCACAATGGTAATTGCATTGCCTCGTGCCAAAACTGCAGTCTATTAATTAGAACAGATTCATAAATTTACAATGACGGTGACTGCCGTGAGGAAGTCAGATTACCATTTCCCTATTCTGAGCGATGGTGCAGGTGACACTCGAATGTATTATTATGCTAATTAGCTGCTGAATATTTAACACATACTGCACTGATTTGTTGACACCTGTATGCAAGTTCAATGGACCACATTCACAGCATGTCAAAGCATCAGCGACAGCCAGGAGCACAGCAGAGGTTACTGCCAGAAAAATGTCTGTACTTGAGGAGAAAGGGCGATAGGAGAGTTTGTAAAAAGCAAGATTAACCTTTTGCTTTTTTAGCATCTTTGTGACAGTCTTTATCACATTTTATATTAACAACATACAGTATTTTCATATTTAAAGATTATATTCCATCTTACTAGGGCAGAGAGATGTACGTTCATTTTTATTCATACATTTTTAATAAAGCATCTTTCCAAAATGTTTGATGGCACAAGAAAAAACAGGAAAACTGATCTTTGTTTATGGCCTTAATATGACTAAAGTTGACTTAACACCACAAAACTAACTTTAGCTAATGTATGTTTGAGAGTGTTTGCACATGAGAGTGTGTGTGTGTGTGTGTATGCGTGTATGTTCACATCTGTACATGTGTCTGACCTGGCATTGATAGGCAGAGTCATGATCTCGTCCCCAACACCCTCAACATCCACCACCAGAGCCAACCTGTATCTTCTGACTGTGTTGGAGCACAGCGTCACCTGTACATGCAATACACACATGCAGCATAAATCCACAAAAGGTTCAATAGATACAGAAGGCAGTGCTCACTTAAACACAATTTTTGGTTAGGAATTTTTAGTTGGTTGCCATAGAACAGAGGTCTTCAAAGATCCAAATCATTTGATATGATTCACATGAGTTTAACTGAACTTGCTTTGATGCATTTGCCATTCAGTTGGCATACCCCTTTACAAAGACTTGCAGTACATTGCTTGGACAGCAGAATTAATATAAATGGGTTCTCCCCTCATTCATTAGTTCACTCTACCTTAATGGTGACATCTGACATTGCACGCACAGAGCCCGCAGCAGGACTGACTGTGAACTCCATAGGCCTTGCATGGAGGTCTCTAGCAACACTGCCTTGCCAATCGTTCCTGAACAACTCAGACAACTGTTTGGCACTGGTCACACTGGGAGACCCCAACCCGTCTCCCAGGACACGCAGGGCAAAGGTCATAGGGACCATGGACGTGTTGAAGAGGGTACAAATCGTTGTTTGTGGGAAACCTGCACAGAGGGGTAGGGACAGAGAGGGAGAGAGCATAGATATGAAAAAGAGAAAAAAATGAAAAACAAAGATGGGATCATGCTGAACATAAAGACTAGAGTGGAATATATGTATTTAAAAAGAACAAAATAGTAAGCTACAAAACTAGTCAAATGTATGATTCTCTAGAATATAATATATTCTATACACAATATTTATATTATGTATTAATATTTATGTATATAAGCTTTCATTGTTTTACTGCTCTGTGAAGCACTTTGTAAGTATTGTTTTGAAAAGTGCTATACAATAAAGTTATCATTATTATTATTATTACAAAGTTTTTCAAAAAAAGCAAGCCCCCCAAAGAACCTTGAGACTCACCAAAGGCTACATCTCCAAAATTGAGCTCTGAAACATTGAAGTGGAAAGTGGGACCAATAACACACCCCCTGAAACAGAAGACAAAGACATGAACCATCAGAAAGCATGAAATAAACAGTGAGTTTTAGATTCCTAAAATAAGTACTGTGAGTGTACTGTAAAGTGAAAAAATGCTTGATTGACAGTTTTCTTTTATTTGCTTAGCTAAATCTGAAAGTTCTGTCAGAATCTGACTTACTATACTAGCTAACCTCACCTGAATGTCAAGGTAAGTGGTTGAGGCTGTCCTGTGACAGTTAGCAGCAAGTCCTCAGAGAAATTTCCCAAGATGCAACTGTGGAAGGTGACTTCCACAATCTGGCAGGCCCCGGAGGGAACAACACCTTCCTCAGGACTGAAGGAGAAACAGCGGCCGAAAGTGGTGTTGGGGCTCGACAGCCTGAACGGGGCTTCAATAAGCCCTCGGTTGGACAACAGCACCTGGATAAAATCCACAGCTTTAGTAATACATGGCAAATGTCAAGCTCACAACATCACTAGCATGTCCTAGCTGATAATTTGTTCCCTCTGCAACAGCTTTATTACCTCATAAGAGTCTTTGTCACCGATGAATACGTTTTTCATGTCCATCAGGTTATAGTTGAGCTGGAGTTTAGGTCCCATGCCCTCACCCTCGATTGTCAGAGGTAAACGAGATTCACGGCCTGTGTGCAGACGCAGACAAGCATAGGGAAAGTTAAAGACAGCAAAACTAAAAGACATGGGGTCAGGAAACAAGGAAATAGGAAGTCTAACAACAAAAGTACATAAAAAGTGACAATTTATTGTTTAGATACTTTCTGATAGTTTAGATTAGGGGTGTTGCAATATACCAGTATTTGCAGTAACCGTGATATGATATGATATGATATAACTCCGACAAAAATGGTTTCATTGGCAAAGGTCCACTCGATCCAATCCAGTAAAATATTTAGTCCAAAACACATTATTACATCAATAAATATCTATGAACGGCTGTTGCATCATTTCAAATTGGCCGGCAGATGTCCATTTTATTGCTTTTTATAAAGCCACAACATGGAAATTATGTAAATATAATTAGTTTGCTATGATTTACTTTTATGAACTGCTTTTCCAGCATAGCACTTGTTTTGACTCTTTTATATGCACAAAGTTTAGTTTCAACAAGAGAACAAAGCACTATAATGTGTTTATGCTTCAGTTACTCTGAAGCAGGGGTTATTTGATGTCACTAAATGGCTTTTTTTTGGAAGACGCTTAGACATACCCTTGGAAAAACATGTAAAATATTCATTTTCTGTGGTATTGTTATTAAATTTGAACTTGGACAAGGTAAGGCTCCATGCTGTGGTCCCATTGTGTTTTCCAGCTAAAGAGTCACAGCTATAGGTCATCTGCAGGCATCTGTTTGCAAAAAAAATATTCATATTGGAAATAAAAACCTTCAGTGTGTTCAAACTTCTTTCAAACTATGTACAGTTATGGTTACCGACTCTCTCTCCACCTCCCGACACTTGTATTTTGAGTATAATTCATTTGCCAGAAAAGAGGCAAAACACACAATAAGCAAAGTTAAAGATGATTTGACTTTTTTTTTTTTACAAATTTTCTATAGATATCACAATAATATTGTTATTGTGAATTCTTTTGGCCACGACAATCTTATTGTGAAAATCTGATATCGTGACAGCCCTAGTTTAGATAAAATGCTTTATGTAAAAGTATTGAACATATCTAACACTGTTTTCATGCAGGTGGATTGGATAAGTTATAATGTTTTCTTGTATTCAAATTACCCTCAAGGTTTTTTATGTTTCTAGTTTAAAGTTCTGAATCAAAAGTATCTGAATTGAAACCTTTAAAGGTGCAGTGTGTAGAATTTAGGAGTATCTATCGGACCTGGCAGAAATGGAATATAATATTCATAAGTGTGTTTTAATTAGTGTATAATCACCTGAAAATAAGAATCGTTGTGTTTTTGTTACCTTAGAATGAGCCCTTTATATCTACATAGGGAGCAGGTCCCCTTCCACGGAGCCCGCCATGTTGCACCATCATGTTTCTACAATAGCCTAGAATGGACAAACCAAACACTGGCTCTAGAGAGGGTCTTCCACATTTTCTGTAGCCACCATAGGTTCTCCTACACGCTTGGAAGGGGAGGGTGAGGGGAGGGGTATTCAATTGGTTGCAATCTGCAACCTCACCACTAGATGCCACTAAATCCTACACACTGCTCCTTTAAAACCAGTAAATTAATTTGCCAGTACACTGAGGACTTGTGAGTTAGTCCAAATACAAAGGGCCAAATCCACAAAAGGACTGTGCAGCTTTTGCGGCTGCTAAACCTGTGCAAAAGAGACAAAAAGATAGCGTGTAATTCACAAAGTACCCAGAAAAGGTGACATGCACCGCAAACTACGCTGCCAAGCAAATAGGGTCATGGTGCGCCTGTGCCATTTGCATGTATGTAAATTAAGTAATATTCATACATTCAGTGCAAAATTGGCCCCTTTCTATGCAAATAAGCCTCGTTGCAAAAACAGTCTAATTCACAAAGACCAGCGCTAATAGCCACAAGCAGTTAGGGTGGAGTTATGAGCGTCTTCAGATAGTTGGTGTTAACTGCGCACACACTCCTCACTCACTCTCTCTCTGTCTCTCTTTCTCTTCAAATCTTCAAGCTTGTGTGGCTTGAATGATATTGAATTCATATTGAATGATACCAAGGGTGAACTCTTCAGTCAGACATTGGGGGGGATCAAGTGGATATGGGATGGTAGGCTTATCTCAGACTTTCAGCTACTTAAAAATAATAATCAGGATTAATCTAAAATCCCGGATACATTCAGTGACACCTGAACAACATTATTGTAAAATCCAGACATTAATCTAACACGTTTCAGACCTGCCTGAGTCACATTAATAGTTGTGGCCTATTTTGATGGACATTTTAGTAGATTATGTTATAGATGTGAAATACTAGAGAAGTAAAAAAAAAAAAAAAAAGCAAAATACATGAAAGTTGGTTTGTGATTGTAGAGAGATCTGTGAGATTGCGGGTGCAAATGCTGCACAATTCACGGTGCTATTAGCAGGTGCAATCCATTCTTTGTGGATTTGGCCCAAAGTGTATAAATACTTTCTAAACATTTTTCCTCACAGCCTCTCTCTCCCTTTTTCTGTGAAGTTATTAAAGGGCAGGAGAGGTCTATCCTTCAGTTTTGCTTAGTAAGCTTCTGAATCTTTTTGCGAAGTGAGGAATCAGGGTACAGTGCTCTCCAGTCTGGCTGTCATTGACCTAGGCTGGTCAGGTCGTCTCCTGCCTCAGAAAACATGGAAATTAATGTAAATCTGGCCTCCGGTCCAGAAGACATACATGAAGGCCACATGCAAATTTGCCAACAGCCTTTTACTACAACTGAGATGAATATATCGGGGCCTCATGACTTGAAAATGACATCAAGTGACAATGTACCATCCAGTCCTTCAGTGGTTAAACCATACAGGAAGATTTAGGGGATCATAAGTAGAGCTTCAGATAAGTTTAATTGTGAACAACATACACTGAGGGAAAAGGGAACATAAAAGAGACAAAGTTGAGAGGATTGGTTGTCCTCGGCAATAACCAAACAAACAGACACGATTTGCTACCCAGACTTGTCTCTCTAGTACTCGTTGCCTTTGTTGGTTGGGTTTGTTAGGTTTAGGCATGAGGAGTGAGATTGGTTATGGGTTAGGGTAAAAATATCAGGGAAAGCCAATCAGAGGCAGGATACAGCAGGTCATGACTTCGTCATCCTAGGAAAAAAAATATTGCCTGAAGGAAGGAGGATCTTTTATGAGAAAGCCAAAGCTATTGATTTACAGGATGGGTGCACTGCCTGCTTCAAGTTGTTAAAACAAGAGATGTGGAAGAGCAAACAAAAGCAAAGAGTTTTCTTACTAAGAGGGTTTAGGCACAAGAAACAAGCTGTACTTTGGGTTAAGTGTTGCTAAAGACTGCTGTAACCTTTAATGAGTGCTCCACCGGTTTACACTCCAATAACATTGTCAGACTCACAATGGGAGGTTTTTTTTTAAAGGATCAAAATCAATGAAGCAGAACCAGAGATCTCATCTTTTTTATTCTACCCATTACTAGTCCTCAGAACCTAGCACCTACGTTACCTAAAATGCAACTCTACACTTATAGGTCTGTCTGAGATTTGGGTGCATTATGCTAGTAGTGGCTAATGCAGCCTCGAGCCACTAGCTTCAAGCAGAGATGAGGAGAAAGCTACAGAAGTTTGGCAACCTCACTTCGTTCTAACTCCACACCCCAAAGGTTTTTTTCAATTTCAAATTTATAGTCTTCAGCTTTTTCTGTGCGTGCATGGTAGTTTATGTTGCAAGTGTAGTCAGTGCCCACTTAAAGTCTGACCCTTGCCAATCTTTTTAAACTGGACATTATTTGGTTGCTAGGCATTAATGATACATGCTATACTGCATTCTTGTAGGGTACACGTAAATAAGACTTGTATTTTGTTGCTAGGCACTGACCTGTGACATCACAGTATATGGTTTGTTGGTATAATTTGGCTTCCTCTGGCTTGAAGACAATGTTGAAGTGTGCCGTGGTGTTGGGCCATATTTCACCCACCTGAGCCATGTTAAGACAAGATGAAAAACAATCATTTTACTCAAAGGATATAAAGCAGACATGTACACTGTAAATGAAAATATTCTCACACAGAAAAATAGGTTTGATTAAGAATGAGAAGGGACGTTTTTGGATGGAATATCTAAATATGGTCAAGACTGTTCTACTCCATCTGTTATTTTTGTTTACTATTTTTCTAAAAACTCTAAAACTAAAACTAAACTAAAGATTTATTTCAGTGTAGAAAAAAACATGGAAGTTGATTGGTTCTTTAGTCAGGCTTAACTCTACACACACACACACACACACACACACACACACATACTAATACCTGTCTGTCCCTCTGTGTGTGTGTGAATGGGTAGGCGGGTGTATGCATGTGTAGACTGCTGACCATTCCTCTCAAATGCCCTCTCAAAGTTTGTGTTGTGACTGTTGTGCCTGCAGACTGTTTACTGTCTGTCCCCTGCACTTTTATCTAATCACACCTCTCCTGCCCTCGCTCTGTTTTTCATCTGTCTACTCTCTCCCTCTATCCAGGGAACCTGGCTGAGTTAAGCAGAGGAGACACTGGCAGAAAAGTGGGATGGCAGTGTCAGAACAGGTCAGGCAACCTGAGGGGCCCTGGGCAGAAAGGGGCCCCAATCCATGACCCCCCTGTCACTTAGGAGTCAGACTGGGTTTACGTGCGAACAACAGGAGACGGAGCTTAACTCTTTGTGAAACATCTAATCTCAGATCTAATCTTTTCAACATATTCCCATTTCTGTCCTGCAGCATTTATGAGGCAGCATACAGTAGGTGGCATAGCATGTAGGGAGTCTTTCAAACATAAAAAGGAGCCTGATTCAAATATTCATACTGCTCAGTTGCCCTTGGACAAACTACTGAATCCCTGCCAGCTCAGAGAAAGCTTAACAGAGGTATGTTTGTCTTGGCATTAATAAAAGCATTAGATTATTCATAATAATGAGAAGTATCTCTGCAGCGATAGGCTCCAAAACCACAGGAAGGGGTGAGTACCAACAATGAATTGGTCAAGAGATACTGGGTAAGAGGAAGAGGGAAACACACACACACACACACACACACACACACACACACACACACACACACACCGCTGGTTCCACAGTTATGCAGCTGTCTGAGAGGGCAAGCAGGTGGTCCTTTGCAGCCTGGCGTTCCTGGAGGGCTCTGGACAGCAGCGGGAGGCGATGGTTCACTGTGGGGTCAGACTCGCTCTGAAAAAGCAACTGCTCCTTCTCCTCCTCCTCCTCTTTCTGCCGGAGCAGTGAGCTATCCCTAGAGAGAGGGAGAGAGGTGGAAGGTGAAAGGCAAGTGAGAAAAGAGGAGGGTCAGGGAGAAAAAGTTACCAAAAGAGAGAACATGATGGAGCTATTTCTGGCAACACATGCTTTGGTAAAAAGAGCACAGCAGGTATGCAGCTTTCTCATCTATCCAGTCATGAGTTCAGAAGAGGAGGTGGTTATACAGTTGAATATCTGAAAAAATCTGTCTGTGTTTAATCATTTTGTCTGCATACCTCAATAAACTCAGGTCCTCCTCTTCCTGGCTGGCCCATGTCGTCCAATTGTACTGTAGAGGGGTATCACTGCTGTTGGTGAGGGACACCTTGTGCACGTTGGCCAGGGAGATATAAGTCTTCTTCAACAGGATAGAATCTGGCTCAAGATGGATGCTCAATTCCTCACAAGTCCCATACAGGCTGATGTATACATCTTCACCTGGGCAGAAGACATGCAAAAAACATGAGACACATGCAGAAGCACACACACAAAAATCATCCATGCACAATTTTCTTTCAACTTCTGATTATGAGCTATTGATTGGTCTCCAGAGTGAGAGGTCACACGACATGTAGGATGAGGTCAATAAAGAATGATAAAGATTAAAGTAAGAATAAACAGCTGAGTAAAATCTTTATCCAGTTTAAGTGCATCTCCTGTACAAGTAAGCTGAATGAGGATACATTGTTTTCTTCATATTATTTTCACCCAGCAAAAAAGCCTAGCAATTCCAAAACCTATAATTCAATTACCAGCAAAAAAAAGTTTCTATTTCTGATTTGTTGAGGTTTATTGACCTATTGTTATTAACATTTTCAGCTTATTCATTATGTCATCATGACATGTGCTGTTACATAAAACAACTTGGCCTTTAAAAGCTGCAAGTGAAGGCATGAATGAAAGCTTTTTTTTGTCTAAATAAATATAAGAGCTTTCATTTTCACATAAGTGCTTTCAAAATGCTACAGTTCAGGAAATCATTTCAATAAACAATGTCCTTCTGAAAGCTTAACTTGTCTACAGAACTTGCAGGAGTAAGATACAGTAATGCCACATGCTGAATTTTCTGAAATAAAAAAAAAAAAAGCAGCAACACAACAAAAAAATGGTGTATGAATAAATGGATAAAATGTGGGAGACATATCACAACATATAACAATAAACAGTAGACAGTAAAACATCAAAAACTCAAACAGAAAATGTAAATACTACTGAATAGCAAAGTAGTGATTAGTTGATGCATTTAAAGGTTAATAGATGAATGTAAAACTTGGGTGGGGCTTTTATATGCAGAATGTACATACAGTATTTGATGACTTTGTTGACACTTTCCAAAGTGGGACCCATTAACCCAGCCGCTGAGCAGCCACTGCTGCTCCTCGGGGAGTCTCAGGCCTAATGTGGGCAGGGAATAGAGGAGCAACTCATGGTAGAGTCAAGGACAGACTGTAGAGTCGAGCTTTGAAACACTGGATCTGGATCAAAAGGCGCCTCGCAGAGAGATTAAAATGGCTCTCAAAATATCCTGGAAAACTGGCATCCAAAACAACTTTCTTTATTATGCTGCCAAAGCCTTTTGGAGTTGCAGCAATGTGAACTACATCATGCTGAAATAAATACGAAAGCTTTAAATTATAATGTGGTAGACTTCTGTGCACAACATAATACATTAAAGCTGGTAAAGTACAGTTCCCTGGAGTAAAGTTTCAGAACCCCAACCACAGGAGACAAAATCTGTAATGGTTAATGGGACATCTAAGTCTCTATGGTAGTAACGAGGTGCCACCATCACATTGTGCACACTTTTAACAGAGAGAGAAAGAGCAACAATAACCAGCAACAAAAATAAGATGCAAAACTAGGTTTTGTATGAAGCCAACAAGAACAAGACCTTAGGTAAATTTCCTGTTTGTTTGTTTACATTCAAATCAGAAGGACTTGAGCTTTGGCCTGTAGAGACACATGCTGTGAGTCAGGCTTATCCTAAGATTATTTATATTTGTACTCAACTCAACACACACAAGAAACTCTTTCCCATTTGGATACAATAGAAGGGAATGTCTGAATTCTGAGTATTGTGTTGGGCTCTGAACTCTACAGGGTTCTACTCTCCATGTGTTTCTGTGATTTATAATTTCTTTGATATAACATTTCCCTAGCATAAATCAAACACAGATACCTTGGGCAATAATCTTACTAGAAATGAAAACTGAGCATTTCATTTTATTGTGATTATTCTGCTTTTCAAGACTTGCCCAAATTACTTTTTACTTACAGTTTCATTTTCCCATGTTGTTCATTTGGTTCAAACACACTGAGTGCAGAACTCACTGTGAATGAGTTACAATTTCTCTGAAATGCAGGTTTATTCAGCAAATGAAAAACAACTGGGAGGATTGATAATCTCTCAGTGGGATGGTGAGGATGGAGATTGCTCAGAACTGCAATTCTGGACCTGTAGTTTCATTCCAACCAGCAGTCACAACAAGCACCCACAGTTTTCACCTTGAAATGTGGAAATGTTGAGGTACACCAGTTGGTGTTTTACTGCCACGTGCTGATCTCTGTTTCTATTTGTGTATTGAGGTGATGCACATGTCAAATCTTAAAAACATGCTCAAAAAGATAATAGCAGTTTTTATATTAATTTGTTTGTTTGTGTTTGTTTGGAGAATATCAAAATTTTCTGCTTTTTGTTTTTGCTTGAATTTTTGTAGTTAGATGATATAAATCACAAATGATTGTGTCATTGTTTTTGATTTTTTTTTTAAAGGAGCCCTGTGGAGTGCAGTGATTTTTGACCACTGGTAGCACTATGGAACAATGTTTTTGTGGGTGGGCCCCCATTTTGTTTGTTTGTGTTGCACACACACAAGGATTTACATGCACCAAGAATTTGATCCAAAGTTTAGAAGAGCCACACAATTAAATTATTTTATCCCTGTTCAGGTAAGCAGAGAACCAACCAGAAGTTAGCTGGCTCGGCCAGTGGAAGTCTCTAGTGTGCATGCTCTATGGGCCCAACAATCAGGAAGTGTGAGCAATATCCAGGTAATTTCTTTACAGCCGGAAGACAATTTTTTGGCTTCATGCGCACTGAGCATCTTTCATAGGAATGAACGGGGCGCCATCTTTGAGTCCAGCATCCAGTTCTCTTGAATACATCCAAGCAAACAAAGGCAGTGAAGAAGAAGACTGCTGGCAAGCAAACAATGGTGTAAAGAATGCTCGATTTTAAATATTAAAAAGTCGGTTTTGCAAATGTTTGATGAGGAAGGAAATGCAATCAAAATGTTTGCTAGACCTCAAGGATATACACAGTGCATTTTAGTGAGAAACATAACTTTTTGTTTACAAGAAAATTCTGCAGAATACCTTTAATTTCATTTTTTAGGCCAATACAGATATTGATATTTGATATTATGATGAAAACATATAGGCCAATATTCAGAACAATTTTTGATAAGTATCCCTTAAATTTGGTTATGAAAGAATTGTGACAAAGATACAGTATGTTCTGAGGTGAGCAGGACATTTTACAGTTTGTGTTCTCTGTTTTGATTGTTTTTAAATTACTGCAAATGTATCTTTGACATTTCGGTACTACAGATTCTAGTAGAACAAATATGTCAATACCAATCTGCCAAAAGCTAAAATTATTCATAATATCAGCCAAAGTATCTGTCTAAAACTTTGCTTAAAGAAAACAAAAACTTAAATTAAAAAACTGGGGGAAAACTGTAGTTGTAATACTTGCCTGCAGGTTGAGTGCTTTCCTTTCCTTTGCTATAGGTGGCACAGCTTGTATAGAACTGATCTGACAATGACAGCCACCTATCTTCAGAGAATCTGCAGCTACTAATCGTGAAAAGGGGCTTACAACTCAGTTCTATTATTCTGTATTAATAACCCAGGAATGTTTAAATGCTATCTGATTAGTGTCACAAACACAACTCCACACATACAATCAACAACCCAGGATTTCCCTCCTCACTGATTGGTTCCCATGGTTACAAAGAAACGACACTTCATGCAGATACCCAACACACAGCAGGGATGATGACAAAAACAATACACAGGACAGAAATCCAACCAGTCCATTTGTAACCCGTAGACCTTGTTTGTGTCAGGCTATTAACCTGTTAATGTGCTAAAACTAGCATAATCCAAACTGGAGTGCTGCACATATACAATAACAAATGAGCTGGCACCATTATCAAAACCAACTCAAAATGAGTGAACAGGTGGAAGCAGGGATTGAACATGACCTCCTCTGTTTACAAGGCAGACCCTCTAATAACTTTTCTTCATGTCACAATCCAGATGAAGAAAAATCCCCATCAATGGCATCAGCGGATCAATGGCATCCGTTTTATCCAGTGCAAGTAAATAAAAATTATTTTGTCTGGAAAGGTTGTCGAATCTAACTGTAACTATGAATTATTTGCTAAACAACATGAGTTACACTATATTTATTACATTTTCTTCAACCTTTACTTAATGAGGACAGTCCAGCTGAGATCAAGGATCTGCTTCTTGCAAGAGACCCAGCCAATAACACCAGACAAGTGAATCAATGAACACACTGCACTTCATAAGAAGCTACACACCATCAAACAAAAACTGAGAGAAAAGGGAACCAGACTAACAAGTGAAAGGGGAGTGGGGGGAGGTGGGGGGGGGACTCAATGACAAATCAACCAAAGCACTGGCTGTTTCCAATAGATTTATCTTCAACAGTAATAAACAAATGTGTTGAATTTTCATAAGATGAGCCTTCCCATTAGTTTTCAAGTCCTGCTCAATGCTGGGCTTTTAATCCATCTCTGCCTGAGCTTTAACACGAGTGAGCAGAAGTGATTAATTGGGACCTGAGATACCTCATTTCTGAGTAACATGAAAGCCTCAGTAGCAGTAAAACTCTCCCAATGCGACTTATTTAGCTTTTAGATGTATCAACAACAAATTGACCCCAGTCCTGGTATGGGGAAAAAAAACAAACAAGACTATGAGGAATGTAGGCTGAGAAAATCTATACAATGACTATGCTTGCCCTGTGGTGAAAACACATATTAGAATTCAAGGAGTGTTCACGTTTACTTCCAATGGGCCAATTATCACTGAGATTTCCATCATATACCTAAAGGCAGAGAGAGAGAGAGAGATTACAGAAAAAAGCCTGGCACAGTTTCACAGGAGGGCCAGTTCTTTGCTTTTACTCAGACAGACTACCAAACCGTGAGGTATCACTGGATCGAGAGGGAGAGAGAAAAGAGAACATCGAGGACAGAGGATGAGTGATAGAAGGAAATGAGGGAAAGAGAAATAAAAATTGGAGAATGCAGAGAGAAAAGCAATTATCTCCCAGCATCCGGATATTATGACAGCAGTTGACAGGCAGGGAGAGCTGCAGCTTATTACTAAGCTTTCATCATCACTGTCCACAACCACCCCACCCTCCGCCCCCCCCCCCCCCCCCCCCAAACGGCCCCCCATTGCTTTCTCTTCCCATAATTTCTCCATGTGCACAGTGAAAAAATTTCTCAACCCCCTCAGCTACCTTTGATTACAGTGCAAACATGTGTGTGTGAGTGTGTGGACGCACATGTGCTCGAATTTGAGCGTGTGTGTTTGTTCATGTGCAGCTTTCTGTTTGTGTGTGTGCTGCTTTTCTAAAAGGCTGCTGTACTGAAATCCCCTTGGTGCTATAGCCCTGTCAAAGCAGATGCCTCAGCGCTCCCTAAGAGCTGTCTGTCTTTTCATTTAAATCAGCAGCAGTGACAGTGGGGGGGCAGGGGGGGCGGGTGTGATGGGGGAGTGTGTGTGTGTGTGTGTGTGTGTGTGTGGGGGGGGGGGTTACTGGAGCAGCACAGAGTCTCTCACTTTTAAGACAGTACAAGGATTGTCTAACACATCATGATGGAAAACAAGTGAGCTGGGCAAACTATTATTTTTCAAAGCTGCACTGGCTTTCAACTGACAACAGGAAATAAAGACACAGTATGTATCCGCGTTAAGTACTAGGGTGTACATGCAAATTGACACACATGACACACACACACACGTCAGCCAGCTTATGCTGAAGTCTCCAATGGCCCTTCACCAAGAGTCGAGCCTTTTGCGGCAAGCTGACCTGAAACATACATGAGAGTGGGGGAGACAGGGAAAGGTGCTAAATTAAAAATGATAGTCTCTTGATGGGCTATAAGTGGTGTTCTGGACCTGCGCTGGTCCTCCCATTATAAAAGCTTAATGCTGCTGAATGCCACTACTGTTGCCACTCCTTCAGCAGGCCTGCCTGTTTATGCAGCCACACAGCACCCCTGCTCCTTTAAGGTCACGCACAGGAAAACATAATACATATTTTTACATAACACACAAACAGAAACACAAAGAGACAGATGCAGAGATATTTTTATAAAGCCTGAAGTTTGTTTTTTACTCAAAACAATCATCATTAAAGAGCTATACATAAATCTTTTTTTTATCCTGTCTCTGCTCTGGGGAATTGCATCACAATAATTAAATGATAAACTCCAAATGGATGAAGAGAAATCCAAAGTCAAAACAGTTTAACTCTTATCCACCATTATCCAATCAGTTTTTCACAAGGTGACTTTGCTATGGTCGAGTTTCAGGACTACTTCTGATAACAGAATAATTGCCATGTCAGCATGCTACTGAATTTTCACGTGCACACACACACACACACACACACACACACTTACTTCACAGTAAAAATGATGTGTGCATAGTGTGCATAGCTAATAAGAGTGAATTCAAGTCCTTTTTCCTGCATGGCACACAGCAGTTCTACAGTACTTGGTCAGGTTTTTTCTACTCAGATGACTTTTAGGGAGCCATGTTGCTGGAACTGCTGAAATTAGCTTTAGAGGAGACTTTGATGTGGTCGGCTGGGGTCGGGAATAAGGCTGATTTGGTACTGATTGAAGCATCCCCTTGGTTAATCAAGAACCAGCCAGTCATGTTCACTACTGCTATTTTCAACTACCAGTGTTAAATCACTTCCCACTTAAAGCTGGGAGTAAATATGAATTATCATGGCTCATCTCCCATCATAACAAACTACAGTGTAAAAATGGGCTAGTCTAGTTTGCTAGTTTAAGCTGATGTCCTGACTAAAATGAACTGAAACCTTCTTTTTATGTTTTTTTTAAAACATAAAACGTTTGCCAATCATCAAAAACACAATTCTACTATACCATTCTCAAATGCCATGTTGGGTTAAGCTTAAGTTTTTAAAAAATCAACATTTTTGCAACAGACTGCCCCAGTTGAATCCCCTATTGCTATTTTGCTGAACAGGATAAAAATACTGATGTTTTCCAGCAACTTTCTCCTTTTACCTCTAATTGATCCCCTCGTGTGTGCACAGGAAAAGTCAAAAGCTTCGCCTTTTTGCCTTTGATGTTAAGAAAACTGGCTAATTGTGAAGGAAACTGAGGCTTCCCTAAAACGTATGACCACTGGGTGCACAACAGTGGTACAGTACAGGAGTGGGATAGGAGCAAAGGAATCACTCAAACAATACTGTTAACAAGATTATCACAAATGAGCAGATTTATCACAAAAACACAAATTTGGGTGGCATAGATATTATAGTCAGTCTGCATCAAAATAAACATTTATCAAGCAATGGTATCACATAAAAAAATGCTCAATGAATAAACAAATAAAGGATGAATGATTCATTAGTTTACTGCACTGAGCTTCGGTGAGCTGATTCACTGGAACCAATCCCCACAACAGAACAAAACTAAATTGTGAGTTTTTGAGTAAAATAATAAACACAAGGCAGTTTTGTTATGATGTTAATCTTACTTTTTACCATGCAATGTTGCCCTTAATGAGAGACATGTATGCTTAACAGCCCATTTTATTTATTTGTTTCAATGGAATGCCACCGTTTACAGCAAAATGAGTTCATGAGGGAAAACAGGTGCTATTCTCCTCCTCAGCAATGTCTTTATTTCCCAAAAACAGCCAGGAAAAAGGGCAGCACTCTTGGGGTCAAAAACAACAGAAGTGCTGCCCTTTTTTCCTGACATTTACTATAGAAATCTTTATGATCAGAAGAGGTACATAAATTGGTACTCTACTGTCAGTCAGACTGGTGTACAAGCAGTGCTAGTCACTCAATTCTGCACAAGTCTACACAGTCTGCACAATTTTCAAATCAAACATTGGACTCTTCTGGTGACGCTTTGCAGTGTTACTATGTGCTGTGCAGAGACAACCAGAGACACAGTGATTGTGGTGGGTTACTATGTATGTTAAGCCCATTAAGATGTAATATGAGAAGAAATCAGAGCTGCAGGGACAGGGAGGAGAGGAGAGGAGGGGAGAGGAGGAGAAAAGAAAAGAAGAGAGGAAAGATAACAGAGGAAGCTGCATTGAGCAGTAAATACAATACACCACATAGGCTGATACCTCACCATGCTCACAGCCCTGTTTCCCTAAGGATGTTAAGATTCTCCTCTCATTACCATTACTTATGTCACCTTTGATTTCATGGCCCCGAGCACACAGCAACATACACAAACACATACCCACACAAGCTCCAAAGTACCTAGTTAGTATCTACTCATCTGCAGCATCCAGGGTTAAAGGATAATTCAGAATCCATCAGTACTAACAGTCATATTCGTGCTTGCACAATATGTACAGTCGTACACACAACATACTAAGTTTCAATCAAGCAGCAAAAAGAAGACAATTAGAAAGGAGACAATGAGCAGTTAATTGGATCAACTTGGGGAATCTATTTGTGCTGGGAATCTACAGATAGGACACTGATAGGACACGCTGAAACACACGCATGCAATAATATTAAAAGTACAGAATGAAACAAACTGGCTTCTCGTCTGTCTACCAGCCATTATCACACCCTGAGCTGCGCTGAGGAAATTACAGTAACCATTGTTAAGTGTGTGTGGGTGTGTATGTGTGTTTGTGGCGATGGTGGGTCCAGTTTAACAGTCTTGTTCTGCTTCAGGGTCACCACTGCTGCAGAAAGAGGATCTTATTATGGTGTTTACCTCAGTGATTATAGTAAACACATTCCTCCTTTTGTCCTTTTGTAGTTTGAAAATCTCTGCCTCCATCCACATGTGTGTCTGTTGTGTGTGCGCGTGTGTGCATGTGTGTGCCAGGCCTTAACAGATATAATGAGACAATGTACTTTGTTGAGGCGACACTTCTTTTATAGCTTGGAGTGTCAACTCCCCGCCTCTCCTCTATGGAGGCATTTAGAGCAGACTGGCTCAGAGAATGTTTTTTTCCAGAAAAATGCTAAGCTGGAAAAATAACACAGCCGACGAGAAACATGCTGCAACAAGGTAATTTTTTTTTTTTTTTTTTTTAAATATATTTCATTTTGCTTAATCTGGATATGCTGATTAGGGCTGTGCTATGCTAATATTTCACTAAAGCTCTGGGAAATCCTGAAATGATGCCACTTTACAATTGACATTAGCTTCATCAGAAACTATGGTCATAACATATTTTTGTGTCACTAGTGTGCATACAGTTTTTTTTTTTTTTGTCTTTAGAGACCAGAATCTCTCTCACCAGTGTGGTAGTGCAGCAGCAGGTCCTGCCTGTGGTCTCCTGTGGTCATGGGGTTGAAATCCACAGTCACTTGCATGCTCTCGCCAACATCAAGAGTCCCAGAAGAGGGCGTTACTGAAAAAGGCCTGGTGTAAAGTAGAAGAGACATTGAGGCATGGCATTTGATATCAGCCAAGGTGCAATGTTGTTTTAGAAACTGGCAGAAGAAACCCAAAACGTTTAATTGTAATCAATAGTAATTACTGTAAATGTTAATTAAATGTTTCCCTAACCACAAATAATATAGTTCCTGACCAGTTGCTGCTGAGTTGTGTTTATGGGTGCATGCATAAATGTGTAAATTAACTGTTTATACATTGACAGGTGTGAGTTTATAATTTAATGTAATTTAATATTTAATAATGGCTTCCAAGCTTAAAACTACTTGTGATAAATGTAGTCACTCAAACACAGCAGACATACTGTAAGCGACTCCTGTGCAGGCTCTCACCTCTGTGTGTGGAGGTTGAACATGGCTTTTCCGTTCCCTATGTTGCGGACTAGCTGAGTCCTCTGTGTGGAGGCTTTCACTGGACAGACAGGTAAACAGAGCTCATCTCGAAAGTCAAGAATGGCCCGTCGCCCAATGGCACGAATTGGGACCTCAAACCGCTCCCTCTCTGTCACACAAACCAGTCTGTGGTGGTAGTCCTGGGTGGAAAAAATGAGAAAAAAAGGTGTCTCAAACAATCAAGCTCCAAATATCTTTATGTGTTATTTGTTTGCTCTGCCTGTCCTTAAGGTTAGTCACATACACATTCAGACTGATGGTAATAGTCAATTGGCAACTAAACCATTTTTTAAAAATAATTTTCTAATATGTGTGTACACTGCCTAACAAAGCAGTGATAAAACCTGCAATAAAAATAGCTGAGTGTGGTGGCCACTGTAAAAAAAAAGCCATAACACATGAGGGATTGTTACCTTTAATTTAATGTTGACCTTTGAGTCTCAGTTTTCATTTTGATCCACAGTATCAGTAAGAGAGACGAAAAAAGGATGTGCTTATGTAACCTAATGCCTGTCCTTTGACCCTTGTGCACAATATATGAATATGAAATAAGTGCATCCACTTTGACTTCTCATCTGTCACTGATAACACTACCTGTTTACGTTTTTCCTGTATTATTTTCTACAGTAGGAGTGCATACTTGTTGAATTATCTTTCTAATATACCATCCTATCCTCTGCCTCTCCAGCTTAATCTAATCATCAAATCTAAATTCTATATCAGCCTTTTAAGTGCAGGTTACAGTGATATTTCATTTGCTCTCTATTTCTAGTACCTTGTTCTCCTGAGGGGTGAAGAAGACAGTGTAAGTGGCAGACAGCCCTGGTGCGACTTTGTTCCCTGCATCCTCTGGACCAACCACACTGAAATATTCGGAGTCCTGCAGCTCCAGCTTCATTTGCCGTGAAACCTTGACAACAAAAAATCCATCACGCCAACTTTAACAACAAACACAGAGCCAGGTACAAAAGCAAGTAATGATTTATTCATTATTACTTGATGGTGTCTTGTACAAATTACAGCGATAAATCTCCTCCAATCCCCCGTGACCTTTTCCAATCATACTGCACTCCTTACACACAACCCACCCCCTCTGACACACACACACACACACACACACACACACGTCGGAAACGCTCCTTTTTCTGCTGCTATGGTCAAAGATGTCAGAGTGTTGAACCGTTTCTGTCACAGTGGTTCTTGATAGAAACATCAGCTCAGCACCCGTGTTGTCAGTGTAACTGTTCACTCATTCACACACCTTGTCTTTGTTGAAGAGGAGTAGAGGTAACTTGTAGGTCTGTGCAGCAGTGAAGTTCTGGAAGACCAGCTCAGATGGGTAGGGCTGGAAAAGTGCCTGATCCACATCCACCAAAGACAACTGACAACACACAAAAAACACTGTAAAATAACCATAACACGACACATACATAGTCATTACCATGCCTGTCATTATGCCTTTACGGGTACACATTAAACATTAGTTTTTTTCTTAATGTCGTGAAAGTCACATACACTCAAGGGACTCCCCACAGTTCCTGTGTACAGATAATCCTGGGTGCTATCAATATCAAAAATATTTATTACCAACTTTTACCAACATTTATTACTAATAAGAGAGCTAAGGAAAGCTAAGGCACATTTTTTCATGACAGTAATTGGTGAGGCTAGAGGTAACACCAAAATGATTTGGAATCAGTTTAAAAAGCTGACGGGACAACATCACGAAGCAGGAAAGCCAATTGAACTTAACCTAGATGGAAACCTCACAAAGGATCCAGCTGAAGTAGCAGTGGCTCTTAATCACTACTTTGATCATTCTGTGGCCGCTATTGCACAGGGCTTCTCTGCTGAGCATATTAATGTATGTCCAACTAACAGTTGGCAATGGAGCCAGCCTTCAGCATAAGGAATGTCCCTGAATCAGAGTTTATGAGAATTATCAGATCTCTTAAATCATCAAGGGCAAAGGATGTATTTGGGATGAACACAGCATTGCTTAAAGATCTTACCTCACCACTAGCTAATCCCATCACCAAAATCATTAACCTCTCGATATCCCAGGGAAAGTTTCCAGATGCCTTGAAGTCTGCTATTGTTACTACAATTTTCAAATCTGGGGATCCCCATTCAACCTGTAATTACAGGCCCACCAGCATCCTACCTATAATGTCTAAAGTTGCAGAGAAATGGGTAGCTGAACAAATCATCCATCAGCTGAATAACAGCTCCTTTCCCCTATACCCAATGCAATTTGGCTTCAGAGCCAACCACTCAACTGAGACAGCCAATTGTTTCTTCTTAGAAAAAGTCAAATAACTTGAATAAAGGTGGTGTTGTCGATGCTGTGTTTCTTGATCTCAGGAAAGCATTTGATACTGTGAGCCACAGAGTTCTTCTATCTATGTTTTCTACCTTTAATTTTTCTGCCAATGCCCCAATCAGTGTTGTCTGCAATTAAATGTGTCTAAAACTGTTGGCATGTTCTTCACCAAGACAAATGACTCTAGTGTAGAACCAGATGTTTTTGTGTCGGGAGAAAAGTTACAGGTTATAAAAGAATTTAAATACCTTGGAATTCTGATTGACTCCAACCTCAACTTCAGGGCTCAGGTAAAAAAAAAAGACTGTAAACGGATCAAATTAAATCCAGACAATTTCAGATTCATAAGAAACTACATGTCCACTAAGGCGGCCAAGATGTACATGCACTCAATGATTTTCTTTTACATAACTTACTGTTTGACGAGCTGGTCACAGGTTGACCACACTACATTGAAACCACTACAGGCTTTGTTTAAACAGACACTTAAAACTCTAGACTTATATTTAAATTGCATTATGTTGATTATATGAGGCGGGAAGCAGGCAGATAAACGGCCCGAGCTAACGTTAGCATTAGCGCCTGGATAGTTAGCATTTAGCGACCCCCCCACGATGAGAGAAAAGGGGTAAAATGGAAGTTCATGACAACAAAATAATAAGCAAAACACGCAAACAACACAAATACAGAGCTGCACGGATTACTGTGGCGTTCAAGTTTATTTTCATGTGAAATAAATAAAGGCTGCCCTGACAGAGAGAAGAGATATGTGTTGCCAGATTTCACAAGAGTGTGTTACTGAGACAGAGACGGGTCTCAAACAAACTTAATTTTCTTCTGATGTGTCTGTCTGAAAATGCCATTTTAGTGTCAGAATGTTCGGAAGATATGTGGCTTGCAAAAAACGGGTCCAATATTTACTCTTGTTTTCCGAACCATCTCTGACTCAACTAATATTAAACGCTGCTTAATGTTGTCCTGTTGCTTGCTTCATGTACTATATACTTCTTTGGCTACTGCCTGCTGTCTTCAATGTTGTCATGTCATTTTAGCTGTATTAGCATTAAAATTCTCTAATGTAACATGTCAGTTTTATCAATGTTTTATCATGACTTGCTGCTTTCACCCTATTTCAATAATTGTGTCTTTATCTTTACCTTTTTTTGTTCTTGTTTTTTTGTTTTTACTTTTAGGGAGCCTATTGTAACATCTGGCTAACTCTGGCATATTTACAGCAATGTTCATTAATGTGCACTGTCCCTGTCACATCAATAAATAAATACAAAAAAACTTATTGTATTTGGTATACTGCACAATTTTTGTAATAATATGGGTTTGCCATATTATATTGCATTCTTTAAAGCCATACTCCAGCAATTCAGCATTACACCTTCAGTTCTTCAGTCGGGGGACTCAAAAGAGGCAAATTGATGCAGCAAGGGCCGAGATGTCATGATTTTTAGCCCCTATATGGGTCAAACTCCCAAAACACTGGATCCTACAATTCCCAAAATGCAAACAGTAGCATATTTCAATAACTTATCTTGCAGTGAAGTTGCTAATGTTATTTATCCATCTTATTGCTTTTTCACAATGGATATCTTAACTAAGATTTTATTATATGTAAAGTTATCCTTTTTTGCTTTCAGGATGAACACTTATCACAGTGACCCATAGAGGAGGTTAGTCACATTAACATTTACATATTTGACAAGTCAACAAAAAATGTGGGCAGGGTGAGATGCAAAAATAGGTCGTCTAATTACGATGACGGGGCATTTCATGAACTTTTTATGGCATTTTTGCTCTGTAAAAGTACAGAGCATTCAGTCACATTGGTTGCCCTCTGCCCATCAATTAGTGCCTGCTGACTAAGGGGAAGTAGCATTGGTACAATGTAAATGACCTTAGCAGATAGCTCGTGTTTTGTATGCACAGGATTAATGATGAAATAATGAGGGTGTTTTGAATGTGTTTTGTGGTCTCAAGTACCTTTCCAATAAGCCGACCACATTCACTTCTTTATTTAGATATATTTATTAATTTTTATATTAGTTCACATCTGACTTGGCCATTTCTTAAAAATGTGTGGTAACTGGGGCTTCAAGTACTCCAAAGGTACAGTATAAATAACATTTGGAAAATTTTACAGAAGCAGTTTTATATACTTTATTATATATGCTTATGGGCTGGAAGTCCATAGTAGTGAAGAGACAGCTTATCAAAAATAAAATGTAGGTTTCAATGTATTCTTGACACTCAAATGTTATAATGAACTCCCCAGAGTTTTATCCTTATAAAGATGAAAGTCAGCAGCTGAAGCATGTCTGCAGACAGAAGTGGTAATGGCAAACTCCTGTCTAACTTTTATCTTTTCCTGTACGCTGTTGTCACTGTCACTGTTGTCACTGATGCTGTTGGACCTGCCTCTAGTACGTGCTTCAAGTTCATATAACAGACACCTTTATATTTTTAACTGGTGTCATCATTGTAGTTATCTGTGATGTACAGAAACTTTTCACTGTCACCATCATGTTGCCAGTGAAATAATAGCAAGTTATTAAGCTACTAAGGTAGCACAACATTGGCTGATATTTACTTTGTGAGGCGTGGTCTTGCTCATGTCTAGCAGTTCCAGGATGCGGGGCGGGTGCATCTTGTTGGTTTTAGCCAGGCGTTCCTCTGTAGACTGTAACATCTCCTGGGTGTAAACAGATGGCGTCACCTGCAAAAACACAGCAGTTACAGTTTTAATCCAGCAGTGATGAGGCAACACAGCAAAATAAAATGTTACCATTGACAGAGAAAATGGGAAAAGATAATGAGCACAAGAGCTGTCGGCTGTCAACTTAAAGCTGTCAGCTATTACACACATGCACCGACGCCTGCTTCAAATACATACAGTACATTTGCATCACCTGATTTCATGTGCTCAAAAAATATTAATAATATCCCCTTCAGTGAGGACAATCTGCAGCATTTCTTCCTCCACACAATCCTCTGGCACATCCAGAAACATCTAACTGCACTTAGCCTATTATTTCAAGGTTAGGTCAGAAAAGGATTTTAGCTTAAAATCTAAATGAATAATGTAGCAGAGGGGGTTATCGCATATGCAGTATTTAGTTAATAGCTGCCAGTTTGGTGTGTATTCATAATACACTCCGTTCTATGATTGGTGAAGTAAACACTATTCTTTAAAAAGGCAAGTTGTGGAATCCAGCAGCTACTACAGTGACTGGGAAATACTTTAGATATTAATAATGCTAATTATTTTGTAATTAATCCGTGTATGCATTGCACCTCAGCTTCGGTACAGACAAACAATGATCACAACAAGATTTGTTAAAGTGAGGGTAAGACTTCAAAATGAGCTGTCAACAAACTTTAAGCTGAAATCAGTATCATAGGGACCGATAATCCGTTTTAGGGGGATCTCTTTTCCAGTATAGTGTTGTTTATTAAATAGCGATGATGTGAAGATGATGAAGGAATCTCCGCTGACACCGTCTTTCTTGTTTAAAAAGGTTTATTACAAAAAAGTTCAGCATCAAACAAGCACCATGGATCGCTTGGAGAGGATTCAGGGCCAATGCGAATCACTCTACTTAACAGCTCTGAATCCCCACTTATATGGGCTAGTTGTTTACCCTGATACCAAGGTAAAACATATAGTCCTTATCTACAAATGGCCTCATCTGTTTAGACTATAGGAAAGACAAAGACTCAAATTCCATTATAAGTTCATTCACTCATTTCATTTCATTCACTCACTTATAATAAAAATACAATGTAGCGCTTCAGACACTACAATAGTAAAAGTACTTCTTCTTGTTCTTGTCACCTACAGTACTGTAGGTACACAAATAAGCAGCCAAGGAGAGAGCAGATGCCCAAAATTGCTGAGCTGAGGGTCACTGCAACAAAACACTGCAGTCAGATATTGATTTTTGTTCCCTATAAGAAGCCAAGGTAATTATTAGGACAATATGTCATTTGAAGCAGCTTCTTTAAAAGGATGGGACACTGTCCAAAAGGTCAGTTACAGGAAATTGGTCCCCTGTTAATTCATGAGAAATATCTGGTTTCAACAGCTGATGAATTTTTGGCTGGATTCTTCCAATTTTGTGTGAAGTTAGAAGCTATGCATTGTCATGTCACAATTCTGTTTCCACAAAACACTGCCAGGTGTGCAGAATGAAATCCCCCAGGGCTTATTGTCAAATGTGTCTTCACAGAGGAAAAGCAAAGACAGCAGGACATCCTCACCCTTTGTCTTGGCCTGTCGTCCTTTATGACAAGTTTAGGATTGCAGGGCAGAGATACTTTGCTCTTTTGCCACTTTGTTGTTGATGGGATCTGGACGGCTGTCATTTTCAATGTGGTGTGGAGCAAATTCAGCTGCAAGAGAAGACAAGAGAGAGGAGAGGAGAGGAGAGGAGAGGAGAGGAGAGGAGAGGAGAGGAGAGTCCCTACTTTACAATAATGTTATCTTTATGTTGTTCTGACGCCAATTTGTTAACTTTTAGTTAGCTAGTAAGTAATGTATAAGTTAGTTAGCCATCAAACGCCAGCTCGACTTTGTTAAACTCTCCGTTTTGTTTGAATGCCTTTCCGCTACTAAACGCTTACGTTCAACGGAAAACATCAACTGTAATTACTTGTAATTAGAATGATTTGTCGTGAGATTATTATTATTAGCTCACTCTGAGTAGAAAACACTTGCCGAGGTCTTTATTCTGCCGAATCGCTGTAAGTTACATCATAAAATCTACTCTACCGACCAAACACTTGTCTTTCGTCACTTACCGTTTGAGCAAAGTTAACGGTTAAACTAGTTGTCTTATTTCACTGCAACCCCCCCCCAAAAACAGACAAAAACAAGTCTTACCACTCAGTAAATGAATGAACGATGAAATACATGGAGCATTTCTACTCAGTCATAAGCGCTTAAGACAACTTGACAACTTCGTTGTGGTTTGTTGCTGTGGCAACGCACTCAATGGCCTCCCAATAAACTGTTTTCTGATTGGTGAGCCGCTGCCACAGCGTTACAAACACTGGCAGCAAAAGCGGCACTTGTAAATGAGCTTGTCTCTCAGTAAAAAATACGACACGTCTGTTTTCGAAAGAAGAAGAACTTTTTCTGAGAAATCATGAGGTTACGTGCAGATAAGATTGCCTGATGATCTGTCCGGTAGCCTACATGAGACACAACCGACTTTCAATTCTTTCAATGTCTTTTCTCAAAATAATGATTACCCCTATGTAAAAATACCCCTATTACAAGCAAAAGAGGTAGTAGGCCTTTTAGCAGCAAAATATAATTAAAGGATTAAAGGTATTCATTATTACCCCTTCAGACTGTTATAAATGTTAAAATACTGTTGTGTGGCTGTTTAATCTTCAACAACATATCTTATAGGTTTATAATTATAATGTTGCATCCGCACATTAGCTCTAGACAGCTAACACTAGGTTAAATGATAGGCCCACAGTTTTAAAACAGTCAGGTGCCCAAATGAACAGTGAAAGAGGTTTTCCTCACTGTAATCATTCCTCCTGTTCATACTGGCTATTAAAAGATCCCCTTATACACTTTCAATGTAAGTGATAGAATCCACAGTGTGTCCACACAGTCATTTTGTTCCAAAAAAATGTATTTTAAGTTTATCTGAAGCTTATATGAGGCTTCAACAGTCTGAGTTAGTCATATCAAGTGGATATCTGCCACATTTACAGTCTTTTTAGCATCAAATTCCCTCTTTGTGTTTCCTCAGACAGTGTTTCCCTGTTGAGCTGCGGTGGACTTTCATATTAGCTTCAGATCAACTTTTAAATACATTTTTGCACAGAAGGACTGTGGAGTTTGCCCCCCATCACTTACATTGTAATCTTAAAATAATATGAAGCCTCAGCCATTAAATGAGTCAGATCAAGTAGATATCTTTCAACATTACAGTCTTTTTAGTGCCAAAGTTCCTCTTTTCGTTACTATACTTCCACCACAGCTCAACAGAGAAACACTGTCTGAGGAAACACAAAGAGGGAATTTGATGCTAAAATCTGATGTAAATGTGGCAGATATCCACTTGATATGACTAACTCAGACTGCTGAAGCCTCATATAAGCTTCAGTCATTTTTGCACTAAATTGCACTGAAAGTGCATTATGAAGGGATCTTCTAATGGTCAGTATGAACAGAAGGAATGATTACAGCAAGAAAAACTTATTTCAATGTTCATTTGGGCACCTGACTGTTGTTTTAAGACAGACTTGAAAAATTGTGAACCTGTCCTAACTTATACTGTTGCTAATGGCTAACTTAGTTAGAAATAAACTGGTCATAGAATCTAAATTCTACTAAATCACAAATGAACAGCCACAAAACAGGTGTAATAAATCAGTACCTGCAGATAATGCTCCAACAAAGGCATTTAATGAGTAGATAAAAGATGCCTGCACATTTGCTCAGTCACAGATATGACAAAAATCTCTATGAAGAGTTAGTAACAATGTCAGTTAAGCAGCAACAGAACTGTGCCAGTAGGCATTGCGAGTAGAAGACCCAACTGAAACCAACTGCTAATGGCAGAATAAAATTTTAACACTTAAATTATAAAAATCAGATGTTGAATTTGACCTTCAGTTGAACTAAAACAGCTTGTCTTGGCCTGTCTCTCTCTTTAAAAGAAAATAGTGAGATGGAAGTTACAGCACAGTTACTGTCTGCTGAGATAACTGTACAATCCAGTGACACAGCTGAAGAAATAAGGTCTCAATATTAGCTCACAATACAAATAATAAACACAAAGCAGTGTTTCATGATTGACTGTTAGAAAAGCCCTTGAATATTACTTGAAATGTCTCATACTACCTATCAAATGCACATTTCCCACCCAACTCTCTCTCTCTCTCTCTCTCTCTCACATACACACACTGTGTTCAGTCAGTGTTGGTTTTGTGTGTGTGTTGAAGAGGGTCATTATAAGGGCAAGTGGGGCTACAAAGGGGATTTGAAAGCCCAGTGAGCATGATGACAGGGCAGGAATTTCTAATTTAATCGGCAACTTTTCAAATCCAATTATTTATCCCTCTTGACTACTGTGTTCATGACGTACATATTTGGACTGATTTTGCACTGGTAAGTATATTTTCACAGAGGCCCCCTATCTGAGATTTGCAGTATTGTCTGTACTGTATGTGAAGCTTCTCATCAGTCTTTTTATATATTGAGTGCCAATGCTGGAAATGAGTGAATGAACTTATAATGCAATTTAAAGCCCGCCTTCACTCAAAAATGTATTGTGTTTATTGTTACTTCACTTATAATATTTATGTTTACTAAATAGTATTTTTGTTTTTGATATGTTTTTTTCCATAACAAACTTAAATTACATAGTTAGACATTCTGAAAATTCCATCTTCTTCTCCTCCCCTCCCATGGAAAAATCCAGAATCTATGAATATGCAAATATTGTTCATTTTAAAAGTTTAACTGCTGGATTAAAGATGTCTCCTACTGCACTGAAAAGTCAGTTCTCAGTGTATGTGCACTGGAGGCTTCAGGTTTCCACAACACATTTGTAAAAGTTGGATACTGTACCAGGATTTGCTTCCAAACTAGTTGTGATGTCACAAATCATGCTCATCTTAAACTCAGAATTAACGTGAGCACAGAGAAACTTTGTGTCCACATAATCTGGGTACTGCTGCTGGGCCAATGAAACTTCCAAAAGGTTCCCTGAGACACCACTGGTACAATATAGGGACTAAAAATAGTTAGCCAAAACTCCAAATAGTTATCACCACCAAATCTAAACAATGAAAATTAAATGTTCAGAGGAGAAACATTTGCTTTGTTCTATATTCCTGTTTAATCAACTGCTCCTACAAAGTGAGCCTGCTCTGATATACCAATATACTCCGGGCCATAGTCAGAAAGACTGTTTGTACTTTAGAAATAAGTCATGAGTCCAAGCCACCACAAAATAATAAAACAGTAGTAGTAAAGTTCTTGGAATAAAGTATTTGGATCAAGTTTACCATTCAGTTCTACTTTCTGTAAATTTTATTTCCACACATGAAGGTTTAAATGTTATTTGAAAGCCTTCTCTACACTGCCAGGAACAAAATTCTTTATTCTTTTTGAAAGAAAATTGACCTATAATATATTTAATTTGACACTCAAAATACTGGAAAACAGCCTATAAATCCACATCATGTGTTGGTTTTTGTGTTGTACAATCTGTCCAGGGTGCTAAACCCCCATATTCTAAGAAAAATATGGAGTACATAAACTCAGTGCCCTCCAACCTTGGATAGGCTACACTAATTCACTTCACAAACATTTGAATGATGAAAATGTTAAATAGTTAAATGAAGTTATAGTTTTACTACACTATGCACCTCAGCTGTGGTTATTGGTAGACCTTTAACGAGGTGATTGGATCATGTGTCATTATAGCCTACCATATTGGTTTATGTTTTCTTTCAGTACTAGTGCTTGTTCAGTCAGCACTTTTAATTGTTGTGCAGCCTGTGTGTGTGAGAGAGAGAGAGGGACAGAGAGGGAGAGAAACTATTTGTACAATATGTGGTTTTTAGCCAAACTCAGTGACTTAGGCTGTCATTTGAACTTTTTTAAAATTTTAAAAATTTTTTTACTGTTCATCACAAACTGCAGTTGTTGCTTATCTTATTATGTCTCCCATCTTTCTGTTTCTCTTTCCCTCCGTTGCTCTCTCATTGTTTCTCTCTCTGTTCCCAGCCCTGTCTCCCTCAGTGAACGGATCAGTGAGCTGCCCAGCCTGGTAGAAAATCGGATTGTCTTCTTCAAAGGGACCGGCAGTCCGCGTAGGCCCCGCCCACTTCGGGCTATACGCCATGGCGTCATGGCGCAGCATGACCTCCGCCACACCGTCCGCCGCAGCAGATTCTCCATCAAGCCGCTCAACTACTGTAAACTCAGCACGGGAAGGCGTCTGTCATAAACGACACAAACAGCGTCTTATCGGCAGATCGATCCCGCTCATCATCAGACATGGAAGCGGCGTCCTCCTCCTCCAGTCGATGCAGGTAAGACCGATGAGGCTGGATGGTGGTGGACCGGAGGGACATGAGCCCTGTTGTCAAGGCTACCCTGTAGCCTAACCATATTAACGGAATATCAAGTGGTTTTCTAAGCATAACGCCTGTACAATCAGTGAACCTGGATGTGGATTGTGCTCTTTGAGAATCGTTTTGAGAGGCAATTAAGGCAACTTTATTCTGAGGATCAGTAGATGTGGGGTTCCCCCCTACGATGATAGGCCACCCCTCACTCTGACGTAATCGTGTATGTTACAGGTGTTAGGTGGTAGCATTTCCATATCTTATATATAAGGGCTGCTCTCTCCTCTCTCTCTCTCTTATATATAAGGGCTGCTCTCTCCTCTCTCTCTTATATATAAGGGCTGCTCTCTCCGGCTTTGTCGGCTCACTGAACAGGCCAGTGCTGTGTTTCTGCTTCACATACAGCCTCGGAGCTTAGCAGCAGCCCGGGGTGATTACACTCGCTTGTGTTTAAGGGCACGTGCTGTGTTATGTCTGCCGAAGCTGTAAGACAGACTGGAGGCAAAAACCTCCCGCTCCCCTCTCTGCCCCGGGAGCTCGAGCCTGGTGTCTGAATACAAAGTACCGGACCGACAGCACCACGGACAGCTCCGCGCTCAGCTGGCAGCTGGTTAAACCTGTTCATTTGCTGTTACGTAATACAGTACATAGTGTGCTTTCACAGGCGTGGGTAACCTGCTTGATCATTAAAACATTATGTGATGCAGGGTTTATAAGTTCTTTTTCAAGAGAAAAGAAAAGAAAAGATAAACAATCAATAATGAATACATAAGCACTACTTCTAAAAGTAAAAACATAAATGAAAATAATTAAATAAATATATATGGATGCGAAAAGCATTTTAAAAGCTTTTGCTAATTTGAATATTATAATACAAAAAGCATACAATTATAGCTATGTTACATAATAAAGCTATCTTTTGAAATATAACTTCTGTATTATTATATTCTTAAAATAACGTCCTGATACCTATTGGTTAAGAGATTAGATGAGGATTTTTTTTTGGGGGGGGGTGGTCTATAGGCACAAAATTAATATGAAGCTAATTATCAAAGTACAATAAGTACATATCATTAATATTTACTTAAGTATTCAAATCACATGATAAAAAAGTTCCACCCATGTTCATCCCATTGAGTCTAATGGCTTTAAACAAAATTGGGAAAAAACTTCTTTAGTTTTGGTGAAATTTAAGTTAAATTTCAATATGACAGACACAATTTAAAATATTTGGTTTAACGCTAAGGTAAGTTTAGTTTTTAATTGAAGTTAGGGTATGGTTTTGATCTTTAGGGGACATCATATCAATAACAGTCGAGCCTTATAATGTACTGTGGCTAAGTACAGGTTTGGGTTTATTAGGGCTATTTATTTCATTTCTTGTATCTTTCAGTGTACATTTATACAGAATAGTGGTGTTAAGTGCACAGCAACATTCAACATCATGCAGGTAAATGCTAACACAGTTGTGGAAAAAACAGGTGAAAATGTTAGCACCAGCACCATCAGTTTTGTGGAAACAGTTTTAAACATTAACAACAAAGTGTGCTGTCAACTGTCAGAGCCAGAAATAACATGATGGTATTCTTGATTGAATCTCATAATCTTGTAGATTTCAATTATCATTTGTTCTTTCATAAAAAGGTTGCTAAAATTATGTTGTAGGTTTGGTCATTGTCAAAATGTCCACAGTTTGACCAGTTTTTCTAGTTGTTAGCTGTCAGTTTGCTTGGTCTAGTTGGTCAATGGTTAATTGAGCAGTGGGACACATATAGAATACATTACAATTAAAACATTAGAGCAGGATTATAGATGCATGAGATGTCATCAGTTTTCTGTTGAAATCTTGTTTTAATTGCTGGGCTATATATTGAACATCACTGCTGATGTCTCCATGTTTCGGTTTCTTGGGTTTATGAATCACTGATTTAAAAAAACATGTTCAGTGGTCAGTGACCTCAGTTACAGTCATTCATTCCCCACATTCCACTGGCACCAGTCCAATGAACCAATCCAACGTGTACAAATCATACACACAATCAGGAAACTGCAGAAGTTACAGCATTAACCAGTATGTCTGCTTAAAGGTGTGTGTGGCTGTGTCTAATCCTGCCATTACCACCTGAAGTATTATGGGAAGGGCAACTTCTGCACGTGACAGGCTGCTAATGACATCCATACAATTGTGTTGCTATTGTGTGTAATGTAGAATGAATGGATTACTTTAATGGCATTAAAAGTTTACAGAGAAAACAGCAACGCAATTATCCTTTATTTTTATATTGATTAATCATACGTCACAGTCATTATAAACTACTGAGATATTTGGTAAGAGCATTATTCGCAAAAAAAAAATTGTCATCAAAGTTCATCACTTTGAGTTCAGCCTGTCCCAAGTACCAACATACCTCCTGTTAATGAAATACTGTATGTCCAACTCTTTTTTGAGTTAGAAGAAAAAATGTAGGAAAATTGAACACCCAAGGCTAGTCTGATCTAGCAGTCATCTTAGATGGCAGCTCTAAAATGGGCTCAAAATCATCAGGCTGTCTCCTGCTGCAGATTGGTCTGACAAAGGCTGCTGCCTGAAGTGTCATTGTGTTTTAATAACAAAGCTTGAGGCATAGAGGAAACATTAACAAGATTATAGCTTTACAACCAAATTTATAACCCGACTTTGTATAATGTTGTACCTCTAGGCGTTCCCAATCAAATCAACATCCCTGAATAATAATTTGACTGGTACATTTTGGCAAAGTAAAAACGCATAAGTGTATTGTACAATGTATTATTTATTCATATTTTTACACAAGGTTCCTTTCCATGTGCTTTTACTCCGGCATTTCAGAATGTTTGCCCCTCAAGCTGATCTTTTAACTGGTAGTTAACGTGACTGGTTAAAGAATATTGGATAATATTATCATGACGCTGAGCAATAGTTTGGCATGATGTTCAGAAAGTTAATATGTCATCATCTGCCAGTAAAATATTCCAGCAGGAGTGGTTGTATTAAACTGTCCTTTTATCCACCCATGAAACAATGCGCAAACAAAAGCTGAACCAAACTTACTTTTCCTGTCTGCACTGTTTCACTTGTTGTCTGTCAGCTGAACCTGTTCTACTTCAAAACTCATTTAGGTGTGGAAAACTCTTTTATATATTCTGTTTTCAGCAAAGTCTTTCCCTGGTTTTCTGAATGTAATATACTGTTTTGTATATGTGTTGGTTTTTAGCCATGCTGCTAGCATGGCTGTAGGGATGGCAAAGTGGGTCTGTTGATCTGTTGGTCCACCACTTTTCCATTAAATTTGGTACACACATTCATGTCCCTCTCTATAATCAATGTTTGTGATCCCTTTCCATTTAACACCATCATCATGTCAAAATTTCAATCTTTCGAATACTTTAATGACCAAATACCCGCAAAACTACTGACATTCCCATAATCAGCCTCAGCTGTACTTTGTGTTTAGGGCTAATTAGCAAATGTTAGCATGCTAACACACTAAACTAAGATGGTGAACATGGTAAAAATCATACCTGCTTGCACTGCTTTGAGCTAACTGCTATGTTTAGCTAACATGCTAAATGCTATGTAATTAATACTTTCCCCAACACATTTCATTCATTTTGTCTACCTTACATGTGTTGCTGAAAGAGACTGTTGTATGTTTCCTTCACATTAGTTGGGATTCTGTTTATACTCCTGCTTGTTCTCCTCAGACAGTCATAACTCTTAATTCTACAAATGAAACTGATGATGATTAGTTATTATGATGTTTATTCCTTGGTGATAATGATGATGAAGTATGATGATAATTATCATTAAATCATGCATCTGATTTAGCACTATCTGAGCTATGGATTACTAATATTTGGCATTAATCAATATATTTCCCATTACTTTCAGCTACAGTTATGAAGAGTACAAGGAGACAGCAGACTGGCTGCAGGCCCACACAGAGCAGCGTCCTAAAGTGGCCATCATTTGTGGTTCAGGCCTGGGTGGACTGGCTGATCTGCTGGATGACAAAGCTGTGTTCCCTTATAAGGACATCCCACGTTTCCCCACTAGCACCGGTAGGTTGTTTCTGTCGATTGCATTTCGTCACAAAACAGTGTTGAGGCTATATGAAAACTTATTGTAAGTGTTTGGATGCTGTACAGTGATGGGCCATGTTGGTCAGCTGGTGTTCGGGAAGCTGCGGGGTCGTGAGTGTGTCTGCATGCAGGGGCGATTCCACTTCTACGAGGGCTATAACATACACACGGTAAGCTACACCATGTGAAGTAAGTGTACTACTGCTTGTGATACTTTTTCATTAGTTAGGCTATCAGATAGTTATTGCTATAGGTGAGCTGTAAATAACATTAATAATTAACTGGTTTTGTAATAATGTATTGAGAAGAAAAACTTTACCATGTTCAGTCTTGGCATTATATTGTTTGTTTTTATGTGTATATTAGACTTGTTTACCTTCCTATTTGTTATGCTGGAGTTACATTAGATCAAATTAAATTTGAATGATCTCCAACAGTGGATGATGCAGAGATGCAGACATATCCATTTGTCACTACTCTAAGTTGCCTTGTGAGCAGCTTTTTGTCTCAATTTCTGTCACAAACCAACTTGCTTCTGCATTTAGACACCTTGCTGATGTGAATGATATACTATACAGCATAACTGAGCTAAGGCTTTCCGTTTAAACTCTGACTTTGTCAATCACATCGAGAAAAACCTACAGAAACACAGTTTCTGTAGGTGCAACCTGATCTTTAAACCACGAACATGTACAAAAATGTACATTGTTGTTCTTGTCAGAGAGGGAGCCTCTATGCAAGACACACGATCCATTTTGTGCTACAACTCTACAACAATTTTACAATTGGCTGTAGTGATCATTATAGACACAGTTTTTGTAATGAATGCTTATATTTAAATTGGCTTTAAAATTTTTGCTCATTAGATTTTTGCTTTGAAAATTGAATACCTTTAATTTCAAAAGCTCACACTGAACTTTCTTCCATATAGTTGGATATATCAAGGACACTTAAGATTTTAATGAATGAAGTATGATTTGCAATTTGATCATATTACATTGTGTAAATTTGGTGTCCTCTTTTGGCTTTTGACCAGAGTTTGATAGATAATTATATAGCACGCAGCTTTGGCTAACAGTTCAATCTATGTGTTGAATGATCAGCTGGAAGTCTTGATGACAATAAAAATTGTGTCATAGTGTCAACCTGGAACTGGCCTTTGGCCTGTTTTAGACATTGTATCCTGGTTTTATTTTATTACCAGCTGTGATGTGCCATCTCCACATAAAATTATCCATGTAACCCCACAGAATCATAAAATCTAGTTCCATACTTACAGTTATAGAAGGCCAGATGCATTATAACCTCCTGTATCCTGTTTGGACTTTGGACAGGCAACATACTGTATTAAATGCCTCAAGTTGAATCATCTACATACATTAAACTAAGCTGAACTCAAAAAGATTTGACTAAGCTAACTGAGGTAAATTGTCACCAGACAATATGTATTACAAATATTCCATTAAGCATTTCTGGGAAGTTGTGTTAGACTTTGTCTGGTGTTCTTCTTGGCAAACTCAGATGAGAATCAGTTTTTATTAGCCATACTCTCAGCGTATGTGGCTGTATGAATGGCAATGTCAGTCTATTGGTTGGCTGGTCCACCACTTTTCTCCAGATTGAAATATCTCAAAACCTGTTGGATGGATTGCCATGACAATGGCAAGATGGATGATAATAATGTTGGTGATCCCTTCACTTCATCTTTTGCCATCATTAGGCCAGAAAATTCCATAAAAGCAAAAAAATACTATGCTTTATGACCAAATATCTGCAAAACTAATAACAAACTTACTGGCCTCAGCTGTACTTTGTGATTCATACTAATTAGAAAATATTAGCAAATCACTAAACTAAGATAGTTAACATGGTAAACATCACTCCTGCTAAATATTTGGATGTTAGCATTGTCATTGTGAGCATGTTAGCATGCTGATGTTAGCGTTTAGCTCAAAGCATCACACAGCTGCTAGCCTGGCAGTAGACACTTAATCTGGTTCTCTTTGAAGTTCTGTCTGTTCTTGTGTGAATTTGTTCCTTCCTCCTTGTCAGGTGACATAAATAATCTTTAAACACTGAAAACTAGCTCAGCACAAAAAAGTATGTATTTCCAGGGCCTTTTGGCAAATCATTCAATAAAGTCAACTCACTATTAACAGCTTGCTGCTACAATTTAACTACTGACAGTTCTGCTATTACATACACCGCACACCGTACTATGCTTACATTTCCATCCCTAACAAGGCCACTTGCTACACCATCCACCAAATACTATGCAAAACTTATATCAAACAGGCAAATTTTCCAAAATGACAGCACTGACCTTATCAAGAAACCAGGGTTCTTGAAATCATTTCTGCACTAACTAGCAAAACACTCACAGGCAATTCAAGCTGTAGGGAAATGTGAAATAGAAAAAGCAACTTCCAAATACGACTGCAGTGAAATGTAGCAAGTCATTTACAGGCCATCAGCTGCCCTATAAAGGTTAGTGCAGAAGCACAGCTGGTTCAATCATGCACAGTTCAACATCAACCTACAGTAATGAAAATCCTAGAGTCAGTTGACATCAGCACGTGCAGAAGCTGGCCCCTATAAAATATTGGCTTCTCATGTGATATGTTTCCTTCTGTTGTTCCCAGGTGACTCCAGTCTTGTAAATGCAATTATAATAATCAGATTTATATCAAAGCAATTAAAGAATGACAGACAGTATTATTCTCTGACACATACCATATTTGTCACTCCAGGTGACGTACCCGGTGCGAGTCTTCTACCTGCTGGGCGTGGAAACTCTGATTGTGACAAATGCAGCGGGGGGACTCAATGGCAGCTACAAAGTGGGTGACATCATGCTCATTAAGGATCACATCAACATGCCAGGCTTCGCAGGGCAGAACCCGCTGTGTGGGCACAATGATGACAGGTACACCACGAACACATGCATGCACGCAAAATACAATATATAGCATATACTAACTAAAAACTACCTATACTAACTTAGTTATGCATGTTATTGTATACAATCCCTCTCATTTCTTATTTGAAGCATTCAAAAAGAATTCAATCTTGTTATTGTCCAGTGAAAATATCAACATTTCCAACAAACAGTCTTGCTTCTGAGGCAAGACTGCGAATGTGAAACTTGTAAACTGAACTAAACTAACTAAACATCTGTGTTTTATGGACTCTTGCTATGCCCCATTCCTTCATTTAATGTCTCTTCAGGTTTGGAGTGCGTTTCCCTTGCATGTCGGATGCGTATGAACGTGATCTGAGGGCTCTTGCCAAGCAAACAGCAGAGGAGCAGGGCTGCAACAGCTTCCTGCAGGAAGGGGTTTACTGCATGCTGGCTGGACCGACATACGAGACCATTGCAGAGTGCAAAGTCCTGCAGAAGCTGGGGGCTGATGCTGTGGGTTAGTACAGCTCCCTCATGCTCTCTTAAAAAGATACTGACGTGGTGTTGGGGAAACCTCTGAACAGTGCGTCTACAACAGCAAGTGTACAGTTTACTGGCCATGTTTGCGTGCATGACAGACTTACGGTGCAGCCCACTGTATGTGACCAATTTGTATAAACTTGTATAAACTGCCCCGCCAGTTGCACAGCCAGTACACACAGCTGTTCAGAAAGTCACTGGTGCTGCAGGTGCTGCAGCTTGATTGGCTGTCTTGATGTGAGCCACCGCCCTCTTGTCGCACCGCCAACTTGGTCTGCGTCGCCAGGTATCCTAGCATGCTTTGTGCAGTGAATTAGTTGCTTCCCATAGACCATAAATGAGTGTGGATTTTGTTGCCAGTCAGTTCACGTACAGTGGGGCTGCACCGTTATTAAGGCTGCACCTTTGATAACAACTACCTTTGAATACAACTGCAACTCGTGTTGCCCCATGAATAAACTAAAGACTGGATTATTCCTGTCTAACAAAAATCATAACGCCCTGCTGAAAGTCATGCAGCGGCAATGTGCTGGTATTTCTCTGCATACAAATTTGTTCACAAAACAGCTTGAAACTGAACTTGTAGTAAAAAATATATAAACTACATTTAGGCTGTACGTATGATGTTTACATATGTTGAACCACAGCAACAGAGTAACATGTTAATGACTTAGTCGCTGCCTGTAATTAAAATGGAAATGTTGTAATGTTGTAATTGTAGAATTATAACTGGCAGTCTCAACATTGTGACTGATAGCAACAATGCAGTGGACAGTGCAGAGAAATTTGAAAAGAAAAAAAGAATAACTGAGATAACCCTGATGATGTCATTGGGGTTATCTCAGTTTGGTTTACATAGATATTGCTAATTTATAACAGAAAGCCAGCGTTATAAACCAGAGGCATTGAATTTGAAAGACATGGGCATGGGATGGTCTAACAAAAGTCGCTGTCAAGTTGCATTGTGGGAAATGTGGGATCCAGTCTTGTGGGCGCTTGATCCATACTATAGATACTATTAAAAGTCTCGGCCTTTGCTGCTTTGATTTTGACCATTCTTTTTTAATCTATCTCCTGCAACTTTATGGACATCCAATAATAAATCACAGGAATGTCCCATATACATATATTTATATAATTAAATGTCATCTGGGTATGTACTCAGGCCTCAGGACATACAGTACCCAAAATATCCTCATGTGGCTAAGTCATGTCATGTTCTTCCCTCTTTCTAGGTATGAGCACAGTCCCAGAGGTGGTGGTGCTCGTCACTGTGGCTTGCGTGTTTTGGGTCTGTCGCTTATCACCAACAAGGTCGTGACAGATTATGACAGCGATGAGAAAGCAAACCATGAGGAGGTGCTGAGGACCACCCAGCGCCGAACCGAGGACCTCCAGAGGCTTGTCAGCCACCTCATCACTAAGATCTAGTACCTTCATCCAAAATCTGCTTGCACAAAAAAAAAAGAGAATTCCAGCCTTTAACTTAGTAACTGGTGAAATGATAATTATGATATGGCTTGGTATGTGCAGATGGGGAGTTGTTCAAGTTGGGGGGTGTAGGTTATTACTCTCAGTTGGTGGTGGTTAACTGGGTGACTGAGTGAGTGAGAATGTTTTAAGGTGGAGATCAGAGTAAAGAACAAGATGTTAGTGAATGTCAAAACGCCACTTAGAGAAATGTCCCCAGCTTTTAATGAATGTTGATGATGTATGTGGTTAGTTTGCTATTCAGTGCTACCACAGCAGGACTTTCACAAACTAAGAAATTAAGCCTTGATCCAGTCCCCATGAATTAGCTTCATGGAGAACTTACAGTCTGAGATGCTTGTCAAACTGACAAAAAAATGATGGTCAAATGTTGTGATTTTTCTGACAGCTAGCTAAATCTGTTCTTCATAGGTATAAGGGTATATATAAAGGAAAGAGCAACAATTTAGTCAGTTAGACATTAGTGTAAAAATTTAAATGGAAGGCAGTGGTTTTGTTTTACTTGTTTTGAGTTTGACAATTTTTGGTTTAGCTCTGTCCAATCCTTTGAGTCAGGTAAAGATAATAGGTAAATCATGTTGGAGAGGGGGACTACGAGACCCCTTTAAACACTTTAAATAAGTGGCTCATGTGAATCATGAGATCTGGAAACAAGGCTAAGGAAATGTGGTGAACGTAGAATTTGTTTCAGAATGACCGACTTTTGTTGTGTCTGTTTTTGAATCCAGATCCAGAATATTACGGTGGTTAAGATCATGACTTACAATCACAGTATACTATTTCCTTATTTAAAATGACAGTGTTCTCATATGCCCCAGATTATGGATCAATAAATGTAATAGGAATACAGTAATGTCCAATTTAACAAACCCCCACCAGTATGTATCTCTATCCTGCATTAGTACTGCAGGGTTGTTGGGGGTTTCAGTCCCTGTCCAGTGGCAGCATATAAAAAGACTGGGACTTCTCTGATGGCTGATGACCGTATTTTTCAGTCTGTCTACGCAATATCATGAATATAAAACTGTTTTATGGACATATTCAGTGTTAAGATATAACCAGACAACTGCGTCATGTTTAGAGATTTTTTTTTTACCTCATTTATAGATGATTGTCTATCATTAAGGTTTACATAAAATTACTTACAATTGTTCACTTCAGCCTGCTGCTTGTAAATTGATACCCTCCATTCTTTATACTTAAATTTGTAACATGAATACATGCTATACTGTATATTTTATTTGCCTTTAGCAAGAGCAGTTTATACAAGGTGTATTCAGAAGACACTGCATTTATGGGTTGGTCTTGACATGTTAGTGTAGGGCTAAAGGAAACAGCCCATTCCTATTGGAACAGGGTTAATCCATGTCTTAGAAGTAAATCCACATTATAATAGCTGCTAATTAGAGAGAATATAGAATATTTCTTGTGATCAAACAGGATCATTGGGACCAATTGGCACCTATGTTTCTTTATTTTGTGATTGCTTGTTATTATTGATGCACAATAAATATGTATTTTAGCTATTAAATTGAAAATATATTTACATTCCTCTATAACTGAATCAGAGCTTATTTTTGAAGTAGGCAAATCACTTATTTTAACTATCTAATGTATTTATTGATAAAAGGATATGTAAAAATGATATTGCAAGCACAGTCCTCTTTGTTTTAGATCAGTGGATTTATCTAAAGAAATGAATGAATATAGTAATATAATATATATGATGAATCACAATAAAGCAGAGTATAATCTTAAAGAAATACCTAAAGTCACAGGCTAATCTGCTCAAGCAGTAGTGATGTATGAGGGTTTTTCTGCGGTGGATGGTGTTTGGATCAAAGTTATTTGCACACATTAGACCACAGCACTGTAATATCTGGAAGGGCTATAATACCTAGGCCTGCAGTTTTCAATCTCTCTGTGCAGATCTGGAACCTCCTGCCAGGTTCCCTTGACCGTCTTATTCATTAGAGCTGCAATGGCCAGAGAAATCCTAGATCAGCAGTCTACCTCTTAGACCATTTGTATCAGGCTTAACATCAAGATGTTAATGGAAGTCTTAAATGGGAATTCCACTCTGCCATCATCAAAATGTAAAACCTGGGGTTTCCCCATACATATAGTCCTATAATATACACTACTCATATATACAGTATATACTCCATACTAAAGCATATAATCTCCAGAAGAGCCTTGAGGATGGATCTAATCTATTACTACCATGTTTGCCCTTTTCCTCTATGGGCATAACTCTGAATTTTGCATTTTGTTCCATTGTTAGTCTTCTGTTGTCTGGTTTGTTAAGTCTTCCTCATGTTTGTATTTATTAGACAACACGAGATGAATAACTTCTATGTACTGTATGCTTCATAATATTTACTGTATCCAGGTCTCAGGTTAGAATCTAATTCACTTATACGCTAAACCTGCAATGTCTCTATTGACTTGAAACAATTAATTTTCACACCAAATGTTGCTACTATCAAATAAAAACTTGCCTTTGACATTTGGACACTGTTATTTTCTGTCATGGATAAGTGCATATCTAAGTGTGTGTGTGTGTGTGTGTGTGTGTGTGTGTACTGAGGTATGTCCCACAATCAGTCAATATAGATGTTAAGATTTGTTTCAAGGAGAAAAGGACTACTTTTAGATAATCAGTGAACAGGGAGATATTTGCAGTGATGGAAAGTAACTAAGCACATTTACTCAAGTACTGTACTTAAGTACAATTTTGAGGTACTTGTACTTTACTTGAGTATTTCCATTTGATGCTACTTTATACTTTCACTCCACTACATTTATCTGACAGCTTTAGTTACTTTTCAGATGAAGATTTGACACAATGGATAATATAACAAGCTTTTAAAATACAACACATTGTTAAAGATGAAACCAGTGGTTTCCAACCTTTTTGGCTTTTGACGTCTTACAAACAGCAGTGTGTAGTCAGGTCACATTTCAGATGTCTATGAGTTGTTAACAGCTCCACTAAATAGTGATTTTCCCTCTAAACTGGTTTAATTTCAATGAATGTTCAAATGATCCAATATTTCACCAAAAATGAAAGATTAGAGAAAAAGTCCAAAAACTGAAAACAGATTTGTGTATCAGAACCTTCAGATTTATCTGTGACCCTTTGGAGGGACCCGACCCCTATGTTAGGAACCACTGGACTAAACTAACTGACTGTATATAAAGGCAAGGCAAGTTTATTTGTACAGCACATTTCAACAAGAAGGCAATTCAAAGTGCTTTACATAAAACATAACAGGCATCAAGACAGAATGTAAAAGCAACAGGAGGCAATATAAAAAGACATTTAAATACAATTAAAAAAGTGTTCAATTGGAAATAAAAATAAGCTAAAATAGAACAGATATGTGGAGCATAAAAACTGAAAGCTGCTTCTCCATGTTTAGTTTTGACTCTGGGGACAGAAAGCAGATCTGTCACAGACGACCTGAGAGGTCTGAATGGTTCATAGCATAGCAGCAGATCAGAAATGTATTTTGGACCTAAACCATTCAGTGCTTTATAAACCAACTTTCTTAGTCTTAGTGAGGACTTGAGCAGCAGCGTTCTGAATCAGCTGCACCTCCTGGATCAATTTTTTAAAGAAACCTGTAAAGACTGTTACAGTAGTCAAGTCTACTGAAGATAAATGCATGGACAAGTTTTTTTTTCCAAATCCTGCTGAGACCGAAGTCCTATAATCCTTGATATATTCTTCAGGTGATAGTAGGCTGACTTTGTAATTGTCTTAATGTGGCTGTTGAAATTCAAGTCTGAGTCCATGACTACACCAAGATTTCTGGCTTGGTTTGTGGTTTTTAACATTATTGATTGCAGCTGGGTGCTGACTTTTATTCGTTCTTCCTTGGCTCCGAAAACCATTACTTCAGTTTTGTCTTCTTTTAATTGAAGAAAATTCTGGCACATCCAATTGTTGATTTGTTCAATGCACTTACTCAGTGCTTGTATTGGACCATAGTCTCCTGGTGATATGGTTATGTGAATTTGTGTGTCGTTTGCATAATTATGGTAACATATTTTGTTGTCTTCCATAATCTGAGCCAATGGGAGCATGTAGATGTTGAACAGAAGAGGCCCCAGAATGGACCCTTGGGGAACTCTGCACATCATTTTTGTCTGATCAAATGTGTAATTACCTATAGACACAAAGTAGTCCCTGTCCTTTTAGTAAGATTCAAGCCATTTTAGTACCTTCCCAGAAAGTCCCTCCCAGTTTTCCAGTCAGTCTAGTAATATATTGTCGACCGTGTTGAATGCAGCACTGAGATTGCGTTTTACTAACATTGTCTGTGGTTAAATGGATGTCATTCAAGACCTTAACAAGAACAGTGCTGTGGTTCGGTTGAAATCCTGACTGGAAGACATCGAAACAGTTGTTTAGAGCCATGAAGTGGTTCAGCTGTTGAAAAACAGCTTTTTCAGTGATTTTACTTAAAAACAGGAGGTTTGATATGGGCTTATAATTGTTCATTAGTGAGGTGTTAAGAGTGGCTTGATGACTGCAGTTTTCAGGGCTTGTGGGAAGAAACCTGAGAGAAGAGACGTGTTGACAATTTGTAGAAGATGAGGCCATGCAATTAGAAACGTTTTTGAAAAAGTTTGTTGGCAGAATATCAAGGCAGCAGGAGGAGGATTTCAGATGTTGTATAATGTCCTCCGGGTTTTTATGGTTGATTGGATAAAATTGTGTCATACTAATTGAATTGATTTTAAGTGGGACAACACATACCCTGTACCTGATATGGAGGCAAAGTCAATGAAGAAGGAAGCAAATTCATTGCAGGCCCTTGTGGACAGTGTTCAGTTTTTTCAATACTCATTTTTCTATTCTGAGCAGCGTGGCATTTCTCCATGCAGATCTTTTCTACCCAGAGACCACCTTCACCTTAGTGGGTGCAATGGGAGCAGTAACATTTGTAATTTTACAACTGAAATTATCTACAAGCCCATTGACTGAGACCCAAGAGAGGGTGGGTGTGGAAGAGAAAGCCTGAATAAATGTTTCACTGGTGTTTTCAGTGATATACTGTTTTGTGCTTACCTCTGTTTGACCATTTGTGTGCACAGAGATAGCACTCTCAAAGAAAACACAGAAATGATCAGAGAGAGCAACATCAGTCACCACAACCTTAGAAATGTTCAGCCCCTTGGAGATGATTAAGTCCAGAGTGTGCCCCTTATTGTGTGTGGGCTCCGTATTGCTGAGTCAGTCCATAGTTATCAAGAGCACAACACAGTTCTTTAGTTCCTCTGACCTGAGGGTTGTCAACATGGATGTTAAAATCACCAACAATAAATACAGTCAAAGTCAATACTGATTATAGACAGCAATTCAGCAAAGTCATCAGAAAAGGTTGCACAGTATTTAGGTGACCTGTAGATATTTAGGAACTTAGCTCAAGAGGAGGAATTCAGCTGAAGAGTCACATATTCAAAAGAAGCAAAATTTCCATAAGACATCTGCTTGCATTAACTCCAACTCTAGTTTCACTCATAAAACGAAGTTGGGAGGGGTTGACTTGAAAAGAACAGCTGCACTGTTATCTTAGTCTAACCAAGTTTCAGTTTGTGCTTGACAATAAAATCATTGATTAAAAATATTTTTCCTGTCAAAGACTGTAGACTGTAAAAGATATGGACTTAGCCACCGTGGCGTCAACCAGTGGTTACTGAAGAGCGGTTTTGAAGCTCAAAGCAAGCGGCTACGGCCATCGCCATCTTGGCAGTGCCTGACTCCGCCTAACTCCCGACTCATCCAAAATGAGCAAACAGGTGGAGCTGAGGCGGGCGGAATGAAGCCTGATTGCTGAAACAAGCCACCTAGCGGTTAGCGACCTGTCACTAAAAGTCCTTAATTATGCATAACTTTAATTAAAATTTAAACAGGTGAGTTATAAAAAAATTCACCCCCTGTACAGGGGAAGGGCAAATTAGCAATAGAGACAAAAAACATTTTTGTACCAGGCTGTAAACATGTTTATTTCTGCTATAAAATTGGGCATTTTAACATGGGGGTCTATGGGGATTGACTCGCTTTTGGAGCCAGCCTCAAGTGGCCATTCGGGGAACTTCATTTTTCAGCCCTGGAGGTTACTGCTTGCCAAAGACCTGATGTTTAATAATGCTAAGGGACTGTTCGTTATTTATGAGAGGGAGGTGGGTGGTGCAAAACGGGGGAGGCACGTCAAATAATTTTTTATGCACTGGGGAGGGACTTATGTTTTTTATTCTGGTTTAGGGGAGGGACATACAACTTTAAATGACTTCATTTTGTATTTATTTTAAATATGTTTTCTTTTCAAAATACGTGTTTTACCGCTGTATGGTGACGGGACTCACAAAACATTTCCGAGGAAATCAACCATTCAAACCTGCCTACTCAGTTTGTGTTGGAATGTGAAGGGTTAAATGAAAGAAGCCCCTTCTGTCAGCCTATCAGAATTTTGCGCCTTCACATTTCCTGGGAAGAAAATGCTGCTTTCAGCTCTGTGATTGGTGGTCCAGCTATAATTTTACAGAGGGTCGAATAATTCAAATGACAGTAAAATTGACCAATCATAACCATAACTTCCCTCTAAATGGGTGGGTTTTGTTGTCACTACTTTATGACAAGTTCAGCCCACTGTGCGCTGTGAATGGGTCTACACCATTATCACCATGGTACACCTGTGGTGCGCCGAGTAGACAGAGTCTGCACACCATTGGACAGTTATTGTAGCCGGCAGATACGCCAGATCCGCTGCCAAATTTCACCAGCGTGAGCAGCGTTTACATCACCAACACTACATGACCCATACAAACACAAACAAGTCAAGGGAGATTGATAAGACAGAGAACTGATGAATGAATGGAGCGCACACAATCACAAGCTAGCGGGAAAAAAACAGATAAACAAGCCAGGAGTAACCATGGGTAGTGAGGATTATCCATGCCTTTTTCAAGATTAACTTTTAATGAAAAATTGGATTTAATCTGCATAGTAAAACCTACACCTGAACTAATTTGGTGCAGAAAACCTTTTCAACTCCAGGATTTCGTTTCAAGTAATACGATCATTAAAGGGTACGTTTTTAAAATCTAATATTGTGTATGTTACGGTTTATTTGGGAAAACGGTCATTAATATGCACGTCGCTGATGTTGGCTGTGTGTGTGTGTGTGTGTGTGTGTGCGTGTGTGTGCATGTGTGAGACGTGTAGGCTCATTAAATTTTGTTGGTTTTGTGTGGTAGGAGCATGGCTGTATTATGTGTACAGCTCTGCGGCCCAGCCTTGCAGCCAATGTTTCCCAGCGGCCACTCACGGTATTGCTGCAAAAAATCCCCCTGTGGCCCAAAAAGCATTTTCTCCATAGACCACCATTGTAAAAGAGATGTCTGTAAAACTGTTGACAAGACACCTTATGACTCTTTATATTATGTTATAATTTTTGATCCATATATTTATATTTGTAAAACTTTCCTCGAGCTGAGAAAAGAAATTCAAAAATCTGTGACATCATCACAATGGGCTGTCTATGGGCCGAGCGGGAACTCGCGGGTGGGGCCAGCGGGGGAAACACTACTGCGCATATTCAGTGGGCCGCACAACGTGGAAGCAAACCTGGAAGCAAAACTGGAAGCTAGAAACTTTTTTTGTTGTATGCGCCAGCCGAACAATTCTTATAGGACTGGATGGGCGCCATTTTTAGTCTGGTATCCAGCTCTTATAATACATCCATGGGTAGGAGGGCTGACTGTCATACACCCATAATCTGCTGAAGTGCACACACAGCTTGTGTGATGATATGATTATTTGTAAGAAGGATTTCCATTTTGCTTGAGAAATTAGCTGTTTGTTTTAGTGATAACTCTCACTCCCTCCATGCTGTTTGTTCGTTACATTGGCTGGACTAAGTTAGCATCTTATTTTTGTTTCAGAGCTGGAATTGTCATAGGTAACTTCTGCAGTTCTATAGGAGAGGACACAGTAAGATGGGCTGGTAGTTTGCTTTTTTCCCAATGGAAGGGGCCAAGGTTTAAGAGTCACAGTTTGCTATTAAACATAATGGTTGGAACAGGTCAGCCTTTGCTTTTTATTTTCTCCAATACTACCTACCTTTGGTGTGAATATAGTATAACAAAATATGGTTACTTATGGTTGGAGGGAGGACCATGCATTTACCCCCAGTCAAACAGGGAGGCTTAAGGAAAATTATTTGTTGCTCCTGGGAGGGTCAACATAAAATTTTTTTTTAAAAAACAAAGTCACACCCCAGCCACCCCACTCCTTCTGATAAATAATGAGCAGCCCCTAAATTTAATGTGTTAAAAGCAATTTCTGCCCAATTTTTTGGGACAAGCTGTGGCTGACGAGCAGTGGATGCTACATTTGATAAATTTGCAGAACCGCCATAACTGTGACGAATGTGTCAAATCTGACTGAAGACTTAAAGCCAGTGGTGGAGGTAGTAGGGAGTAGGGGAAGGAGGGCGAAAGGGTAACTGGAGAAGAGGGTGACCTGCATGGGGTTTGGAGGGGTGAAGAAGGTGAATTCTCACAGGTGGTAGTTGGGATGTGGGATGGAGACTCATCTTCCTCTTGGCTCCGATGTCTCTCATGATTAAAGCTCTGCTGAGGCAGGGGCTGAGGCGTCTCTCCTTCAAGGTTTCTGCCATGCTAAAGTAGCTACAATAGTAACATGCTGCTTATACACTGATGCTTCAGTATTCATAATCTAATGATGTCATATATAATAATATATCAGTCAGAGGGACAAACTACTTTAACTACATTTTGTTGCTAATACTTATGTACTTTTACGTAAGTAGGATTTTTCATATAGGACTTTTACTTTTAATGGAGTATTTTTACATTGCTGTATTGGTACTTTTACTCAAGTAAAGGATTTGAATACTTCTTCCACCACTGGATATTTGTGAAAAGCAGGGAGATAAAGGAGACACCCCCCTACCCCCAAATACACACACTTACACACCTCAGCAACACCTCCACACTTTCTCTATCTTCAGTTTCTCTCCTTCAATCCCTCACAACACACACACTCACTTTAAGCACACCTCAAACAGATGAAGACGCTGTGAGATTGAGATGAAGTGGAAATGGCTGTTCTGTGCCGGGCTCCTTTCTGTTACATAATTCATCTACATACAGCTTGTAGAGGTGCAGCCCACTGTGGAGCTGAAATATTAATACAAATGAAGCAGGCAGCCCGACAACACAAACACAGCACTTATACTGGGCTGGATTGTATTTACACACATTCACATAGATGCCTTCAACTCAGCTTCACTGCGAAAAGTGAGACGTCTCCAAAGATATTCATGTGAGATGCAAATAGCTGCCTCTCTGCTTTGAATGAAGGGAAGTGGAAGACAGGACATACAGATAAAGACAGACGATAGGAATGACTAAAGAGAATAAGAGAGGAGAACGAAGTGTGTCTGACTCGGCAGTCCCCGCAGGCTGGCGACAGGCCTCATCTGTAATGTAATGTTGATATCTATTGGCGCCGTGCCAACTGAGCCTAGGGCCTGCTATTGATTATTGTAGGGTGAAAAGAGAAGTGGAGGAAATAGAGTGGGACAGGTTTGCTGAGTTTACACTCTTAAACACTGTCACACACCGTCACATGCTCAGTCTTTCTCTCTGTCACACGCAGACACACACACACATGCAAGCTGTTCTCATGCACTGTCATGTACCTGAGCTGTCTCTGAGACAGCAGTGCTTCTATTAGTGAATGTGACTTTTACAAGCCTAAGAAATACTGTTAGTAAGGGAATGTCTCTGTTGACTTTCACACGCTGTCTCCAGAAGGAGTCGGCTGCCAGCAGCGTGTCAGCACTGTACCAGCGTGCAGGGTGGATCTGGAAAATTACTGCTCCACCTCTGTGTAAATATGACAGGTCAACTTCAACAATGCATCTAGATGGGCGTGATGCTGCCCATTTTGTTTATTGGGATCATCTTAATTATTTGCTCACACTCAGGGTTTCCATCAGCTTTCAAGTAAGGTACCAATCTTGATTTATAGTGCTCCACGTTTAAAGGAAAAGTTCATCATTTTGTTAAATACGCTTATTCACTTTCTTCTTGAGAGTGAGTAGAAGACATTCGTTGGAGCTGTTAGTGGGATAGCAGTATGTAGCATCAAGACTGAAAGCAGTTGGAAACAGCTAGCCTGGCTCTGTTCAAAGTTCAAAAACACACGTACCAACTCAATAGTACTATTGTACTATTGAGCGAGGTTTGGTACCACCATGCTGTACCACAGAGACCTCCACTAAAACTGTGCTCCGTATGGCAGTCTGTGCTGTTGCCGGAGAAATTGCACACAAGTGAGGAACTATTACTGTCAATAAATAGTTACATCACATAACTCCCCCTAAAACCAAAATTGTTTGTCATTTGTCATGATGATTTGTGTGTGCCAGATGTGAAATGTTTGCTAACAAGTTCACTATGCAAACTTTATAAGGTGATAATATGTCAATGTTGTGTTTACAGCTTGTTGCGCTGCCCCCAAGTGGCCAAAAAAACCAAAACAAACGTAAGTTTAAGGTGGAATTCTTTAAAATGAATTGAAAAAGATGACGTAGGTTTTTACACTGCTATACTGCCACAGTTGATTGCATAGGACCCACTTTAACTCAATCTTTTCTACTCTTGATTCGCCTCAATAGACAGATTATTTTGACGTGTTATAGCAGGAAACACACAGGTTTTCTTAATAGCATTAATTAATAATGAGTGCATGCCCAGGACCCAGGACCCTGGTTTTGTTCATGCTGCTTTATATTTGCATGATTTACTGGGGCACTCAAATGTAGCAGATCATTAATGTTATTCGTTACACCTCTGCTCTTCCTGCTATGACATGTCAAAATATCTGTAAAAGGGTCTATTAAAATCAACCTATGGGGCTTGTGAAACAAAAACATTGTAAGTCAATTAAAAATATTAATATTCTTCATATGTGAAAAGCTGTCTTTTTGCAGATTTTATCCAACAGCTAAAGAAAATGCTTCTAGGGATACTTGGCCTCGTGCTCATTACAGTCTTATTACTTCATCCTGAATATTATCACCTTTTGCAGTAAATGAGTTGAATACATATGAGTAGCCTACATCTTTTTTCATCCTCATTCTCCTAATAGGATCTGTGGCTGTGCCTGCCCCTCTGCACAGTAGACTGGCCATTAATGAAAAAGTTTTTTTTTTAATTCCCCCCTCTTTTTTTTCAGAATTTACATTTATTATGTGGGCTAATCACTGCTGGCTGGAGGCAGTGTAGGAAATGTGATTAGTGTGTGAGTTCTAATTAAGTCTGTGAAGCCTCGCACACTGGCAGACAGGCTCCAGGAGCTGCACGCTTAGATACACACAGATGTAGTAGGGAACACACTCGAAACCCACACACACACACACACAGGCATGCATTTCACGTGCACACAAATATAGGAATTCACATGCATGCATGCAGGCATGTATCACACACTATAAAGCATGCTGATGCAACAACAAAACAATCTGCTCACTATCTGCATCTCTCTCATCTTACGCTCACACGCATCAGTCCATCCACTGCAATGTCCGAGACACCCAACTACACAAGCTGGGAAGCATACACACACACACACACACACACACACACACACACACACTCAAACGCACACACGTACAGAGGGACGCTGACTCAGATGGATGTTGTCGGTGGCAGTGCGCCCCCAGCGGCGGTGCGGCGGTGCTGCCGCTCCTGCGCCGGGGTTAAAAAGCGGCGGGCGACGAGCCGGGGCCACAGTGTGGGGTGTGTTTGACACAGAGACACAGAAAAGTTAGCAGCGGACTTTTCTGACTTGCAGCATCCGTCGAAAGCATCATGGCAAACAAATCACAGCAGCCTCCTCACCTGCATCTGGCCGAGGTCACCGCATCCCAGTTCCTCGACATTTGGAAACATTTTGACGCTGACGGTAGGACATTTTTTTTTCTTTCCTAAAAGTTGATCCAAACTCAAAATGCATGAAATATTACTGAATCGAATATCACTGCTGTAAAATGCAGCCGACTGAGCGGGGAAATTAATAATAAGTATGCAGGGAAATTAATGGAAAAAGACTGAAATGCATTCTTAACACAATACAATAAAAAACCGTTATCAAGTTTAGAATAATAGACAATAATATTACAGCAGAAGTTTGTCGTTTTGTGGTAGTAAAGCGATAATTCCGGGAGAGAAAAATATAATATAATGTAATATGTTGACTCATTTTTGCGTCCAAGAGGTAGAAAGTCCCCACAGTAATAGCTAATACTATAGACACTATTTCATCTTTAATTAATAATGGTATCCGTTATTAATCCCTTGGTTAATAGAAGAATAAAGTAGTCAAACGGGACATTTTCATGTTAAACATTGTTTAACAGTGGATTTCAGAGCATGAAATTATGTCAGCTGAATTAATGCAACGCTTTAAAAAGTTTGACGTTTTTCAAATGAATTTTTGATGCGGACCACTCCCGACACGGCGCGGTTTTTTTTGGTTAAAAACACAATTAGATTCATTATTTCTCACGAAACGCGCAAGTTATCACAATAAACACAATATACTTAGATAGATACATGATATATACGTTATAACAGCCTTAAGTGTTGGGTAAACTGTATAAACCGCATATCAAATGGTTTTTCCACCGTCCAATAAGCTTCATGAGCGCACAGAGCGCTCCAAGAGAAATCCTCTCGTGGTTCATAAGGTCCACCCTGACGCTGACATCTTTCAATAATGAGAGCGTCTGATTCAATGTCTTATCAGGGAATCGATTTATCATTTAATTAGTGTTTTCTGTGGGTTACCTATAATTATTTTGTATGTCAACTGTAAATAATTGGATTTGAGTGATGCTCCTTGTGTTGATATCCGTTTCTAATCAAAAACCGGCTTATTAAGTTTCATCAGTGAGTGCAGCCTGTCAGGTGATGATCTCCGCGTAGTAGAATTAGCTTCATAGAAGCACTGATTTATGTTTTATTGATGCGATATCTGTCAACGTAAAATTGTCCCATGTCGTAATTTATTCAACGACCCCCCTCCTCCTCCTCTCTCTCTCTCTCTCTCTCTCTCTCTCTCTCTTTCTACACACACACACACATACACACACACACACATTCACACACAGCCTGTGTCTTCTCCATTCTCAATCTTGATCTGTTACTTTTCTTGTGGACCCTCTGTTTGTCTCTGTACAGATCTGTCTCTACAGTATGTGTGATGCCACTGCTGTCATGAAATCCTCATAAGTCAAATTATGGAGATGTTCTTATTTTCACTTGAGGGTCTGCAGACTCTTCTGTGGATTAAGGGAATTCTGTGAACTGATGAGAATACCGATGAAACCTTTTTTTAAAAACACTGGATAGACTCAATATCCACAGTGAAAAGAAAAAAAAAACCCTTTTCCTTTAAAACTTTTTTATTACTCTCATTGTCCCCTATTGAAGGGCTGAATAGGTTATAATTGGCCTACAGTGCATCAGGGGCTTCATCCTACAGGGATGCGCTGTGCCCTTTGGTGTGCTGGATAAATAACATCAAAATGACACGGTTAACCAATCCCCTGGTTACTTGTTATTAGACACTCTCAACTTATAAAATTTTTATAAATCATAAACCAGGAAGTCAGTCAGACTGGGAAATATAAATCACCAAATTGATTCCTGGCTGCAACTAGCCATTACTGAACACCAAGTCTTCAGTCTTACTTATTTTTAAACCAGTCAACTTTCTTGCGATGTCCATAATACACCTGCAGACAAGGCAAGTTGTGTTGCAACTATTTGCTTTACACAAACACACGCTCTTGGGAATTCTTTGTTAATGCGATGTGTTTTGACGCCTGCACACATGCTGAAACATATTCCGCGGGGAAATCAAGGTGGAATGAGGAGCTGGGTGGGGTGGAGGGGCTCAGCAGCTGAGCTCCTGTGAGCCACTGTGCAGATAAAGTTGTCATATCTGTTATTGGTTTATCTGTGACCTTCTTATGTCTAATGAGCATCAGTCCAACTGCCTTTTACTTCCAGGTGAGTCCTAATGCCGAGGTATTTTACATATTGGGCTTTGCAATGAGACAATTTGCAAATCATATACAACCAGTGCATCAACAGATTTGGCTACAGTGTTTGATTTCTTCTCTCATTACTGGGAGTGTCTTCTGGCTCCGCAGAAAGAAAGGAGAGCTAATTTGTTTGCTCGGGTTGAGTAAACATGTCTGAGTTGCAGATAAAAATACACAGGAGGCGATGCACCCAGAGATGATGAAACCACATATTCCCCTGTTGGCCCAGGATCAAATCTCATCTGGATTGCATCTCTCGCAGCTCCTCCGCTCTATGTCCCTCTCATCTTTCTCTGCTGTCTCTGTCAGGTCTTTTCAATTCCATCACTTCAAAGCTGAAAAAGGAAGCAACTCCAGTTCCTTTTGCTAATTATAGAGCATTTGCTGTCAATTATTTTTATTAACCTGGATATGAAATTCTGAATATGAAGCAAAATCTCACACCTCCTGAATTGTGCCAACAACAAAATATTTGAAATGATTGGATTGCACTCTCTTCTGAAAGGTAAATGCACTTTTTATAGGCTTTAAAAATGCACTCAGTTGGCACAGCTGCCCACCTTTGAGAGTTTTCCTGCGTTGGGGTTAAGTTTTTAGAATCAGAACCAGAAGTGTAAAGCGTCTTAACCAGCATCTCCTGGGACTGACACAGTATTCTAAAGAGCGTGTATATGGGCCAAAAGTGGTTTTGTGAACCTTTTATGTTGCTGGTTGGTGCAAATTTTAAGTACCTTGTTACCGCAGGATTGTGCAGAATATAAACTCCAGAAGTATATGAGAACAAGTTGTTAGGAGTGCTTTCATTAAGACATATAAAAGTCATTATTTGACATTTAAATCGAATGATCTGGAAGTCGGTTGAAGTCAGCCATAAATGTATCCACTGGCAGTGATTTTTTTTTTTTTTTACATCTGCACACTGATATAACATCTTGGATGCTTTGTGTAGATGAGGAGTGTGTGTTCACTCGAAAAGTTTGCATTTAGTAGCTGCCGGGGACACTTTAGGCTGCAGCACATATAACATTTAATATAGATAAACCATAGGGTACCTTAAGCATATTGTTGTGGCTTCAAGGCTGCTTGGAGGAGAAAGTACTTGCATCTAAATAAGCACAGCACAACCACAAACAGATGCTCCTTTAGGCACAAATATAACGGGATGTATGGATCTATTGCCGCATTAATCGAACGTTTGACAGCACCTCGGTGTAATCTATTCATAAATCTATTTTTATTGTCATTTTAGGCCATTCGCCTTGTAGTTAATCACATCTTACTCTGTTTAATTATCAAGCAGGCCATTTCTCTCCAGAGTGCTAAATGTCAATAAGACCCACAGGAGGGAGGCTCGATAGCAGCGAGGCATTTCATTGTCCCACTTACTGAACCAGCCAAGCTTGTATTCATGAGTTTTGATAACATCACTAAGGAGCGCATGCGTGCCCACACACACATACTGTACATAAAAAAATTTCCATGGATAGAACAAAGCCGCTAAGATCTTGGTTGGAGAAAGAGATGACAGAGAGAGATGGTGAGTTAGAGGGAGAGGAGAGGAAGTGGATGGTATAATAATCTTTGTAAGTGTTTAATGAGGCAGCTCTGCCTTCCAGGGTTTTATTGAAGGAGCTAGTCACATCGTTTGGAGCCATCTGTTCAGCCATTTACCGTGCTTGCTGATAGAATATTGGCACACGTTCACATACTACCTGGGTGAAGGGGGCACACTCATTTGTCCTCTGCATAGGTACTGTCAGGGCAACAGATCCGATAAGATAATCAACTTCATTGTTCCCAAGCAAAATTTATCAGAACAAATTATGATGGACAGCATCTCAGGTGCGTCACCCTAAAATAAGATAATCACCATTTGACAGAAGTGACATGTAGTCTGACAAAATGATTGATAGCACGCAGTGAAACAAGATGAAGATGTTTTCTGAAGGATAGCTGGAAACTTCTGTTCTGCTTGACAAAATATCACCACTTTTTCAGTCTACTGTAGGTATTCCTTAAAAAAAGCAATTCAGGTACTTATTGTCTCAAAATGTTATTTTTGACATTACACTAGTACATTGTTATCCATATTGATTGGTCCCATTTTCCAAATTCCCCCGCTGAAGGCAGTATTGATCCCCGTGGAATAAAAGAAGCTGCCCGTGGATCATCACCTTCGAAATCCTAGAAAAGCAATTTTCCATATATAGCCTCTCCTTGCGTACAACCCTGTGAACATGCAGTCTTTGAGGAGTGATCAGTTTCCATCATGTCAGTCAATAGTCTAATCTATTGAGCCAGAGGGGAAGGAAGAGAGTTACTGGTAAAAGGCTCATATTTGAATCAATACTGGTGCAAAACTGAGCCATGCTGGATTCTGTTTGACACTGTGACCATATCTGCTCTAACGGGGTTTTTGAGAGTCAGCAATACTGAGAGAGCCCTTTGTGGTGTGTTGCAATAACGTGACGTTTACGGTCAATCTGTCTCCCAGGTAATGGCTACATTGAGGGGAAGGAGCTGGAGAACTTCTTCAGGGAGTTGGAGATGGCCCGGAGAGGAGCAGGGGTGGTGAGTCCAGGGACTAGAGATTCAACACAGATACACATATTGCTCATTCAAGTTTCACTTATACTGAGTAAAAAAAAATGTTTTATAGGACCCTTCAAACCCCATATTCAGAGAAAAGATGAAGGAGTTCATGCAGAAGTTTGACAAGAACAAAGATGGAAGAATTGAGATGTCAGAGGTAAGGCACTAAATGTGATTCTTGTATTATGCTTGGATATCTGCGATTTTCTTTAAAGGAATAGATCAACATTTTGGGAAATACCCTTATTCACTTTCTTACAGAGAGTTAGATGAGAAGATCAATACCTCTCCATATTGTGGCCTATCAATCTTCTCATCTAATAAAAAAGTGAATAAGTGTATTTCTCCAAATTAAAAAACTACAAGTACAGTGAAGATTTTGGTACAATTCCTTAATTCAATGTAGCTGTTCTACATTTCTATGAGTGGGATAGTTTTTTTTAATGTGCATTTACCATACATTTCAGTTTTGATGAAATGGTGATCAGACCCAAAAATAACTGTAGAAAAGGGTTGGATTTTCTGTTTTCTATGGAGGATGGGAAAAAGTTGTTTAAAAAAAAAACTTCATAAAGCCAAAGGATACAGTCAGAGGTTTCAGAGGCCTGGTCAATACTCCGATCAACTGCATGAATGCGGTCTTCAAGATAGTCTCTGTGGAGTGTCAGTTTTGGATGTTGCTTTCCCTCAATTTGACCATTTTCTGTGCATGATTTGAAAGTGATGCAAGAAAGAGGGCTTCTGTAATATCAATAATCAGCCACCAGTGTGGAAAATCTGCAAATGAGTTTCAGGTCCAGTTGTTCCTGTGAGTGAAAATCCATCATAAGGGATTTGTCTGAATATCCAAAAGCATGATTTTTGAAAATAATTCTGACTTGGGCATAGCTCAGTTTCTGGGGTTATGGCACTCTATTATTTATGTCTGAGTCGGCCATTTGAGGTTTTGCAGACAAAAAGATCCCCAGTCTCCATCTCTTCTCTTGCAGCATATCAACTCTAACATCTTGTGCTCTCACTACTCCCATTTCCCTGTTATTTCTCTCTGTAGCTGGCCCAGATTCTTCCAACTGAAGAGAACTTCCTGCTCTGCTTCAGACAGTTTGTCAGCTCCAGTGCTGAGTTTATGGCGGTAAGAGTATGTTTCTGAATGTGTGTGTGTGTGTGTGTGTGTGCGCGTATGGGCGGGTATATTCGTTTAATGCAAAGCTACTGCCCCCTCTTGACAAACTCTTTAATTTGATCAGCTTTTTGCTTTTCAACGTTTTGCACAAAAGTCTCTTGTTCACTAAGAAATGGCACTATCATATGGTTATCCAACCATATGCTATAGTACAGAATCAGTCAACCGTAGAGGGCCAACTGTCTGCATGTTCTCATTCCTACCTACCAGCTAATTTCACGGATTAGGTCCCCTCTGTATGGTTGAGGTGTACTAATTAGTGAAATAAACTGGAGTAGTATGGAAGGAAAACCGCAGACTCTCTGCAGACTCTGTTGAGATTTAGCAGTTGGATTACAAAGTGACCACAGCTCGTCCATCATGAACATCGACTGTAGAATTGGCTAAGCACAGATCTATTGAGGATAGATGTGACTAATATGTGACAAGTGAGCAAGGAGAAGATATATACTGTAGTTGAAAAAGACAGGTTCAATGTAAATCCCTTCATTGAAGTTAAAAGGAGGATTGAATAGTATGATATGGTACTAATTTCATTTTGCTTTTAGGTTACTGTCATACAGTAAACTGTCCTATTGCTGTGTCTGCAAGTCACACATTGTGGCTTGAGAGGACTCAGCTAATTTTACAGGAACCATCAGCTTTGGTGTTTTATGCTCAGTAGTCAGCATGGTGGCAAAGCAATTTGTGTTAATTACTCAGGTTGGAATTATAGTTCTCCAAAGATGCACAGAGGAGGGTGTTATGGGTAGGTGCAGAGGCTAGCAGAAGAACCGACTCATATCTAACAAATCTCAACAAGCATCACGCAAGCTGATTGATTGATCCAACTCCGAGACCTGAGGTTGGTTCAAAACAGAAAAAAGACAATTTCATACCTAAAACCCCGACAAGTTTGAAGAATATTTAGCGTGCAGGAATACTGATATCTCCTAACGATAGTCTGGTTCCAGGAATATCACCAACTCAAAGGCTTGTCTGTTAGGACAGATGAGGCAGGAGTTCCAGTCCAATCTTTTATTATGGAATAGCTGCAACTGGTTTATCTGATAACAGAATAAAGAGGATAACAAAAGATATTAATCTAGACACCATAACTCATAATTTCAATAATTATTAATCCAACAAAAGTAATTTAACTTAAAACACAGTTACTGTGTAGACCTAGAAATGAAGAAATAACTTTACCACTATTACCACTATTGAAACCTAATCAGTACAGCAAATAAATCGTAAACTACTAAAGCTGCCAAGAATGCATTTTAAACCAAAGGAAACGTACATATCATATACACAGATCAAATTATTGGAGTGATGAGGCATCCACATGAGGCCAGCCAGCTTCTTTGTTCTCAAAAGTTTGCCACAGGTGAGCTGGCTGCTTATATTGACTCTGAGGCTCCTCCCATTCAGAAAGCAGTGAGGCAGTGAGGAGGAAAGATTAGAGCGGGGAGGGATTTTGCATAGTTTCCGATTGACCCCCATGCACATTTGCCTATATTTGCCTAGAATTAGAAAATGTAAAACTTTGGCGCCCCCCAGTGGCGTTATTAGACAGCATTGTCATTTATATGAGATACTAAATACTGAATAACACATTAAAATCTGTAGTAACTTTACAAAAAACGTCAGACACTTAGACACTTTTGAACCAGCTTTACTCAGACTAGTCAGGAACAGAAACAACTAGCATACATGAAGCAGACGAAGAGTACCACTATCTTCTACTAAGCATGAACTGTTACACCACACATTGCAGGGTAAACTAGCCTACTAAAATACCAAAAATATCTGTATATGTATTTAACATTTTGTTTATAACAATTACAACATCTATAACAAAGTCAACAACAAGACAACGCTAGTTATCAAAAGAACTAAATCAGTTTAGCTAACTAGCAAGTGGACATTAGCTACACACACAACTGATCATATGTGATAAAATATTTAGTTACTCTCAAAATCTCACAGAAAATAAGAATTTCTTTTCTGTTCAGCCAAGTTGTGCATTTAAGAAACCATTAATAAAAACCCTTAATATATGGGCATTTCCAAGTATATTACAAAGAAGTTTGGTGCTGTTGTGAATTATGAATATTGAATGATAGTAGGAGTAAAAAAAAAGCAGATCAAGATGTGTGTTGAAAGGTACCAGAAAAAGGAAATAATTATTCCACAAAATACCTTCACAAGATAAGAAAAATGGCAGATTTCATGTTAGATCTGCTGAAACGAAAGAATGGAGCCAATTAGAAACCAATTACATGAGGGGAAGAGGCCTACCTTGTCTCGTGTGTCATAGAAATAATGAAATGAGAGAAGGAGGATGAACGAAAGAGAAGGCGTGGAGGGAGAAAGATATAAAGGGCAAATGAGAGAAAGCAGGAACAGAGAGGGCGTAAATGAAATGTCGATGGGAAGTTGAGAGCCAGAGTTTTGAGAACATAAAACAAGAGAGGAGGATTAATCAGTCTTTGTTGAAGGGTGCGGGGAGGAGGAAGTGGGCCGAGAGGTTTTTAAAGGGTTAGAATGAGGAAGCAGAACCTTCTATTTTCAGAGTCATTTATAATGGATAATACCACTGTAGCTCCTTTCTGCAGAGCCCAGAGGAGGAGAGGAGGAGCAGAGGGGGGAGGAGGAGGGGAGAAGGAGAAGGACGGAAGGCCATCCATCTTTGATAAGGAGCCCTTCTTTGGACAGGGACAGCTGCTAGATTAAAACATTCATTAAAATGACTTTCTCTCCCTCCCTCACGTCTCTTTCTGTCTCTCGTTGCCCTCTGCTCGGTATGTGGGAGAACGGGATCATATTGGAAACTGTGTGATTACAGTGATGGTCCAGGCTTTTGTGGTCATCCCCTCTGTAACGATTTCTGCTGTGCACCAGAGAAAATCAACTCTTAGTGCAGTTAAACAGTAATCTGTGGCTCGATCAGAGAGGATTTATGTAGGGGGGGAGAAATGTCTTTGTACTTTGTGCTGTCAGTGCTGAGAAAATGCTTTCAATCCACTGTTTCTTCTGTTTGTTTTGTTGATTTCTTGCAGGCATGGCGGCGATATGATACAGACCGCAGTGGCTACATTGAGGCAAATGAATTGAAGGTATGTTTTGAATGTGTATTTGATTCCCATTGATACATTAAAATCAAACAAATATTACAAATGCACCTTTTATTTATTCATCTGATTTCCTGGTCATGTTTGTTCTTATTTTGTTATCTCTTTTTTCCTCCCCCTGCCATTCAAATGCTCACAAACAGAGCACCAACCCTAAACTGTAATGATCAGACAGCAGATCATTCAGATTGCTACATAAAGCATATTCCCTGTCTTTTCCTGTAATCATCTACATATTTATTTTTCTGTTGTGTTACTATCAATGTAATTCCTATACTTTTAATTTTCATGTTTCATTGACATATTAAGTGTACACACTACGTCTTGACTTGTATGGATTTCTTTCTGTCTATGTTAACTCTCAGTTGTTAAGTCATTTGCACCAATAAACAGAAAGGAAAGAAAGAGACAAAAACAGTTATCTACATTTTGTTTGTGTTATCTCTGTGCTTAAAGTCCCCCTCCGCTCAAAAATTTGTTTTGACCTTCACTGTTTGACACTAGACTGTTTCCACGTTCATTTGTTGAAGGAAAGGGAAAGTGTCTCTGCACTCACCTTAAATCTCAGTTTAACGCAAGGACATATAAGATTATTTTGTGACATCGCAACTAGTTTGGGAGCCAGTCATGGTCCAGTATGCCGCTGGACAGACACAGCTGGAACATAGATTAGAAGGTGAAGGAGAAGATGTCATTTTGAGAATTTTTAACAAGGTCATTGAACATATATATATGTGCCTGATATGAAACATATCAAGCACAAATTATTCTTAAAGTGGAATATTTTTATATATCTTCAAACATGCCTGGAAGCGATCTTTAAAGATATAGTTTGACATTTTGGGAAATACGCTTATTTGCGTTCCTGCCAAGATTGAAACCACTCTCATGTCTTTATGTGAAATGTTGCTAGACATACAGCAGATGATTAGCTTAGTGTAGCATAAAGACTGGAAGCAGGAGGAAACAGCCTGCCTTTGTCCAAAGATAAAAAAATACGCCTACAGGCCAGCTGGTTGCCTGTCAACCTCACAGTAATGTCAAGAAATAGTTCAGGCATAAACCTTCCTGTAAAACCACAATTTGTCACTTTCATATTTTGGTTTTTGGATGGATTTGACAAACAAGATATTAGTGAGCTTTATAGATGCTGGCAGGCGTACTTTTTTAACCTTTGGAACGAGGCCAGGCTAGCTGTTTCCACCTGGTCTCCAGTCTTTATGCTAAGCTAACCGGCTGCTGGCTCCAGCTTCATATTTAGCAGACAGACATGAGAGTGGTATCAATCTTCTCATCTAACTCTTGGCAAGAAAGTGAAAAAGTGTATATCCAGAAATGTCAAATTATTCCTTTAAGGACCATGTAATCTTTAAAAAAATGTTTATTTTCATATCTGAAGTCAAAAAAACTACAAGCAAATATAATAAACTCATACACTGAATCTGGCCCAAGCTGAGAACTTTGGGGCCGTCAAGTGATATATTAGATAGAAACCAATAATCTATGTGTGAGCATATGTGCGAGTAAAGCCAGGCAGACGCTTTGACAGAAGAGAGTTAAGTGGCTGCTCCATTGGACATTCCCCAATGACTACGAGTGTCTCTTTCTGGCGAGGATTCAGATGCAAAAAAGATTTACAGATTGCACATATGTTTTTCACTTGAACACCTTTTGGAAATGTTGTGTAAAATTATATAAAGGAAAGTGCTCGACACCTGGGAGTTGTACGTTAATGGGGTCAGTGATTATGCTGCTTGGGTTGTTATGGGATCACATTTGTTCCAGCTGACTAGGTGTAGATGAGTTACTCAGGTGTGGGGTTTTGAAAGCTCTGGAAAAAAAGCAGATGAGATCGCAGGCATCAGACGTGTGTCACATCACATGACTGTGGGCCGACGTAGAAAATATTCACGGACTCGAGTACTGTACAGGTAATGCAAGAATAGATTTGAGATAATGGTACTTGAGTATTTTCAGATACTTTTACTGCACCACATTCACTGTACCTGATAGTTATAGTTATTCTTTACCTAGCAACTTAGAATTTTAAGCCCAAAACACAAGATAAACTCATAAAATATAATTAATATCATCATTCTTTCTGTCTCTCCAATCTTCTTCCCTTCCCCACATCCTTCGGTCCTTCCTTCTTCACTATTTTTACTTTCTTCAATCTTTCATGCTCTCATTTATTCTTTCCTTCAATGAGTCATTCCTTTTATTCCTTTGTGAAAAATCTGAAATCATGAGGCTTTCAGCCAACAGCAAAATTAATCTGTACTCTTCCTCGCTATCATCTCTTTTATTTTGGATACTTGAGTACATGTTACTGCTACAATTTTTTTTACAATACTTTTACTTTGGGTCAGTAAAGATTTGCTACCTTTATTTAAATAACGGGTTTGAGTACATCCTCCCCACAATTTGCAGACCTTATTTTTAAGTTAGAGACCAGATTGCTGTTGCTGCAGAGCCGCTTCTATTTATTTTATCTGTGTGTGTCTGTGTTCTCAGGGCTTTCTGTCAGACCTGCTGGAGAAGGCTAACAGACACTACGATGACCAGAAGCTTCAGGAGTACACACAGACCATAGTAAGACTCTCTCTCTCTCTCTCTCTCTCTCTCTCTCTCTCTTTCTTGCACACACACTAGATATCTCCAGATATCTCCTACACACACAGTGTAATTGTACAGTTTGCATTCATTTAAAGTTACTACTACAGTATTCTTTAGGGCTACAATTTATGCTTAGTATCAGGAACATTAGATAGGTCAGTTTAAATTTCATTTTACCCAGATTTTGCTGTAAGAAGATACTGTTCACCACAGTGTAGTAAACAAAGTCCTCCCTCAGCTCAGAAAATGCTCTCAGTAATATAAAGTGAGGAGAAAACACAAATGAGCTGCTGGTAATGCATTAGAGTCTCTCAAAGTAATTAAAAAACCTATAAGTTGCTAAACTTAGTCATTTCTGTTGCAAATGTTTTTTTTCTATTCAAGATAAACACATATTTCTTTTAGTAAGTAAAATCTTAGGTAAGATTAAGAAAGCTCTAGTGTCTGCAGAGGCTATATCGTGTTGGTGGCAGCAGCGCTGTGCGGCTGAGTGGTCGCGACCCGTCATGTCCTGCAGGTTGTGTGTTTACAGGCCAGATGTGCTAACATCTGCTTCTTCTTAGAAGCCCCAGAGCTGACCTGACCTGATTTACTCAAGCAGTTTTCTGAACACTCATAGATGGTTATTATTTTTCTTCACAGATTTATTGCACATTTTAGAACCGCAGATGGTGAGAGCGATAATTGAAGGAATACAGCAACTTTTTAGGGATTTGTGTAAGACTCCCCATTAGATAATGACATACATGTAATATAGGCACCAATATCAGTCAGGAGTAATGTAATGTTAATTGAATGTAACTAAGATGGACAGTTTTATATTGGAGATCTATCAAATTTACACAAACATGTAACTTACAGGACGATGGGCAAGGTTAAACTGTATATGGATAACACTTATTGGGTAGCATGGCCATACATTTTTTTATATAAGACATTTCAATAGAGAATTCCATATCAAGAAATTTGCAAAATTTCAAATTCATGATTGTATACCAAATACACTTGCAATATCATTGTTTACAATTATTAGAAGGCCAATTTATGTCTTTCTTTGAGGGAAATATAACATTTTGAGGAAATCTCTTTTCTATTCTTTCCTCCCCTAAATAGAGGAAGTCTTTAGGATATTATTCTGTAAAACTCCACCATCTACTGCATTGTTTGAAATGGCTGAAGCAGGTTTTATAGAGAGTCCCTTTATTGGTCCTCTGTTAAACATTTAGAACTATGAAAAAAAGTCGTGGATGTATAATAAAGTTAGAAACTTTATGACTGTCCATTCTATTTCTCAGTCAATGAAATTCAAGGGTTTACCCTCATCTTGATAGAATATATATATATATATATATATATATATATATATAAAAGAAGTTTCTCTCTCTTCTGTCCCTTCCTCTCTGTTCTGCTTTCACTTTGTAGCTCAGGATGTTTGATCTGAATGGAGATGGGAAGTTGGGCCTGTCAGAGATGGCGAGGTGATGTGCAATTTTACTTGCTTCCGTTCGCTGTGTAAATGTTGAAACATATTGCCGGCTGATGTTCATTCACCGTCAACGGATTTGAATAATTTAATAACTATTGTGTCCACTAATGAAGTCCTCCTCTCTTACAGGCTTCTCCCTGTTCAAGAGAATTTCTTACTCAAATTCCAGGTAGGGAGCAAACATGGTGCAGAAAGAAACTTTCATGCAAAGTTTGTTTGCAAAATATGCTCTTTTGGATACACAATTAATGGCTCTGAGGTATTTAATAATGTGTAGCCCTATTTTAAGATAGGCTACTTGTTATGAAATTATTTTTGATTATTTGTGAGCAGTGAAAGTCAAATCTTGTTTTTACAGGGTGTCAAGTTGACCACTGAGCAGTTCAATGCCATCTTCACATACTATGACAAGGTGGGTGACATTTTATTCAAGGTTCTTGACTACTTTGCACACACTCCCAAACACACAGCTGAAGTCTGGGTAAGCTTGTGTTCCACTAGCTTTCAGTTTTCATTGTTTGGTATAGACGGTTTCATCTCTATCCCTGAAAAAGCTGGGGTTTTCTATACGTGTATTTCGAGCTAAATTGGTATCTACTACAGTGCTAAACAGTAACATTTGAACACCTCATCATATTTTATCATTAACAGTTAGCAGATTTTGTTAGCAACAATTATAGCACAGCCACAGCTCCCATGATATCAAAACATCATGGGAGCTGTGGCTGCTGAATGCTAATTAAATGTTTATATCTTTGTTAAAATAATAAGGTGCTCATACAGTATGTTAGTGGATACAAGTTTATTTAATTAGCAGGCTAGCTAGTGGAACAGAAGCTAGCTTGGTGGGCTTGTGTCAGCATTATGAACACAGTGCTGTATCTCAAAGATGGTATGCAAAGGTGGTGAGAGGACTTGGGGAAAATAAAAAGTATATTTACACAGTAAAATAAGAACAGAATTGCAACAGAGCAAGAAAATAAGAGAGTTAGTTGACTGGAAGGCTCAGCGCTGTTTGTTTTGGAGCTTCCCTTTCGTCAAAATCATGAATATGCAAAATCCTTGTTCTGTACCTACAGTAGGAGCTCCCCACTGCCTAGGGAAATGAGTTAGACACCCGTCCCTTTGTAAACAGCTCAGAGTGGTTGAGCAGTCATTCAGTTAATGGCTACATTTTCCACATTAGCAATAGATTGGTGGGGAGGGTCTATAGGGAGTGTTGAGATACAAGACTGATGGGAACACAACAGTTTAATAGGGGAGGAAGCAGCGAGATGTACATCTGCTATATCATTTTTCTTGTTTATGATACCTTGTGAGTTTTTGTGAGCCTGAAGGGCCGTGCCATAATCGAGGTAGCTATAGGAAGGCTGATTTTTGAGGGGATGAACAAATCAGTTTGATGTGGCACAGCACCATTGTTATAGTTAGCTTGGCTGTCATTGGCTCACAGTGGAAAAATGATCAACTATACTAAACTATACTACTATTACACTAAAAGCCAACATTCATGCTACAATTGCTTGACTTTTGAGTGGGAAAACATGCTTTCTCTGTATTTGTAAAGTTATTATTTTTAGTTATTATATTATTACAGGGGGAATAATGTAGAATATTTCTGATTGAACTGAGACACAACATCAGTGTTTGGTCTGTTGGAAGGAGACATTTGGCAGCATTTTGAGATTCCAGTAGATGAACTGTTTTCAACTTGTATTTTTATTGGAATATTTTGTGCTTTCAGCCACATCCTGATTCAATCTGCTGATGAAGGCTATGAGATCTCATTGCAAGATCCAGAAAAGTTCCACTAAACTGACCTTGTGCTAAGAATTGTCTGTCAAACTGTTATTTTCAAGATCAATGATAACTCCTAAACCCTAATAACACTTAAACTCTTAAACTCTTCAACCTTGGCATTAAAGTTGGAGAGCAAGAGGAGTCCTTCACAGCATTAGGGGCTTTGCGTGCGTGTTCGTGTCTCTGGTTGAACTGAAGGCTAGCATTCGGTCTAGCTCACTTGCAAGGGACAGGGTTGAATGTTCAATGATGGATGAGCCCCTGCAGTCCATTCATGTAGAGACTCTCTGCATATGGAGCACTAGCATTTATGTGTGTAATTAGTTTCATCATTTTGTTATGAGCTTAGCCCCTGCAGCTGAAACACAGGCAGCTGCTGTCACTGGTGCTGAGAGATTGTGGGTAGGGCAAAGTGTGGCCGGTCAGCTGAACACTAACATGGCTCACAGTGCCAGAGCACCAAACTGTGCGAAGCCTTGAAAATGTCTGAAGTGCAAGATGGCACGCAATTAAGACAGACTGGCTGATACCTGATGTTGCTCCGTTTCCCCATAACTCTGCAGAGTCCGGGGTCTTTCATCCTTAAAGGGAAAATAAATAGAATTCACACTTTATTCCGAAGATCTGGGACACTTCAATCTAGCTTTGTAAACATGAAAGAGCATCTCCCAAAGTTAAAAAATAGACTGGCGAAGCCACTCTGAAGCCGACTTGAGACCGAGCCTAGATGAGCAGAACAGTTTTGTGCCAGTTGCCAAGGGAAAATTTCAAACAATTTGGACTTATTATCTGGCCCAAAACTCAACCCGACTGTGAGACATAACTCATTAATTAGCAAAGTGACTCCATATTGACTTAACAGCTTTATAGAGTTGTGAATGGGAAGTCTTGTTTAAATCATCAGTCATGAATGGCCGTTTAGCTGGTGCATTCATGGTTTCTGGCATAAAGTATTGAATGAAGTTGAGCAGCAGAGCCGTGCACAAAAATCAAAAAGCTCAGAATCCAAACAAAGAGTTGAGACGAGATGGAAAAAAACAAGTGTATTAGGGAAGGGGTGTACTGTTGAGCTTTTCTTAAATGTTTGCTCATTCATTCCAATGTGCTCCAGATCATTCCAATGATCTGTACGTTTGGATATCAAAATAACACATATTGTGCGTTTCTTTTTTAGGATGGGAATGGCTACATTGATGAGCAGGAGTTGGACGCTCTGCTACGAGACCTTTACCAGACAAACAAGAAGGTGAGATGAGTACTTTGGTAAAGGTGTCTGGTATCAGTCAGGCTTGTGACAGGCTTTTGGCACATGCAGTATATCTCTGATCATTTCTGCTCCTCTCTGCTGTTTACTCCCTGTGCATACTGTGTATGCCCACCATGTATCAGATAACAGAAACATACCTAAAAAACAGTATTTTAAACACAGCTCTCTGTTACTACTACTGCTATGCTTGTATTACAGATTTTGTACTAAACATGCTGAATTAACAAGCTGAGTAATTTTGACAAATTTCAGTGCTGCAAAAGCTCAGATTGAAAGCTTTATTGATACCAGCAAATAATAAAACTGTTTACTACCTCAATTCAGAGTCTATATTAGACCCTTACTGAACTGTTGCCAAAGTCATCAGTCTTGTTGTCAGGACTTGAGGCTGGAAAAGTAATGCAGGACAAGAGGCTGGTTGTTAGCTGAGACTGAACTCAGTAAATATCTGATTGGTAAAGAAAATTAACATTTAACAACATCTTGAATTTCAAATGTGTTGATCTCATGTTTAGTTACGTAGTTTAGATGACAGTGTGTGAACACTGAATCACACTCAACTACAGCAATGCCACAATGGACACATTAAAGTCCACTTATTTCCATTGTGGTGATGAAAGATTATTTAAAGATTATTATTATTTTAAAAAATATGTACAAATGTCAGAACAAAAATAACACTTGAATTACATTTTTATTTGTATTACTGTACTATAGTACCAGGGCTAACCAGCTCTACACTGCAATACAAGAGCAAGGTTGCTTATTTAGCACATCTTCTACATCTGCATGGATCATTAACTAGTGAGGAGGCTGACTTTTTGCCTAGTACATGTGTCTTCAGCCTCTTTCAGCATTATACAGTAGCATGTATGTCAGCATCTTTTACATGGTTCTCATTTTAAAACAACTGGAAACAACAGCAGCTCACAGAGTTAGCATTAATTAGCTAGCTCGCTAGCATTTTTATTTCTCATGTCTGACCATATAGGACAATAAAGGCTGAATTTAGCTTGCTTAGACTTGGTTTGATTCCAAATAAAGTATTCTACTTGATTCATGCTTTACTGACTCTATCGTTCCTCCCTTTCTCTTGTTCAGGAGGTGGACTTGAAGAACCTGACAGGCTATAAGCAGAGCATCATGAGCTTGTCTGACGGAGGGAAGCTCTACCGTGGCGAGCTGGAAATCGTCCTCTGCAGGGAGCCAATTGTGTGACTCTTCCTCCTCTCTTGTTGCATATCATAATTTTCTCTGCCTGCCCTGCCCCGCTCTTCACACCCACTTCCAGCTGCCTGGCAACATATACCAGGTGCATGTGCCGGACACCCACCTTCCCTCCCTCCCTTCCCATCATTCCTCCATCGCCTCAAGTTCCAACTTCAGATAAGTGCACTGTCAGCACGAAATTTTCTGCAACCTGAACTCTCAACCTCAACTATGACCTGCCTGAAACCTCTAGCTTTTCACCCTCAGACTGTTCTGTCAACTCTTCCCCCCTGTCCTTTTCTGACCTCGTCCCTGCTGTTCATGCTGTGCCTGACTTGCATCTCCTGACCAAAAGGCCAAATCCTGTATTCCACAGAAATGACCCTTTGACCTGTTGATAACCCCTGAACCCCTTCATTCCCTCGCTCTTTCAACTTTGCATTAGAAACAATATATAGTCAAACAAAACTGCAGAGAGCTGTGTTTGAAGTGATCTAATTTATAATATCTGATGGATCCGATATTAATTTTCCCACCTCTATTCATCCCAAAGCCCTCGTGTTCCATTAAAACTCTTCGATACCTTTGCCATGTATGATTTCATTTTCAATGTTTGTTTTCGGCTGATACTGTCAATTGAAAATATTAATAAAATGTCTTAAGATAAAATCATTTTTGACGTTGTATGAGCATGATTTTGTTAAACTGCCTGTGGTGGTTCCATTATGATGAAAAAAATTACCTCTTGGACAGAAAAGTATCAATGTAGAGACTTCCTTTTGCATCACAGTCTGAATATTTTCTACTTCATAGCCATGCAGTGCTGTCATTCTCTCAAAGCCAAGTTCTTACATTATTTCTGTTCAACTGACCTTCTGCATGCCAACTTTACTATTTTATCAAGGCCTCCCAGCTTTAAACTGCTCCCTTGCCTTTAGCACACTAGCATCCGCATAGAAAGGATTAACGATGCAAGCAAGATGGTGTACAATTTAAAACTACAGTAAAGTTAGTGCAGAGAGACACTAAGACTGGACTCAGTGGATGTTGGTTGTCAGTGGTGGGCAACTTATCACCCCAACTTCTAACACTTTCCCTGTTGATTTATTGCTTAGTGTGCATTGGAGGTATCGGGAAGATGTGGGAATAATGGCTGTTCCGCTGCACCACTGACTCAGACAGCTTAATTTGCAGCATGATGTCTTTCTCCGGGTTGCGTAATGAAAATGACTGAAGAAACAAGCAGAGTGATATTGCTGATTCAGCACTGCGAGGCATTGACTGTGTTTTCCATTTGCGTGAATGAAATGAGGCAGCATAACAAAACACTTCGTCGCTGCCTTTGAGTTGCTGAAGCAAACCTAGACTGCTCCGCAAGACAAAGGCTGACTTAAAGTTCCAGTTAACATACATTTAAAAGTAATTGCTAAACAATTTACAATTTAGCTTTAAAAATCTAAACATCCACAAGATAAAGTTCAAACAGGCTCATATATGGACCATTGTTTAAAATAACTTACATAAACTTAAATATAATAATAACTTAAATAATAACTATATGGAAACACTTAAAACAAACCTTAAGTAAATCACGGGGCATCTAAAAGGGATATAATCTGATGTGACATAACACAAAAGCAAAACCTGGTGTGTCTCAGAAGCTTTGAATGTCATTAAAAACACAAATGCGGAGCCTTTACATAAAACCTCCAATAAAATATAACTGCAAACCTTTAACAATGATCTAAACTGACAAAAAAAAAATTTTGGTTGCCTTTTCTGGTTAAATCCAAGGTTCCTGCTCCTGAGCTGACATGTTACACTTGAGGTTGTGGGACAGGACATGATATTTCTAGTAAAACCCCTGTAATTGAGTTGGCATGCTTTTAAAGCCATCTGAATAATACAGCAAGCACACAAGCTCCCATCTCACTGAGGACTCACATCACATCAATTAATCAGAAGCATTCAAATTTTTATATGACATGCAGCTGCACAGTGCATATCACTGGAATTGCGAAATTAATTTAGCTGATAAAAATCGTATGTAATATATATATTATAGAGGGTGTGTAACCTTTGCCGAACACAGTGGCCACAAGTGACAGTAGCAGGAAAATGCTGAAATATAGTGTAACTGTGGCACGAGTAGAGAAGAGTCATACAGTCAGCAAATCTCCTTAAGTTTATCCACCGTAAGCTACGGGTGGTCATACCAAACCAAGTGAGGCTTTAACAGCAAAACCCCTTAGTGTATTCAATTGAGCAAAGGTTTGTTTTATTACTTAAGAGACAATTACAGAATAATGTGTGTTATTACAAGTCACACAGTCAATTGCTCTCAACTTCAAACCCAGAACTGTAGGAATCTCTTTTGTCATTTAGGTGGAGCATCCGTAAAACCTGCACACAGCAATATTCAAAACATCACGCCAGTGTGCACATGTGCATCCTTCCCTCAGCCTGTCATTGCACACACCTGCAGCTGCTTTCTGAGAAAGTCTCCAACCTACAGGTGTGCCGTATCCCTGATTAAAACGAACACATTTCTCCCTCTTTTGGAGCATACACGCACTATTATCTAGCTTTTTCTCGACAATGTGAGACCTTTAATTACTGTTTCAAGTGTAGAGATGACTCAGCTGTTGCTGTCAGACTTTCAAACAGGGGAAGGCGCTTAAGGGAGTGGGTGCATTGGTGTGGGAATAATTTCTTACAACTCTGCATCATTAAAAAAAAAAGGAGCTGCTGATAAATGTTTGGAAGAAAGAGCATCTAATTAAACATTTTGCTGAAGAGGCAGTCGGTGAGTGATTGGACAACTGTAAATACCTCAGTGCCACACTTGATAAGTCTCTCTCCAGCAATACTGTGTCGGTCATACAGAAAAGGAAGAAACCATCTCCGCATATTCCGTACCTTCTGCATCAGCAGGGAACGGTACACTCACTTGATGAGATACTCTCTCGCTGCTACAGACCAATTATCTCACTTGTTCCAGTCTTCTCAGGAAGACCATCAAGGGTGAGTTTTACCCTGCCTGAGACTACAGGAAGAGTCTGATTTGAAGGCAAGAAGCATCTACAGTCCCTTAACACAGTCTTACTGCGCGCTGCTTTCTGCTACAAGATTTGACATTGAAAATCCCACTGTTCTCAAACACAGGCCGGATCATAAGCATTAAATCTGTTCAAGAGGGCAAAAGACAAACTAATACTCTAATAACAAATGCATTATGAGTCGATAAATCTAAAATATATTATGCTGAAGATTAGATTACTGGTAATGTTTGTCATAAATACTCTTTCCTTTGCTGTCCATTGTTTATGTTTTATAATGTATTGTATATTATGTACATACAAGACTCTTAGTCGTGTTTGAACATCAGTGCAAAAAGGGGAAGAGTATACTCCTGCTACAGCTGCAGGTATATATGTTATATTGTAAATGAATGATGTCCTTTTAAACTCAGCTGTAGCTGCATCTGAAATCAAACATGGATTTGAAATAGTGTCTAGTTTGGTCAGTCAACAATAAGACAACACTTCACTGCATCTCACGGTCTTCATCAGCGGATGGGGTTTGTTTGTAGTTATGAAGTTTGCATAACTATACTCAATATAATAACAACTAAACAAGCTGTGAACTGAACAAACTGGCCTAACACAATGACACACAAGAGAACATGTATATAGTGGCTTTTGCCAAAACAAATGACATACAGGGGACAATATGGACACCTACTACAACTAAACGAAACTAAAACAAATTAATCCCCAATCCCCCTATGACATGGCAGCACATGGTTTGGCCTGAGGAGTTGGCTTCCGCATTTAAGACTCCTCAACCTTCAGCCACACCTTTTGCTCCTCCAGGAAGGACATCCCCCAACAACCACAGTAACACAAAGACAAGAAACAAATGATTAATATAACAGAAAATTGCATGTGTGACCCTGCAGTGTTAAAATGTCTGCACGCCATATAAAACAGTGTTAAGTGTGAATAAATAGATTCCAAATCAAACAAACTGGTGTGGCTGACCACAAATGAAATGAAACTGTGTAGGAAAGCAAACTAATGAGGTGGGAGAGTGTGAATTGGGTTAATATTACCATGTGCGGATGTGGCCATCACAAAGACCATGAGATGCAGTTGAAAGCATGGAGGGAAAAAGCAAGTTTTGTCATATTTCTGTTCTCCATGAAAATGCAGGAAAATGCATCTGGGACACTTTGTGGACCCTCATGTTTTTTAAATCATGCTATACAGTAGATAATAATTGGGGTGTTGCATCAAACACCCCAATGAAATTAAACATTTCAGAGTTCTTCAGTTTCTCACTTTGGGAAAGAGTTTTTAAAAATGCTAACTGCATTTGGGGCATAAGCATAATATAAAGTCTTGAAATGGAATTCACCAGTTAGTTTGAAGGGGAATTTATTTTTCCACTCACATGTTCACATGAACAAACACCAAAAATTGAAAGAATAATGCCGTGCATGTAAACACATTCAATCATACATCTAGCCCACTGTGATAAACCAATGTGATAAAGACTGGAAGCAGTCAACTACACAGTGCAGGAGAGAAAGAGAGAAGAGAATATGAATATAAGAGGATAACGGCCATGATTTATTCATTGATGAAAGGAACCCTGTTTTATTTATGATCTCTTTAAATATAGCTCATGTGAATTAAATAAGTGATTGAAAATGGATGTTTCAACCTAGATTCTTGTGTATCCCACACACCCAGGCGCTGCACGCTGAACACAGGCATGTGCATGCACATACATAAACATACATCACAGCATTATACTTATTAGCTGTACCACAAAAGCAAACTTGTACTGTAGCAGGCTTGACTGATTGGGAAAAAAACTATAACAATTCATCACAGATCCTCATGATTAAACAGCAGATTTGTATCCGGTCTGAAGGATTCGAATTATTATAAATAGCACGTTGGTCAAATGACGTCTGTATGTCAGCAGAATTGTCTCTTCCAGCTCATTGCTTGCTTGCTCACAACAAGTCTAGTTCTCTGCTGAGCTGCCATGACTCACTGAAACTCACAGTTAAGATTTTTTATGGTTGTGTCAAAGAAAAACTAACATTTGTGGAAAAGTGCTTATTTGCTTTCTTGTTGAGTGTTAGATGAGATCGATATCACTCTCATTTCTGTCAACCCTCAGCAAGAAAACAAATAAGGATTTTTCCCAAAAATCTTGAACTATTTCTTTAAATAGCTACTTTTTCTCCTGTGTTAAACATTAATTTATAGCCATTCTTAATTATGGGCCTTTCTTATGCCAGGGCTGTAAAATTGATTAAAACAATTAAGGCAAATACTTAATGTTGAGCGACAAAATCTTCTACATAAAGTGACAGTGACCCAGAGTCATATTAGCCTGTCCTCTTAAGCCAGAGCACTCAGGTTTTCTATGGGAGCATTGTAATGGAAATCCAAAACACTGAAGTAGCTGCAGAAATGAATTGCCTTTTCATTGGCTTGCATGATGATTGTCAATGATCTTTATCATTCTTTATAATTTCATAGGGCTCTTGACAGAGTCCCAATGGCCTGTTAATGTTTATTCCACCAAGCCAATATAAGATGGGCCAGGAAGAACATATGAAAGAGGATCCTTAAGGGATACAGGGAAAGGAAGTAGCCAACTATAAGATGATCAATACAGTACTGCCATTTTCAGATGCAGGCAAACATCCTGTCTCTCGTTTTAGTTGAACTTTATACAACCACAGAGTGTGTGTAATGTTTAATGATGTTCAGTCTGCTGATTTTGCTTGACTACAGCTATTGTTCAAGTAGAAAGGCACACATGCAAAAGGATATGATGGATGGCCACCAGGAAAATCTACGGTTGATTAAATTGCACATTAAATTGTAAAATTTCACTACACTGAGGAACAGGAATAAGTTATTTTCATTTTATTTTGTTTCTTTTTGTGTTTCTGCCTGTTCATGTTTCATGTTGGATTGAATCTGTGCCATTTTGTTTGGGTTTTTTTTGGTTAATATTTGGACATGGGTGTTATGTGGAGGTTGTTTTATGGTGGTCCTGAATCAAACCTCCACAGGCTGGTTATGAGGCTGTATCACATATCATCTTGTGTTCAAATCCAGCGCCTTTACTACAAATGCTACTGTGCCTTCTTTCTTGTCATGTTGTTTGTGCACCGTGCACCACAGTGTATAAATGAGATTGGATGAGGAATTTGTGGGTGTTCCTGATTTATTACTGCATGAATTTTTCTTGAGTAAAAATATATTGATTGTTTTCTTTTCCAACATTTGGAGATGACGGACTTTGGACTGTTTGTTCATTCCTAGAGTTAATATATCTCAGAGGCAGCTGATTTAAGTAATACCAGTGTTAAATGAACTCTGGTAGACATGGGCACCACATTCATTATGTGATTTTGTCGAGTAGGTAAATTAAAAGTTTGGCAGAACTGGCGAAATAGAAACACCATGTACTGTATACTGTCCCTCTGCACTGATTACTGGAGAGACCAGCAGCAGTCTGAGCCATGAACTGATTGCTTATGCGAAGACAATACATCACTATTGTGTTTGCTTAGGAGGGCCAGTTAACATCCACCAGCCTCAGGAGCACAGCTCTGCACCACACATTGTACCACTACCAACCCATCATCTGCACTGTGCGCTATGTGCCAAAGTAATGTGTCTGTAAATGGAGGCATAGGAGCCAAATTCCAAATTAACTGACCTGGAGCAGACCAGGGATATCTGCTGCTCCCAAGCACCAGAAGCTTTAAGAAAATCTGCACGCACAAGGCTGCCAGGGAAACCATCTGTGTGCTGTGACTGCATAAGCTCCTTCAGCTGTGCTGTCACCCTTATCTCTGCACCTCCATCTTAGCTTCAATATTTGAAAACTAACTGAATGCAAAACCCAAAACACAGTACACCTCTCTACTTTATAAAATGTAGTGTTTATAAAGATGAAAAATGGAATGGAAACATGCAAAAAAAAATTGGTGAAAAATAAATACATGATTTTACTGTTTAAATAAGCATTGTCATGTCACAGACAACATGCCTTGTTTAAATTGTTATGTAACAGCAGCTGAAGGTCTAACCTGCTGCAGTGCTGCCTAACTTACACTATAATAATAAGTGTATTTCATAAACCCTTCCTCTCCCAAAATTCTGTTTGTTTGTATGTCATTTGTTTGATTCTAAACTAAATACATAAAACCTTTTAACAGCAATTTCTGATCCAAACCCACAACAAAACTGATGGACTATCACTTTTTCAATAGTACCTGAAAATCATTCTGACCAAAGAGTCTATGTAAAGAAGAGTGGGCTGCAAACACAGCTCTGTGCTGCAGATCTATGATGAACCTCGAGGTGCACACCTCAGTGCTTTCTCCCTGTTACTCAATTAAAATACAGCATTTCCGCTGTAATGTGTGGTGGTTTACGCTAAATTATTGCAACTTTATTGTAAGAAACTGTAGTTTTAACAACTCTTCTTCGGTCTCCCAGCTGTATCCACCTGCGTCGTTGAAGCTATACTTTGCTGAATTATCTCCACCGTGTAGCGGTTCTGGCTCGGCTTGGTCAAGTGGAGCAATCCTCCCACCTACAGGAGGAAATTTTTTTTTATACCTAGGATGGCGAAGTCATGACCCGCGCTACTCTGCCTCTGATTGGCTTACCCTGATATTCTTACCCTATCCCTAACGAATCTCACTCCTCATGCCTAAACCAAACCAACCTAATCAACGAAGGCAACGAGTACTAGCCAATCAGAGGCAGAGTAGGGCGGGTCATGACTTCGCCATCCTAGGAAAAATAAAATTGGCCTAACGGGAGATCCCTATGACAGAGCAAAGCTCTGTCACGAGAAATATCTAGGAAAAGAGAGTTAACCCACCGGGACGTCGAGTGCAGCACTAGCTGGAGGTAACTTTAATGATGAGTGGTGCCATGAATTTTAAAAACTGCGGCTCGGTGCTGGTAACGGGAGCCAGCCGAGGGCTCGGGCTGCAAATAGTCGACACCCTGGCGACTGGCGGAATCTCACCCGGCAAGATTATAGCCACGACCAGAAGCCCTGCCAGCGCGCAGGTAAACACCAACACCTGAAGATAGTGTCCTGAAAAGCTAACTGCCCTGTAGTTACAGTATGTAGTGCTTTTAACATGGTTGTTATAGGGTCACGACGACGCTGAGTCGACCTTGATAACGTGTGAAGGAGCATTAAGTAGTGGAATAAATGAAACATTAGCAGTCACCACACCAGATGGCGCCATTGTTCCCTAACTGGATGTTTCTCAATGAACAATGACCAGATCTGTGCTTTTCACCCACAGAAACTTCAGGAACTGGCAGAGAAACATCCCAACATCCACATAATCACTATGGGTAAGATGGTTGATGTGTGCTAACAGATAATGAATGGTTGGAAAACCAACATAGACACAAAACTCACATCAGACAACACAAAGGCATGTGTGTTATTGTTGCAAATGAATCATTTCATTTGTATGTCTGGTCATTAACATGAGACATTCCCCATGGTGTTATTCAGACATGTTTATCTGCAATAAACCAAAAACTCCAATATGTATACTTACTTACACTTTCCTTCTTAAACACATGTTGGCCTCACACGAGTCAAAACATCAAACTTATACAAACAGTACACATCCTGTACACACCGGAGATATTTGAAGTTAAATTGAAAGCATCACTGATTTATTTATTAATTTTTCCCTTTCTAATAATGTTCAGATTGTATTTTCTTCCGTTTTGATTAGTTTTTGTTTGGTTGTGGTGATTTGCAGTGTTGATGTGTCTCTCTATCAGATGTAGTGAGCCAGGAGAGCATAGAGAAGTCTGCAGAAGAGGTGCAACAGCTGGTACAAGAAGAGGGGCTGAACTGCCTGATAAACAATGCAGGGATCAATGTGGTGGCTGACTTTCATACTGTTACTGCAGAGAAGATGATTGAGAACTTCCACACTAATGCTGTGGCTCCTCTGATGATCACCAAGGTAATGGTTCCTGCGTGAGTTGTGTGCTTCCCGTCGAATTGGGTGTGGTAGATCAACCACTTAGTTTTGTATAGAAGCTCTCACTTCACCAGACAGTGAAATAAAAAAAGATTAAATTGAAAAAGATTAATAATAAACCAGCCTTTATTTGTATTCAGCAGGAGCTGGACCAGTGAGTAGCTCATTTTTTGAATGCTGCAATCTAAAACAAAAAGATGACCTTGATGAACAGAAGTAACACAAACTCCCCCAGCCCAGGGCAGACTGCATTTCATAAATATTAATTAAGAGTTTGGTTTCACTTGGCCTCAGAGTGCAGGGCGGACTGCAGAGCAGCACCCTGAGCTGATAGAAAATTAGGGACCTGATCAAACACATGTCAGCAGGGCAGATGCCTGCTGACACAGAGCTTAGTCCACCTGAAGGACAGTCTCTGTAACTACAAGGCCACGCTGCTAACCAAAGCTGTTCTGTAATAATTGTGTCAAGGTTGGGGGGGTCAGTGATAAATCACATAAAGAAGAAACTTGCCACTGCACTGCTCTCTATGGACTCAGACTTTGGAATATCTAGTGCTCCACATTAATTAATACATTTGATTAAAGTGCAAAGACAATACATAACCAGCTCTCTGCTGTGGAGAGGTCTAAATTCTTAGACTAACTGAACAAAGTGGGTCTTCCTGACAACACTTTTATCTTGCCATGAAGATGCTTGGTAAACTATCCCCCTTTTTAACCAGAGCTGTCATATCCAGACATCTATTATTACCTTATTGAATATTGTTTTTGTAATCACTTGTCGTGTATTTCACCAGTCAAACAAACAAAACAGAACAAAAACATTACAGATTCAGGCTACCTATACACTGTGTTCAATAACATGACACAAGCCTGATGATACAGCACACAGTCTTTGGATTTGATCTCCAGGTATTTTACTTTTTCTGTCATTAACCGTACTGATAAGATGCTGCATCTGCTTTGAAGAAAATCAGCACCATGAGGGTTGTCTCAAATCAAATCCTTGCAGTATTAAGTACTCACTTCATTAGTACTGCTATGAATGGAGATAATTTCTCTCTGAGGTGGAAATGCTGCCACCAGAGGGCAACACTGTTGTTTTCCTCCCCACATACAGTGTGAAATGTTTTTCCTCCTAATAGGAATACTCTAGCCTTTGTCTTCTCTATTTATTTACAGTGTTATTTTCTGTACATGTGTAGTAAAGTCAATAATATTGAGCTTATATATTTAAAAACATTAAATGATTATGTTTTATTAATCAGACACCATCACTAATAACTGTCACGAAATGTTAATAAAAACACTCATGTAATCTTTTTAAACATACTGATTGGAGCTGCATCTCTTGAAATCCTTGTGGGCTGATTTCATCCTCAAGTGTGATGTGGTTTTTCTGCTCCTGCCAGGCCTTCCTGCCTCTGTTGAAGCAAGCTGCGTCCAGAGGAGGAGTAGGTTGCCCAGGAAGCATGGGCATCCAGAGGGCAGCCGTCATTAACATGACCTCTCTGCTGGGGTCTGTGGAACTCAACTGGGGGGAGAGGGCCAACAACTTCAAATGGTACCCCTACAGGACGTCTAAGGTATCGTTATCACCTGATGATGGGTGATGGCTCATACCAATTGATTAAATAAAAGTACAAGACTGTTGAGGCATGTAAGGTAGGTTAACTCTGACAGAGAAAGGGAGGTCAGGCTGTTTCAAATGGTTGGGTATTGTGTTTATGTCCTGGTAAATGAAAGTTATAAGTCATAAGCATCTATTCTGATTAAACATTTTGCAGGGAAAATGTGAGGTGACACCATCCAGCATCCCCACTGATCACCTGCTGTGGTGTTGGGTTACATTGCGCTGTAGTGTGTTGGGTTTTGCATTGTGCTGCATGCTAACTTGTTTCTGCTTGCCTTCTCAGAGTGCCCTAAACATGGTGAGTCGCTGTATGGCTGTAGACCTGGAGCCTGATGGGATTCTCTGTATGGCTATACATCCCGGCTGGGTCCGCACTGACATGGGGGGCTCTGAGGTAAGGTCCTACTCCGAGTCAAATTAACTTTATGTGAATACTCTCAAGTCTTCAAGAGAATTCATTTGACTAAAACGTGTCAGCTGTTTAACCATGATGTGTAGAGTGAATGGTGCTTTAAATTCCAAACATTCAAAAGCTTTTGCACATTCAAGTGTTCGAATGATGTGTGTAGTGATCACTGTGTTAACGTTTCTTAGGAGAGTTTCTGAACAGAATAATTTGTTTTTATCCGTCTCTCTCCAGGCTCCACTGAGTCCAGAGGAGAGCGTTTCCTCCGTCTTGTCTGTGATTGGTGGACTGACTGAGAAGGATCACGGGTCATTTCTGAACTTTACAGGAGAGCCGTTACCTTGGTGACCCTGATCAGCACAGTAATGAGTAGGATGATTATGAGCTCTATTAACTGACTTTAATGACAATTTAGTCAGTTATGATTAACTTCAGCTATGCAATGAGGAATGCTTCAGTGACTCAGAGTTCACAGTGTTAAATCTAAATCTAGCTTTATCTTATAGGACGAATCTTGCACATTTCACCTAAATACACCTTAATTATAGGAGAGCAATGGTATTTAATTATTATGAAGAGATGACATTTAAGTTTTCATAAGTCAATGGGTGCAGCTTGTCTTTTAGATTCCATTCTGTACATACAGTATGCTGCATCTGAGCTGCATTCAAATATAAGCATAAAATGTTTATATTTCCTTGATCCAAAGTCACCGTACCAGCCAAAGAGAGAAGACTGGGTTGAGAAAGTCTTAACAGGAAAGTTGTACTTTGATTGTTCTAAATCAATGTAGAAGTTTGAGCAAAATCTTGGTAAGTTTTCTCTTAACCAAGCCGAGGTGTTATAGCCACACATTTGCCACAATGAGTATCATCCTAACACAACAGTTTTATAATCAGGTGTTAATCCATAAGATTTTTTTCCCCTCTGGTCCAACTTTTTGTACGTGGTCCTTTGCTACATCCACCTCAAACACTGTAAAGTTACTTTTAAATTGCAAACTGGTAGAGATGGATGATTAGTCACTAAAATCTCTAGAAATTTACTAAAGTGGTCTGATCACTTTCTCTTACTTTACCTGTCAGTCAGTAGACTAGCATGTGTACAGTATATTAAGTTTGTACAGTTTACAGCACAAACTAAGAATATAATGTATTACTGTACTAAACTCCACTAGTTTACCATGTTTACGCCAACTTACACTGCTGTTGCTGGGCAATATATAAACTAAGTTTAAGGACAGTTCATTTAGAAATGTGTTGCATATTTTTGCTGTTTATAGCATCTGATTTTAACATTATTGTTATAAAACCATAATAAAAGTTTGACTGTCTATAAGCATGTCTTCTAGTAGATGAGTTCTGTTTTATGATGTTTTCATGAACTGTATGATAATATGATGATACATGGATCCCAGATGATGAAGCACACTGATTTTGGTGATTCCCTAACTTTTCCTCTGGCACCAGCATGAGGTTGACATTTGTGTTTTTTAGTGAAATATCTCAACAGCTATTAGATGGATTGTCATGAAATTTGTTACAGATATCCATGTTGCCCATTGGATGAAATATAATGACTTTGGTGATCCTTTGACTTTTCATCAAGCACTATAATCAAATCCCATTTTAAATGTATGCAGTGAAATATCTCAACATCTGCTTGATGGAATGGTATAGCCTCACAGAGTCATTAGCATAATCACATTAGTAATTATAATAATAATAAACTTTATATATATAGCACTTTACAAAACAGGTTTAAGGTAAACAGATTTAAAAGAAGGCAGTGAATTTTCTAGTCTAAGTTCCTCTGGTAAGCTGCTCAAAAGGGTTGGAGCCCTGACAGTAAAAGCCCTGTCACCCTTGGTCTTCAGCTTTGATGAGGGAATAGCTAACAGGGCCTTATCAGAGGATCTCAAGCTACGTGCTGATGAGTAATAATTTAGAAGCTCTGCCAGGTAGCTCAGTGCTGTACCACTCAGGGCCTTAAAGGTCAAAAGTAGAGTTTTAAAATCAAACGGACAGGCAGTCGGTGAAGGGAAGCTAAAATAGGGGGGATATGATCATGCTTTTGAGACAGTTTTCTCAAGGATTTTTGTTATAAGTGGAAGCTTGAAAATCGGTCTGTACTTGCTATAGTCAGTGGGATCAGAACCAGGGTTTTTGAAAAGTAGCTGGACACTAGCGGTCTTAAAATAATTGGGAAAACATCCAGAAAAGAAAGAACGGTTGATGATTGAAAGCATGGCTGTGGACTCATGTTAATTGCTTGGTATGTGAGTAAGTGAGTAAGAGACCAACAATGTCGAACAAGGAAACCAGGAAGTTCTGCCAAAATCGTTTTCTTCCTCATTCTTGGAATGTCAGGTTAGGATTATCTGATGATTTCGTCTTTCAGCAAGGTGGCTTGACAATATGCTCTTATTTGTTGAAGGCCCATTTTTAGGTACATTTCCTCTTTCCCATTGTGTGCCTCTCTTTCAGCAGGCAGTTCTACAATGTAATTGGTGACAAGCCTGCAAGATAATGATGACAATGAAAAGCTTTTGGGACAAAAGTCATGTGAAATCAAGATCCTGTGTTCAGTGGCATGTTACAGTTAAAGAGAGCGTCTTATCATTGTCCGTTTACAGCACCTGTAGCTGGTTTGGGTACAGTTACATGATAACAGCTCCTTTATCACGAGGTAGAGCTGAAGTCGAACATGCGAGTGTATTTAACAGCTAACCAAGTGAATTTATTGGATATTAAGGGCAGGGGCACGGCTTACACTAGAACAAGTGCAATGATTTGACACAATGCTTTAATCCCCCAGTAGTTTGTGTGTAGAAGTTGTCTGACCTGAACGCTCGGCAAGCAGGCCTGCAGAGGAATCTTTAAGAAGAAGAGAGCTGGGGATCTGACCGCGTTAAGGGCCCTAAAATGTCATGTAAATCTAATCAAACCAGTTTGCCCAGTATGGTGTGCAGGAAGTCATGTGCTGGGTGTGTGTGAGTGCGTATGAAGAGAGACGAGAGGGAGTGTGCCTAGAGTGCCAAAACAGGACGAACAGTTACATGATAAGGAGCTGCTTTGAATTTCTCACGAGTTCTTTTGTTTCTGTTAAAATTTTAAGAGCTCACAGCGTGGATTTAAAGCACAGCAGAAGGCGTGCGTTACTGAAGGAAAAGATGGCATGAGTTTTCATTAGTGAAGGTAAATATTTATTTCTGTCTAATGTATTTATGTATAGTTCATGATTCAAGTAACGGCAACAGTAGGCCTGTACTCTAATGGAACAGGTTTTCAGATAGCAGCAGGAGAAATGTTACACTGGTAGTCTATGAAATTGCGTACAGCTATAGATACTAGTACCAGTACTACCACTTAACATACATTTTATGATAAAGTTTGAGTTTATCATGCTTTTTATGTGCTTTTCTGCACATAAGTCTTTTAAAACATGTATAGTGGCCTCCAGAAGGGTTTCAGCTGTGACATTGTTTACTTCACTATTCTTAACTTTTGTGCATCACTGTACAATATCTGAATTGCTGACGTGTGTCATGCCAGCTTTGTTTTAACATGAATACTAGCTGCACCTTTGTAGAACTGAGAAACTTTGTCTTGTTTTGCATTAAGTGTGAGTAGGGCGAGAGCTATTTGACTAAACCGTTTCTGATAGGAGATAATCGTGTCTTTCTGACCAGGCCACAATGTACCAGTTTTCTTTACCTCAAAGAATAATCCGACTGTTGAAGTATGTCCCAGAAATTAGCAGCCACCTGTTAATCTGTACAAATTGTACAAAGTATTATGTTTGTGCATGTTTGGACTCTTCAGTGAGTCACAGTGAGCTCAACATGCACAATACCAGGAGCCTGAAACTGAGTTGGCTAAATAGAATTCAGCCATCATCATTTTATTATTTATGCATGACCGTTTTGTGACTGTGTGTGTCAAGATGTCTTCTGTGAAAAAGGCTTTGGCCACATTAGTATTTAAGACATATTTAAGACATACTTTGTCACAGAGGATCCTAAATGAACAAAAAAGTTTAGGGCTGCTGTCATTGTCAATTAATCAGTTTTGATTCATTGATTCATTGTGTAGCCTGCAAAATGGCAACATATCTTGAATAATACCAAAGATATTCATTTTACAATGGTATCAAACAGAGAAAGTCAGCAAATTCTCACATCTGAGAAACCTGAACCTGAGAATGTGGCATTTTTACTTGAAAAAACAGTCTATCAAGTATGACAATTAATCAGCCAGCAAATTGTTGTAGATGAACTTTCTGTTGGTCTACTGATCATTTCAGTAGTAACTCCTTTATCTAAATGTACAACCAAATGTTTTCAGGCCAGTTAGCACCAATTTCTGATGCTTGATGTATGTAGTCGTAAACTTAATACACAATCTCTTAAATAACAAAGAAATCTAGACCACCATCACTCACCAAGTCCTTTTCTTCTTTGTTTCCTTGGAATTCCTTGGCATAAAGTCTAAGAGCATAAGAGCTACTGGGTAATAAACATGAGCTGGCTGTGTGTTTTTGTGTGCTGAAGTCACTTCTCATGATTTCTTTGGTATTGTTAACCCAGGCTACCTCTCACTACCATTTGGACCTGTCTAGCCCAGGGATAGGAGCTGTACACAGAATTGTCAAGTGAATTGTTAATGCCAATGTGCAACTGTTAGCTAATATGACTGCTATAGCTGCTATTCACTACTGCTGCTCGCAGTAACTGAATACAGTTTATTGCTGTCCAATGGCTGAACCCCCAATGTGGTTACTAGAGGGACTATTATGTGACCTCAAAGTTCTATAATCTACAATACAGTCCCCTCACATGGTCTGTACTCCTGTGTTGCAGCTGGATGTGTAGGCCACATGGAGGTACAGAGTCATGGTGACACTGGTGGACTTTCCTGCCCCTGTGGGGCCGCTGTCGGCTTCTGGAGAGCTGAAGATGCCCTTCTCAGACACGATCAAGTACTGCATCCTGGGCATCTCCATCACGCTTCTTCTGCTGGCTCTGGGAATCTTGGCCTGGCAGGCCTTCAGATGCTGCACACACACACACACCAAATACACTCGGCAAGATACAGGTGAGTAGGAATCAGAATACAGTACCAAACAGTACAGAGCAGTTGGATGATGTTTGGTGTCTGACCAAGAGAATGATCATCAGAACTTGTGTCTGATCTTTACTGTAGTGAATAGTGAACCGCTGTACTCAGATGGCAAGTCCACAACAGCAGGACTCTACTCAGGATCTCCAAGTACTAAGGTAAGAGGAAATGGAGTCAAAATCTATTTCAGTTCTGGTGAGCCTAGATGTGAGATGTAGATAGAAAATAATACTCATTCGCTTGTGACCACATGAATCAAAGGCAGTGTTGGAATCTTGGAGGAAACTGCTGCCTTTCAGTTAATACTCAGGGGAAAGTCCCCTGTGCTTTATGAAAACTGACTTTGAAAAACTGAGTTTGGAGTTAAAGGTTAACTTCAATAACAGTCACATTCAGTTTCAAGCCAGTGCATGTAATATGTGGGTACTAATCTCTTTACATGCATAACTGGTTTGAGTTATACATTGTAGGTGCACACAGTTTGAAATGTGATTGGTTTATATACATTATATACCAGCAAGTTGATATGGTAATTTGGCATTCTGTGGTTTAAAGCCATTTTAGTGGAGATATAGAATATTTTAAAAACAAAAGACCAGATTTTAAGTATCTTTAAGAGGAAATCTGAGAATGGAGAGAAATGTAGGATATTTTCAAGTACAGTGCAGGCGGCAAACAAAACACAAAATCAAGGAACTCTTCCTGGAAAATGTGAATGGTGTTATCTGCCAATGCAAGTCTCCCATAGACCTGATTGTTTTTTAAGTGAATTTCAAGTCTGAAATAAGTATGACAGGACTGTAACAAGGAATTTTTGTTAATTCCTGTGCAAACGTTCACATAGCATCACTAGTTTTTATGGGTAAAAAATGTCAACTGAGCCTCTTACTTACTGTATACTGAAGGAAACCTATAGTGTACTGTTGCTATCTTGGCATGGATATGTTTAACATTACTACTAAAATATCTGTAAGAGGAGTCAGGTTGGTCTGTGCACAGAGTAAACCACAGGTTGGGTGAGATATCTCTGTTGATGTTATGCTCTCCTGCATAAGCTGTGTTTGAGAACTCTCACATTTCATTTGGATACTCTCTTGTTTCCCTCCTACCATGTAACTAATGTGTCAGTAAAAGTCCTACTGAGCTTAAAAACAATCAGTAGTTTATTACAGTGTTTGGACAGGGTCTCTGACAGCTTTAGTGAATATTTAACATTATCAGCTTCACAAATGTTTTATTAATCCATATATATATTAATCAAAGGTTGACTCTAAAGAATAATATTGCTAGGTGTTCCTATTATTTTGTCCAGACTCTGTAGTCTGTGGAGATGCATCAAATAGGTAACACTCTATGTACATAAAGATTATTGAGCACATTGTTTAAACAAAGAGTTGAGACTTGTCACAAGTCAAATAAAGCCAAGCTGAAGCTTAATAAAAACACCAGATAGAAATGTAATGTGTGTGTGTGTGTGTGTGTGTGTGTGTGTGTGCGCGCGCGCGCACTCTCCAGGTGGTGGATGCCGGCATGGAGGTCAGCAGGCTTAGCCGCTGTTTGTCTCAGACCTCGTTTCCCTCCTCAGAATCCATCCTGGCAGATGGGGACATGGGGGACATTAGAAGGGTAATAGACATTACTGCATAATCCTGTTGTGAAAATCTTGCAGCTCCAATTTATTTATTTTTTATTCTCTTTATCTAATGGCTTATGCACCTCTTATCTTCAAAAACGACTTAAGCCTCCCTTACAACTATATTTCACCCAGTGAGTATGGAATAGGCCTCATACATTAAATGGCTTATGTGAATCATAAATGGCCATTGAACTGTGTGAGACCTATTTCCTACTCACTGTGTTGTAAAGGAGGCTTATGTAGTTTTTGGACATTTACTTTATAACAGTAGCAGACACTATTGGTGAGGTGTTTTTCTCTTAACAGTACAGCCATGCTAGCAGCTCTGGGAGGCTGTCTTCGGCACAGTATTGATTTGAGCTAAATGCTAACATCAGCACACCAACATGTTAACTGCTTCATGCTACATGCCAACTCGCACTGACAATGCTAACATGCAGATGTTTAGTTGGTAATACAGAGTCACCATCTTAGTTTAGCTTTTTAACATTCTAAAATGTAATAACTAAACACAGAGTACAGCTGAGGCTGATGGGAATGTCATCAGTTTTGCAGGTGTTTGGTCATAAACAAAAGTATTTGGCAGATTACAATTCTGACCTCATCATGGTGCTAGATGAATAGTCAGGGGGTGACCAAGGTTATAAGGATCCATCCTCTAGTGACACATATTGTACCTGCAGCAAATTTCACGGCAATCCATCCTAAAGATATTTCATGAATGTCTGTACCTAATTTCATTGTAATCCATCAAGATATTTCAGCCAGGACTAAAGTGGTGCACCGAGCAGCAGACCGACAGACCGCTAACCTGGCTAAAAATACTGTATTCAGAGTGTAAACAGTGTTCTGAACATTTGAATTCATTATATTTTTCCATTTTCTGGCTGCTGGCACCTGTTCAGGATTTGTTTGGATATGTGGGCTACTTGTTATTCCTGATGTCTTCTTATATGTCATATTTTAACTGAAATGTCTCCCTTTTATCCATTAAGATTAACAAAGATTAATCAGTAAAAGAAAAAATACACTGCACATTTTTAAGCAATATCAACAGCATCATATCCTCTCATACCAGGTTGAAGGATCGATACGATTCTCCGTCTACTATGACCAGCTGCAGTCCCGTCTGGTGGTCACCGTCTTGGAGGTGGAGGGGCTGTTGAAACAAAGCCAGATCCGCAGCCCCCAGCCATTTGTCAAGCTAAGACTCATGTGGGCAGGATCAAACAGAGGGGAAATGGAGGGCTGTATGGATGAGGAGGTAATTGATCTCTAAAAAAAAATCAGTAATACTCATTCAGCCTTACAAAAAGATCAATCAAATAAGTGACATCATTAAATTAAGTTCCTTGCAAAAGAATAATCAGCATTTTAAAGGGTGAAATATACATACTTCTGATTAAGATGGATGACATTAAGATTTTACCTAACCTTGTGTGCATGTTGAAGGCGCACTGAATTCTTGATTTTATCTGCCTTGGACCTTTTGCTTTGTACACAAGTACGTCAACACTGCCCTTCAGTTTCTCATTTAAAAACCTTGCTGCAGTGTCTTTGTACTGTATAAAGGTGTTATGGATTACTGCTGTGATCCTCTTAGGATGAAGGGACGCCGCCTGTGCTGTGGACAGTGCTGCAGGAGTGGCAGACGCGCATTGTGAAAGGCAGCTGTAACCCTTTGTTTGGAGACCAGTTCAGCTATGTTCTGTGCGACGATAAGGAGCTTCATCACATCAACCTCAGGATGGAGGTCCTGCAGCACACAAACACATTTCAATCTCTTAAATTATAGTAGGTTACTTTATCAGTAAGGCTAGGGGACAGACTGAAAAGATGTACTTTACTTTACAACCCAATCTAACAGTTCTGCAAGTAGTTTACTTGCACTTGGGTGAAATACAATCTGCAAGGGGTCAGAGACTTAAGATTTGTTTTGTGCATTAGTCTGTAGGTCTGAATACTAATTAAGCAGATGGCTGTAAGTTAGCTGCGACACTGTACAACTGATCTAAAAACTTAAACTAATAATACACTCCAAAGTCTACAATGAATAAAATTATATGTGGATTAGCCCTACACACATTGCTCTAAGATACATATTGGATACTTTATATTGTAGCCAGAGTCCTGAGGATAGTCATTTGGAGAAACAAGACCTAAGCAGAGGAACGTGTGTGTTTTTGTGCGTGTTATTCTAAACTATGTGTCCGTCATGTATCTGTGTGTGCGTCTCAGGTGAGGGACTTTGATAAATTCTCCAGACACACAGTGTTGGGAGAGGTGAGGGTTCCTCTAGGGCAGCTCAACATCTCCTACCCTCTGGAGCTACAAGAAGATCTGCAGATACCCCAGAAGGTGCAGTAGAACATGAACACACACATACTGCAGAAACATTTGTACCTGTACCATCATTTATACAAACACACATGTGCAATCAAATAGGAATGTTTTTCTCACTTTTTAGATTGAAATAGAAGTAAATTAAGGAATTCCATGTATGTACACATATACTTTTATTAACGTATTATACAAAATAATACATCTCAATTTCTTTGTTTCCCAAACGTATGTATATACATACAATTTCAGTCATTAAACAATTATGATTTTTTTACAAAAACTATGGATTATACACTTTAGGGCTGCAATTACTGATCATTTTCTCGACTAAGCTATTAATCCTTAGGTCTGTAGGTCTATAAAATATCCAAAAAAATGTGGAAAAATTGTCCATCCCAGTTTCCTAGAGCCCAAGATGTCTTCAAATGTCTTGTTTTGTCCGACCAACAGACCAACATCCAAAGATATTCAGTTGACAATAATATAAATCAGAGAAAAACAGCAAATTCTCACATTGTAGAAGGTGAAACAAGAGACTGCATAAGAGTTTTTTTTTTACTGATAAACGACTCCAACAAGCAATCAATTATCAAAATTGTTGCAGATTAAGTATTAACTAATTCATAGACAAACAATTGCAGCTCTGATACACTTGATTCCAGCTCCTGAGAGGAGGAATCTATTTGTTGAATTATAAGTGACAGCAATTATGTATTTAATATTTTCTTTATACCCTTCTTATTTTATATTCCTTTTTGTGCTTTTTCAGACTGTAGTTTTTGTTTCCTATGGGCCTGCAATAGTGTCACCATTTTTTAAAAATTGGTTCAATATTTTCTTATTGTACTTATTTTGTATGTAAATGTACATTATGCTGAAGTGTTGACCCTCTCACTGTCGTGACAGGATCTTGTAGGAGAAGTGCTTCTGTCACTGAAGTTTCTTCCCACTTCTCAGAGGCTTGAGGTTGGACTGCTAAAGGTCAGAACGGTCCTCAATGAGATATGCTCAGATGCAGGTAAATAGAAACACCTATACAACAAAAAAAAGCTGTCAATCCTTATAATGTACAGTTCCTAATTTGCCTTCTCTGTGTTGTACAGCCATGTATGCCAGGATCAGTGTGCAATGCAACCAGTGCAAGCTGAGGTACCAAAAAACCTCTACAGTGGCCCGCTGCATGGTGACTGTCTTCAATGAGGTTCTCATGTTCTCCTTGCCAGAGTTACCTCTGGAGCAGTGTAGAATTTTGGTTTCTGTGTATGAGACTATAACAACTAGGAAATCAACCAAGCGTCTGATTGGACAGTTGACTGTGGGTAAGGAGAAGAGTTTGGAAGACAAGCACTGGAGCCTAATGATGTGCTCAGTCCGCCAGCCAATAGCAAAATGGCATGGCCTGCTCATCTGAGTTACATCTCATAAAGCTCCTTTCCTGCACTTCCTGGATGCCCGTACCTGCTTGTATATAACTGAAAGCTGTGGTGCACCTGCTTAACTGCAGGCCAAACATGGACTCATCTCCCTCCTGACTGGTCAAAAAATCTTTCTGTGCTTAGGACGGTGGAGTGACTGCCTAATTGAAACCTTAGCTCAGTCTATTTATTCATTCACATCTCTTTAATCACTCTTTTTTAGCTCCAAATCTCATCATATTGAAAAGGCTCTATGGATCTGACCTTTGCTTATATGTGAGAGAAACCAAATAGTTAAAGTGGTTGTTTAAGTGCATTGGCTGGGGTTTGGCCCCTAAAACATAGTTTTTGACTCTTTAGATTCTCCATTGGATGCACTACAGTAATAACCTACATTAATGTTACAAAAGCCCTTTGCTGCCATCTGTTGGTTTAATGTTTTATTTTGTTTGAGACAGCAGATGCATTATTTCTGAATTTACCTATGAGGTTGCACTAATAATGATGGCGATTGTTGTTGTTGTAAATAACAGTTACTATCTAAATTATAACAATGTGTACTTTTTAGATTAACTATTTAATCACTTGGTCTATAAAATGTGAATATATCAATAAACATAATACAGTACTTACTGTAAGGTTTACAATAAAGTTCAGATTTAAAGAGACATTGCTGAAACAATGACTTTAAACCATTTCTACGTGAATTTAGAAATAAAAAGATTAGCTTTAGTAAGTGTGAATGCATTGTGGAATTTTTCAGTGGTGTGAGTCAGTGGTGCAAAATAACTATTACTAGTACATTTACTCAAGTACTTAAGTATAATTTTGAGGTACTTGTACTTTTGAGGTACTTGTACTTTACTTGGGTATTTTCACATTGCCCCTTACATTTCAGAGTTGTAACTGTTCCTCCATAAGAGTGATTTTCACTATAAATCAGATGGTTTAATTCAAAAAGACATGAAATGATCCATTATTTCCCAAAAGGTAAGATTTCAAGCCCAAAAATTGAATACATTTTTTTTCTTCCCTAACTCAGTTATCATCTCAAGACCCCCCCAGATTTATCTTGAGGCCTTTTGGAGGAGGCCTGACCTGTACAGGACTTAACTGCCTGCAGAAGTTAAAAGCTCCACCTTGGCCAGCTAAAGCAGTAAAATCCCTCTTAGGCTATGAATTGATGCATTAGTATTAACAGTCTAATAATGTAATAATATATCTCAGATGCCATTTTTCTTCAGAAGCAGCTGTAACATTATCCTCCTCCACCACTGGGGGGAGCACAACCACCATATATAACCTGTTCCTGGCCGCTGATGAAGCTTTGTTATCCATACTGTAGCCTGGATCTCCATACTGAGTGTTCATCTATATGTGCAAATAAATGATCAAATAATAGTATGGTAATGTCTTCTTTAACAGCTCCAACATAATTATCACGACTATGGCTTATGGTAATAATTACTGTATCACCTGGCCCTATGTCGGTATCACACCACATGTATCACACGGGTCCCCTGCACACCAGTTATAGACGGCGCATGCGTGACAGATTGAACACCCGCTTTATTTCAAATTCCAGTCTTTTATTTCATGGTAAGTCAAGGTCCAGCTCACCCAAAAGGCGCCGTAAACTTTAAATCACATGTGAAAGTTAATCTATTTAGTTAATGAGAGTATCATTAGATTGTGTATTATTTTATGTTTTAACTATAGTTATTTTCTAATTATTTTTGTTTATGCTAGCTAGGTTAGCTTAATTTTAGTTTATGTTAGCTACTTTAGCTATTCAAGCTATCCAGCAGTTTGCTAGCAGAATATAATAATATAAACTAGCTTTGCGTGTGTAGAAATTGTGAATGTGTTTAAGCACACGTGAGCATTTGTTTTCATGCACCTACCTCAATGAGGGTAAAAGATTGAGACAATTTTAACATTATTACATTAATGAAACTTTGTTAATGCTAGAACTCTGAACTGCAGCTGAGACAGCCATAGCATACACTGAACTTTTATGTAGAAAACAGTGGGTGTGGGTGTGTTGACACGTATCAGACACCACCAGTGTGTGTTGCCCTTCACATTTCACAGCTGCTCATTGCATATTGCTCAGTGCTGGAAGGCCTCTTTACCTCATCCAGAAATTTGAGAATGATTGCTCCAGATCCAGGAAAAGGTGCAGGTGATGAGTTGATACTTCTACATTAATACAATATTTGATAAAGTAATACTGTTATATTAAATGAATAGACAGAATGTCACTGCTAGCTAGCTAGCCAGTATTTAAGATAATCAGTAGCTAGCATGAGTTCAAACTATTTTATTGATAGTGTGCTAAAAATTGTCTCAGGATACACCACTGGGCCTTAAAGAGGTAATGTCATTTGGCTCATTTCATTTCATTCATAAGTTTTTGAAAAACAACCAAAACAATATTGTTGTTTATTCGATAGTTCTGTTTTTTAGCAGCCTTTGATGAACACAATTTCCAATAAGCTAATGCTGTAGAAGTTTTTAGACAGCAGAGATAGCAATTTTCAAATTTCTGTAAGCAAAGATTGACAAGGACAATTTTCAGGATAGGTTTAGGCTAATGTAGTGCTGTAACCATTGGCTATCCTGTTCCACTAGCTTCTTTAACTCAATGCTATCCCTCATTTCATCTGTCTTTCTAAAAAAATGTTATAGTTGTATTGTTGTTAAGTTATTTTGTATATTCTAGGACAACTTGGCATCCACTACAGCAATTGTTATAAGAAATTGAAACCTTCTCAAAGCACAAAAAAAACTGTAGTTTGCAACTTAATTGCTTGAATCGCTGGGTATAGGAAGGTGGCTAATAGTCAGGTGGCAGAGGTGGGATAGCTAAAGAGATACTCCTGAATTCAGGTACATAGTCAGGGACAGGCCTGGGACCAACTAAATAGGGGTAGACACAATTATATCATGGCCAATAAAAACTACAAGGTTAGTGTGCAGTCCCACCATCAGATTTGTATGCCCTTGAAAAGCCACAAAACCATTGCTGTGATCAGTTACTTGTGAGCAGTTAGGTTAGGCCTGGGCCTATCCAGGCCTACACATGGCCGCCTCCCATGATTTTCATTATTTCAATTGGTTGGGTGTGCTACAAACTAAGACTTCAACCTATAGTACAATTCTAAAACCAGGATAGAAGCAGAGCTGTTTACTGGAAGTACTGATCAAACTTGGAATACAAATGTTCCCACTAAACTTTTGCCTGCGGTATCAGAAACCATCCATGTGAGATTCCACATTTAGCCATGCACTCTTCCAATCTTTTCCAGTTTTTCAGGTCAAGATGGTATTGGGGCATGCAAAGTCACTGTCTTGACTTTTTCACCAATAATTGTCTTGGTCTTCATGAGGGTGTTCCCAGCTGAAGTTGTATTAATTTCAATATAACCTAAGTATATTACTTCTTAAATAAACGTAATTGATGGGTTGTCAGTGATCCCAGTCTGAAACTATCCCTCGGGGGGGAACAATAAGAGAAAAATGAGCAGACATCAGTTTAAAGGCAACAAGTATAAAATTTACTTCTGCAGAATATCATATATGATTGGAAACAGCCGATCAACCAGTCTGCTTTACTCAGCTGCCTCTTTCCCCTAAAAACAAACAAAGAAAACAGGGTTTGATCAGGTTCATTCCAATCAGCTTTAAATGACAGTTACTTTCTATCAGATTGGTATTTCAATTTGATTTATTTTTACTCAACAGAATTGTATATCTACCTTGCCGGAGTCACGTGTCTTTGCTCTCAGTTTGTTGACCTGAGACTCTGCAATATCGGCACGCTCCTCAGCCTCCTCCAGCTCATGCTGGATCTTCCTGCACTTGGACAGATGAACATTGGCCTGCTCCTCCTGGAATACCACAGAGATAGTTTAAAGGTATAGAAAATTAGTGTTTTTGTTGATATATTCAGCAGGGCTTATTTATGATTCAAGGTCTTAGTCTGGTGAGGAGCTATTTGGTAAAAAAAACAAACTACCATAGAAAACTTAAAACTCTTTGTCATTACACTTATTTTTGTTTCAGATGGCTCAAATTTGGTAACTGATATAGTACTCAAGAATGATAGTGAGAATAGTAAGTAATTAAGTATAAGTAATAATTTAAAAAAAAGTCATTTTGTCTCTACCAAGTACCAAATTAGAGCCTGGAAAGACAGCTGACAGGAGGAAATATACCCCACTGGGGCCAGCGTGGACTGGCAATCCATGCTGACAGCAGCCTTATATATCAGGTTTCACCATATGCAGTTACAAGTAAGTATAAGACTACACCCCCAGAGTCAGCAAGAGCAGGGGTGGAAGATGACTCACAGACAGGATTTATTTACACACTCTCCCAACCAAATTGTCAGTGATCAAATGGCATTTTACGTAATGCAGGTGCCAGATTTTGAAAAGGAGGAGGAATGCATAGAAAAAAAGAAACAATATCTCTGGGTCTGCTGCACTGACTTTGATAGTTTAATCACTTAAAAGTGTAGGTTGGTGGTATGATGCACCTCTTATTGTGATATACTTATTATCAATGGTTATTGGTAAGGCTAGAGGAACTAGATAAACAGTGATGTTGGCTGTACAACTCAGCGGGCCATGGTGTTCAGATGGAACTGCTGTTCAAGCCATTGCAGCCTAGCCTAAGCAGATACAATGCAGATATAAAGCGAGTATCTGCTCTTTACTTGGGTGAGAGCAGGATTCAAAGGCAGTTTAAAGGTACATTAGGTCAGAGTTAGAGAGAGGTGTCTCTAACCCTATCAGAGGGCTCAGTAAATTTATAACAGCACAGCATGATACCCACTACAGGTGCTAATGATGGGTCAAAACATCATTTAACTTTAACACTGGGCCTCCAAAGGAATGCTCACTCAACTTTTGGCACATTTTCACATTAATTGTTAATTCACAAAAGTTTACCTTTGCCCTTTGCAGGGCTTGTTTGTGTAAGATAATCTTGACATATTATCTACCTATTAGTATTGAAAACATGTTGTCCTTACCGCTTCCTCAGCCTGCCTCTTGTAGGCCTTCACCTTGAGCTGCAACTTGTCAACCAAATCCTGCAGCCTGGTAATGTTTTTCTTGTCCTCTTCAGTCTGTGATAGAAAGTAAATTTGATGTATAAATGTTAAATAATAACTGTTAGATTGAGTTGTACATGTTAAGTGTTAATGTGGCTGTACCTGGTAGGTGAGTTCCTTCACCCTCCTCTCATATTTGCGAACACCCTTAACAGCATCTACTCCACGTCTCTGTTCAGCCTCAACCTCTGTCTCCAGCTCACGCACCTTCAGAAAAGCAGAAAATATTTAGAATACATGTTTTATTTGTTTTCTTACATTTCTTCAACTGTACATATTTGTATCATAACTGTCTTACCCTAGACTCGAGTTTCTGGAGCTGCTTCTTGCCACCCTTCATGGCCAGGTTCTCAGCCTCATCCAGGCGGTGCTGCAGGTCCTTAACAGCGACCTCCAGGTTCTTCTTCATCCTCTCCAGGTGAGCACTAGTGTCCTGCTCCTTCTTCAGCTCCTCAGCCATCATTGCAGCCTAGTGTAGACAGCATTAAATGTTTATTTGAAATATCTTGAAAAAGTGCATTTTACTAGGACTAAAATTAATAACAAATAAAATGTAAACCTACATCAGTGATGGCCTTCTTGGCCTTCTCCTCTGCATTCCTTGCTTCCTGAACAGTGTCATCCACTTCACTCTGGACCTGAACCAAGTCAGACTCAAGCTTCTTCTTAGTGTTCAGAAGGCTTGTGTTCTAAAAGATAAAAAATATTGTCACTTAAGTCATCAAATGCCAATACACTCACTTATTTCAAAACTGTCTAGGTTCGTGATTTATAGAAAAAAATATTCAGAGAAATATTCACCTGAGAGTGCAGAAGTCCAACACGCTCACTGGCATCCACCAGCTCCTGCTCAGCAATTTTGCGGCCTCTCTCTGTCTGCTCCAGAGCAGCCCTAAGTTCCTCAATTTCAGCCACCATGAGACCATTTCTGCGTTCCACCATAGCAGCTTGTTCCTTGAGATCATCCTGGGCTCTGACAGCATCATCAAGGTGCAGTTGTGCATCCTGGCGAAAAAATATCAGGGAAATATTTACATCAATACCAAAATGTAAATGCACTGACTGCCCATAGTCTGTGCAACAACTATGTATTACAATACCTTCAGCTGTGCTTGCACATTCCTCAGCTGCTTCTGGGACTCAGCAGCCTGGCGATTAGCATGGCTCAGCTGAATCTCCATCTCGTTCAGGTCTCCCTCCATCTTCTTCTTGATTCTCAGGGCATCGTTTCTGCTCCTGACCTCAGAATCCAGAGTGCTCTGCATGGAGTCAATCACCCTCTGGCTGTTCCTCTTGATCTGCTCCATCTCCTCTTCTTTCTCTGCCAGCTTCCTGTCCACCTCACCTTTAATCTGGTTGAGCTCTAGCTGGACGCGCAGGATCTTAGACTCTTCATGTTCCAGAGTTCCCTAGTGATATCAGAGAATAAAATGTTCATCTCTGCCTTCAGACTTTGTATATCATGTTCATCCATTATTTGACATTTCGTTTCAGAAGATCTCCCCAGAAATGTTTATACCTCAGCCTCTTCAAGAGCTGTCTGGATCTCAGCCTTCTCTGTCTCCACCTGCTTCTTGGACTTCTCCAGCTCATGGATGCTCTTGCCAGTCTCACCAATCTGTTCAGTCAGATCTGAGATCTCCTCTGCAGAGAGATGTGTGTTTTTGATATTGTTAAGCCTAAAAAAGTTGAAATATATACTGTACCAGTCAAAAGTTTGGACACACCTTCTCATTCAAGTGAATGGGAGGATGTGTCCAAATGTTTGACTGGTACTGTAAACCCTTTATTCTGCCCTACAAACATAAGTGTTGAAAACAGTCCAACTGTAGTTGCTAACACAATCTGGTAGGAACTCACGTTGCAGGTTCTTGTTTTCACGCTTCATAGTCTCCAGCTGATCCAGAGCTTCCTCATAAGAGTTCTTCATCTTGAACAGCTCAGTGCCGAGAGAACGAGACTCCTTCAGAGCTCCTTCAAGCTCTGCCTGACCCTCCTCAAACTTTTGTTTCCACTCTGCCAACACCTAAATTACACAATTTATACAGTTGACTTAGTTATTAATCAACACAAAGCCAAATAATTGCTGTTCTGTTTCTTCTTCAGACTAAATAAATGGTAGTACCTTGTCAAAGTTCCTCTGCTTCTTGTCCAGGTTGGCAGCCAGCCCATTAGCCCTCTCCACATCAATCATGAGGTCCTCCACCTCACTCTGGAGTCTCTGTTTGGTTTTCTCCAGAGAAGCACACTTGGAGTTCACTGCCTCAATCTGCTCCTCAGCCTCCTGAAGGCGCTGGGCAAGCTTTTTCCTGTTAAAAAAATGGGAAACGTGTTTCTCAGTGAAAGATTTATACAAGACTTATATATACTACAAATACCTACTGTATATTCCAGGTATTTTTGCATATAAGACATACATATAAATACATATATTTAAGGATCTAGATATGTACATATGAACACAGTGCTGCAATGTAAAATCCAAAATAAAACACCAAAGAAATGTAATGGAAAAAAAGCTTGGATGCATTTGTTTAAATACAAGTATTGATACAAATAATACGACTGTCAGTTGAGCTACACCATGATGCTAGACTTTAACTGTCAGCCATTTAATTGTTTAAATTACTAAATACTCACTTGGCCTCCTCAAGCTCCTCAGTGCGCTGGATAGCATCAGTTTCATACTTAGTTCTCCACTGAGCCACCTCACTGTTGGCCTTGGACATTCCACGCTGCAGCTCAGCCTTGGCCTCCTGCTCCTCTTCAAACTGCTCCCTCAGCAGATCACAGTCATGGCGGGCTGATTGCAGTCCATGGGCAAGAGCATTCTTGGCCTGGTATCAGAAATATCATTGAATGTGCAAAATTCCTAAATAACAAATATAAATAATAGCCTTTTTACACTCTTATTTAAAGGATTTTTACCTTAACCTCCTCTTCAATATGTCTCTTCAGCTCCTCAATCTGCTGTGTGAAGGCCTGTTTGCCTCTGGTCAGCTGGGAGACAAGAGCTTCTTTCTCTTCAATTTGACGGCCGAACTCACCTTGTGTGAAAATTGACATTAAACATTACTTTGTGTTCAGTTTCTCATTTATACACTGCGGATCACTGTAGTTGAACACTGTTTCATACATACCATTTTCTGTCAGGAGACGTGCTTTCTGTGCACCCAGATCATTCATTTGACGCAGATTTTCATCATTCTTGGTCTTCAGTTCACTAAGTTGGTCCTCAAGAGTACGGCACATCTTTTCAAGATTTCCCTAATGAGGAAAAGTTTTCAGTATCACAGATCAGATTTTATTTATAATAAAAATTACTTTATATACTATAGTACTTAGGATATTAAAACACCATGTAATGTATTATGTACCTTTGCTTTAGCAACAGCCTCCATGTTGCTGGAGAGGTCATCAATCTCCATCTTGTATTCACTCTTTTCCTTCTCAAGTTTCTGCTTGACACGCTGGAGGTTGTCAATCTGCTCACCCAGCTCGGCAACGCTGTCAGCCTGCTTCTTGCGCAGAGCAGCAGCAGTGGCCTCATGCTGCAGGGTGGCCTCCTCAAGGTCACGGCGGACCTTCTGGAACTCAGCCTCACGCTTCTTGTTCATCTCAATCTGAGCAGCAGTGGCACCACCGGCCTCCTCTAGCCTCTCACTGATCTCCTCAAGCTCCCTGGAGAGATCAGCTCTCTGCTTCTCAACCTTGGCACGAGCAGCACGTTCAGCCTCAATCTCCTCCTCCAGTTCCTCAATACGGGCCTGTTGAATGTAGATGTGTTGCCTTTCAGTAAACATTCGCTTTTAAAACATAAAATAGGAAATAGAGAGAGAAATATTGTATGTAACACTGTATGTGAGTCACCTGAAGCTCCTTGATCTTCTTCTGAAGCTGAGCACCCATTGACTGCTCATCCTCAATCTTGCTAAGGAGCTGACTAGTTTCGAAGTCCTTCCTGTGAGAATAATAAAGTGCATAGTAAAGGTTTATCCATGCTGTTGGCCATGTCTAGAAACCTAATCATTGTTTTAGAGATGAAAACAATTTTATTACTTTTTAATTTTCTCCTCAGACTGCTGCTTGTCATTCTCAAGATCCATGATGGATTCCTGGGCCAGTTTCAGATCACCCTCAAGCTTTCTCTTGGCTCTCTCCAGGTCCATACGCAGCTTCTTCTCTTGCTCCAGAGAGCCCTCAAGCTGCACATTAATATGTAATTAGTTAGGTATATGCATATAGTTATATGTAATTATCATATTCAAGAAGAACCTTGTTTTGCCAATCCAAGTGACTTTATTAACTTACATCATCCACTTGCTGCTCAAGCTTGGTCTTTGACTTGGTCAGGGTGTTGACTTTGTCTTCCTCAGCCTGCAGGTCATCAAGAGTCTGCTGATGAGCTTCCTGAAGAGCTTTCTTCTCCTTAGTCAGCTTAGCAATGCTCTCATCCTGAGAGGCCATCTCCTCAGTCAGGTTCTTCACCTAAGTTTGCAAGAAAGATGTTGTTATTAAATGGTAAACTTATATATAATAATGTTACTTGATCTGCTATATGTATTAATATTTACAAACCTTGTTCTCAGTGGCATGTTTCTCCTTTTCCACTTTGGCCAAGGTAAGCTCCAGGTCATCAATATCCTTCTTCAGCTCAGAGCATTCATCCTCCAGCTTTCTCTTCTTGGCAGTAAGCTCAGCATTGATTTCCTCTTCATCCTCCAGTCTCTCAGTTGTCTCCTTGAGTTTGGCCTCCAGCTGAATCTTACTCTTGATAAGTCCCTCACATCTCTCCTCAGCATCTGACAGATTCTCTGATTCCTAGTTCACATTGGGAAAAAGGTGTTAGCACATCAATATTTTGTGGACACAAATGAAAAAGCTGATAGTTCTTTTGATGTCTACTTACAGATGCTACTTGCAGCTGCAGATCGTTCTTCTCCTGCAGGAGAGACACCATCTTTTCCTCCAGTTCCTTCTTCTTGGCCAGAGCAGCAGCCAAGTCATTTTGCATCTTCTCATAGTTCTCCTTCATCTGCATCAGCTCCTTCTCAGTTTCAGCACTCTTCAGCAGAGGCTTGATCTTGTAGTACACCTTCATCCACGGCCAGTGTTTGACATTCATGAATGAGCGTACGTTGTACTGGATTGTAAAGATAGCATCCCTGCAGAAAAAAAAAGTTGGTTATGGACAAATGTTGTTTGTGAATTGTTCATACCATGACTGTGCGTGCAGAATTAGCTGCTTTAAACGTGCCTCCTCTCCATCATCTTCACAAACTCCTTTCTCATGAGGAAACCACGGCAGATAGCCTGAGTCATGGTGACAAGGGATGCCAGTTTTTCATCTCTCATTTCCTCAAGGGTACCCAGCAGACCAGCCTTGAAGAACACCTGAACAAACAGAAAAAATAAAAATGAATGTACAATAATGCACAATGCACAATAAAGTTAAACATTGATACTAGGATGAACTCAGAGAAAACATACCTCACACCATGTAAAACAAACAAATTAACAAAGATGATTTTTGCCTACATAGTTCAAGAGTTCTATGACAAACATGTTTAATAACTGGCCAAATGCTGGCTGCTCTGGATCTATACCAATGAATCGAGCGTCCAGCGTCAGTTCTGGCAGGCCATGTAGTCAAGACGCTAACTGCTACCTTATTGGCCAACAACAGGTTGTATCAACTGATCTGCCACAGCTGCTCCTTATCAGCTGATCAACTCCCCTCGCTCTAAGTGGCCACGCTCAAACAAGGTGCTTTACTTAAGCCGTTTCAGCTTGTCCCAACTGCTTGCTGCACGTATCTATGCAACCCACCGCCTCCCCAGCTCCACCTTGTTGTGTATAACATGGCATAGCCCTTCTATGTCATTGTTGCCTGCTCTGTTCATGGGGGGAATAGTTTAGTTCTCCCAGTTTTAAACTGGGCGAGCATCCCCTAATTCTGCTGCTGTCCCCTGACTCTCTGCGTTTTTCATGGTGCTCCTGAAAAATCAAGGGACTCCTCTGAACAGAGCCATACCGCCAAATTTAATTCATAATTACTCAATAAAATTTCATACAGAATTTTATTGTCTGTGTTCTTGACTTTAATGGACCTGACAGAATTAATCATTTGTTCCTTGGTTCATGGTCTAACATAGCACCAAAATCATTAGAATTAGAAAAAGGGATTTTTTAGAATATCCTGTTAATCAACAGACAAACAAACAAACTGAACATCTTAACCTCATTTGTAATTATGCCAAAGTAAAATAATAAAAGCGAGGTGCGTACCTTGGTGTGTCCAAATCTGTACTGGTCATGATCAATATCAATCGAACCAAGCAGCTTCTCTGCAGCCTTCTTGTTGTCAATGAACTGGCCATCAGGGATGACACTGGCATTCAGTACCTTGTACCTTTTCATTAGAGAGTTAATGGTCAGTGTAAGGATTTGTTTTGTAGTTTGTGTCATTATTAAAAGATGTAAAGAATATATTCATTGATACCTCTGCTTGAAGTCACCATAGAGGATTCTGCTGGGGAAACCTTTTCTGCAGATTCTGATACCCTCCAGCACACCGTTACACCTGAGCTGGTGGATGACCAGGAAGTTCTCCATCAGACCTGCAAGAAAGATATTTCTTAATCATTTTTGTGAATAGTTATTGTCCTTTTTAAAGCAGCACAAAATTAAGTAAACCATACCAACAAGATTTAAGATTACGTTAACTACGTACCTGGAGTCTTTGACTCATTGGGAATCAGGCAGCGCACAAAGTGAGGATGGGTGCTCCTCAAGTTAGTCATCAGCTTACCCAAGTTCTCCTGTAGATTCATAATAGTAAATCTTGTCATAGCATGCAACAAATATGAGTTTGAGTATAAACTGAGATATGATGTTATGCCTGTTAAGTTTGCAATGTTGAACCTTACCCTAAACTGTGAAGACACAGTCTGCATAGAACCACCCTTCTTCTTGCCTCCCTTCTTTCCGGTATCTGTTGATAATTTTATGTAGAAAATGTTTTCTTAAAACAAGACTTCATATTTCCATGAAAACATTCTATAGTTAGTTAAAATACACAGTATGTACAACCTTAAAATATGTTTTAGTTTACTGTTAATGTCATACCCTCAGCAGCAGCAGGGGGATACAGAAGAGCCAGAAGTTTGACTGAGGACTTCTGGTACAGCTGCAAGACAGACTCATTCAGTGGGTCCTTGTTCTTGTCCAGCCAGCCACTGATATTGTAGTCCACAGTACCGGCATAGTGCACCAGGGAGAAGTGGGCCTCAGCCTTGCCCTTGGCTGGCTTTGGCTTCTCAAATGCTTTATTTTTGCCAAGATGCTGGTCATACAGCTTGTTCTTGAAGGACATGTCTGTGGCCTTGGGGAACATGCACTCCTCTTCAAGGATGGAGAAGATGCCCATGGGCTTTAAAAAAGTGGGAAGAAGTTTTTCATTAAGGGATACATGAAGTTATATTAAGAACAATTACATAGAATCACAAAACTAAGTTCTTACCTTTTCAATCAGCTCAATACAGGCAGCCAAGTCCATGCCAAAGTCAATGAACTCCCAGATAATACCCTCCTTCTTGTACTCCTCTTGCTCCAGGACAAACATGGTGTGGTTGAAGAACTGTTGCAGTTTCTCATTGGTGAAGTTGATGCACAGCTGTTCCATGCTGTTGAACTGTGAGTGGACAAATGATTTGGGTAATCAATGGAAATCAATAAAAATATCTTGTCATAAACAAATCAGCTTTGTTAGGAATGAACCTTACATCAAAGATTTCAAAGCCAGCAATATCCAGGACACCAATGAAGAACTGCCTGGACTGTTTAGTGTCCAACATCTGGTTGATACGGATGACCATCCACAAGAACATCCTTTCATAGATAGACTTGGCAAGGGCAGTCACTGAGTTCAGCACCTGAAGAAAAAACAAAAGATATGATTTGACTGAAGTCTGTCAATTGTTTTGTAAAATGTTGAATTGCTGGTAGTCTAAATCAATTTATTCAATTTAATTTAATTTAATCAATTTACATTTGTGTATTTGTTATCATACAAAGAACTTCTCAGCATTTTTAGACATTAGAGCTAAATGTCACACTACACTTGATATTACAAACCAGCAGGGACTAACACATTTTTTCTCAATTTTATTTTTCCTAATAAAGACTCAGTTATTGAATAACTATAGTGGTGCTAATTTGACTAATCGGTTTTAACATAAATATAACTTGTATATTAATAGAAGAAACTGATACCAGTATATCTTGTTTACCTGAGGTACAGTCTGTCCCTTGGTGACAAACTCATTTCCGACCTTCACTCTGGGATAGCACAGAGCCTTCAGCATGTCAGCGGAGTTCAGACCCAACAAGTAAGCAACCTTGTCAGCATCTGAAAATAGTTTATTGTTTTACAGTTAATACATACAGTATATGACAGAGATTGTCTGTCGTGATAACAGAACAGAAAAAACAATCTGGTCAAGGACTTTACAACTCTTTCTCAAGCTATTCACTTTGAGATAACACTCAACACTCACCCTCTGTGCCATCAGGCTCAGCCTGCTCCTCACGCTGCTTCTGCTTGAACTTCATGTTGCCATGGTGGATGACAGCACCAGTCATCTTGTAGATGCTCATCTTCTCCTCATTACTGAAGCCCAAGATATCAATAGCATTCTGTGTGCAAAGAAGGCATTCATATGTAACACAATCACTTTAAAAATGCATTTATTTTAAAGAGTTATTTTGATGTTGCATTTAATGCACAAAGTATATTAACATATTTTGAACATAAGATCACTTACATCAGTGGCTTCCAGCTCAACTTTGTCATCAATGCTGGCCACAGTAAGCTGACCCATGCTGATCATGGGGAAGTCGTAGGGGTTGGTTGTGATGAGTGACATTTCTGGAGATCAAAAATAAGGGTGAAAAGTTCAGCATATTATGTTTCATATGAACACTATAAGTAAGTTTAACATTGTGCAATGACTCTGAGTCTGCGTACCAATCAGCTCAGGCTTGTGGTTGGTCATCATCTGGTAGAAGATGTGGTAGCCTCTCTCATCAGGAAGCTGGAATGTCACTCTAGACTTCTCCAGCAGATCTACAAATGTTGTTCATGAGTCACAATTTGGCCCACTTTCAGTGTAAGATATATGTATTTAAAATGTCATTTGTCACTTACATGTCTCAATATCAGCACTAGCCAATTTGCCACTGGTTCCAAAATGGATTCTGATGAATTTACCCTGTTTGGAAGAAAAGAAACTTTAACATCTCTCCACCTGGGCAATGTGCAACAAGACATTTCTCATGTGTAGAAATCGCTCCATACTTACAAAACGAGAAGAGTTGTCATTTCTCACAGTTTTGGCGTTACCATAGGCTTCCAGCAAGGGATTGGCTGCAATAATCTGATCCTCCAGTGACCCCTACAATCCAGGTTTAGAATTGATATCAGCAAAGGACTTTATTTTTTCTCCTGGAAACATATTATATAATTTTAGAAATTTTAACATACCTGGATTTTTCCACTGTCCTTCTTCTTGTCTCCACCAACTGAGATTGTTGCAAAGTACTGGATGACACGCTTGGTGTTCACAGTCTTTCCAGCACCAGATTCTCCACTAGGTATAGACACAGACTTATAAGAATTTGATCAAGAATTTGAAGATATTTGATTATGCTGTAAAATTTAACAAATGTAACACTTACGTGATCAAGACAGACTGGTTCTCCCTATCTGTTAAAATGAAAAACAAAGCAATTAACTGTATTTCTGCAAAAGAAACCTCCCTGTACTGATTAACTCTACTTTGTTAAGGACATACCAGTAAGCATGAACTGATAAGCGTTGTCAGAGACGGAGAAGATGTGGGGTGGAGCCTCCATACGCTTCTTGCCTCTATAGGCGCTTACAACTTCAGCATCGTACACTGGGAGCCACTTGTAGGGGTTCACAGTGGCACAGAACAACCCAGAGTAGGTCTGAAAGTGATCATAGAGAACAATTAACTTCTGTCAATTAACTGTAGAGTAATTTTCAATATTTGTATTTGCTCAGTAGCAGATTGTCTTACGTAGATCATCCATGCTGCATAACGCTCTTTGAGGTTATACAAGACAGAGGCTTCATTGAGATGGGTCATCATGGCCATGTCCTCAATTTTGTCGAACTTGGGAGGGTTCATTGGACAGACGTCATCTTCTTTAACGGTCCTTTCCTGGAACAGGACATTGGTCACAGTGAGAACTGATCACATCTATCTCCCATTTGAGTCTGACTGTATGATACCAACCTCCTCTGTGTCCAGGACTTTGACGGTGACTTTGCCACCCTCTTTCTTGAGTATTGTTGCCTTCAAGTACAGCTCTTTGACATCAGCCACATAGCAGGCTGTCTTGGCATCAAATGGTTTGCTTTGAGCCTCAAGTCTCTCCCTCTCTGGCTTACGGAGATAAATGGCAGCTTTGCCATAAAGGGCCATTTCCGCGTCTGTACTCATGGTGGCAGCTGATGTCTGTGAGGTAATTACAAATAAGAGTAAGTGAGTCTCGTCTTAAAACTTCTTCAGTGCTTGTGTCAGAACAGCCCTGAATAACCAAGTTGAACTGAATATTTAACACATAAGTGATTTCATCATAGCTCATTCAAAATTCTTTACTAGACAGTGATGAGTAGTGATAATATTAATAGTAACCTCAGTTTTTAAAAAATGGATGAATCAAAACTGTAACTGTATGAATTGTTTCACATAAAATATATACAAATTAGAAAATAGTGGAAAATTGTTCGTACCTGACCCTCTCTCTTTCAAAAGTCTGTTATATTCCACAATCCTGTTGAAAACATATCACATATTTGTAGTTTGAAAGGAAAGGTCCACTCAACAAATATATTAATAATTAATTCATATTGAAATGCTGTTTTAAATAAGGAATACACTGAAATGCTCCTAAGCAGAGCAGATAGAAGATATGCTTACCACAAGCAGGTGTCTTCTAGGGTCCGGTACCACACGCTGTCATGTTGTCTTGGATTCCTTATATTGAACCCAGTTTGCTTACACAGCAAAGGTTAAATACGGGACACTTGCCAAATAGGGTTTGGGTAACACTAAAAGCAGACATCAATCCATGTGTTGCTAGTGCTTGCTACACCTTATGTTTTTTGATTTCAACCAGTAAAGGCAGTTCCAGTTCCTTTCTAAATATGTTTTGACAAAATCAAGAGTTAAAAAAAAAATCATTAAACTTTTTTTTATGACATGACAATACAAGGTTTCATTATAATAGACAAGGATAGTGAGGAAGGTTTCTTTTTTACATGACTTCTACATATATAATAATTTTTATTTATATTGGGATCTCCAAATAGCCTCTTATCATATCTTGTGGCTGTGATTAACACTGTCTAACAGATTGCATTTCAGCTGCATTTTCCAGTTCATGTCAGGCACGGCACAAATAAGCTTTCATTTTAATCAAAACAGCTGTCTACATAGGCTGTGTAGCGGCTCACGGTTCACGAATGTTTTATGGGCATAAGAACAACCCCAAGTATCTTTTTAGGCTTCAAGTCTATTTTGTTCTCATCAGAGAATCTTCCTAATTTTCCAGAGATGTTCCTACATTTAGCCAGAATTACCACTTAAAATTAGTGCAATTCCCAGCTACCAAACTCATAGTTGGATTCATGTGCTTACAAGAGGGGATACCCTGAATTTTATGGTATATAATAGGTGAAGATATCTGGGATTCTAAATGTACTTCATTACAAAGATGAAGACGATGTGTAACTCTTTCAACCAGAATGAAAGGGAATCTAAGTAGGATAGAAAGTATTCTACGTGCAAACTTGGGCAACACATTCATTTTTTATATTTTAGCTCTAACCCAAAGCGACCAGGGGAGGATCATCCCTTATTTGAAATATTATATATATATATATATATAATAAAATTTGGAATAGTATTAATAATACTTGGTCGATTACTGCCAAATGGTCATGCTGGTTGGTAATTGTTGTACTTATAGAAAATAGCAATGTCTTATGCCTCAGGAAGGCTTTGAGACATTGAGGAGCTATGATATAATTAGATGTTTTTTCTTTGACTCGGGGTCGTCATTGGAATCCAAAGTCACAACAGCTGTTGTTGTCTTCCACAAAGAAGTGAGATCAAAATTTTTCAGTGGCAACATTCAAGTCTATAGGTGGTGGGTATAGTGTCGGGGAGTGAAAATGTTGGGAGCTTGCTCACTAGTTTCCTTCAGCACCAGTACCTCAAATGTTAGTTATGTTAGATCGTAATTCTTGTTTATTGTTTGTTTATAAACTGTATAAAGAATGAATGTCACTTTGGACACTTGTTAGGAGCTTTACAAACAGCTCATAATATGTATATTATACAGTAACAGTATGCATCGTTGATGTTATAGCTTAACTATCATTTTGAAGAATGCTGAATTTTGTATGTTAGGTTTGATCAATTGTGTTTCATGTAGCTCTGATTGAAATGTAATATTTGTTTCTTAGGGAAAACAATGTGGTGAAAAGTGGGTCCAGATCTGTCAACTTGGTGATTTCATAATTTTAGTACATTATTTTTCTATTCAGTGTTTATGAGCATGAAAAGGAGCTTTTACTGATTCCTCATTCTGCTTATCAAAGTCCTCCACCTTGAACTGACTACAAGATCCTTCAGCCTCGTGATGTTTTTCTTGAGTTTGTAGTATAAAGTGAACATGCAAGTTTTGATATTTTCAGTGATAACTACGTACATTAGATTTATTTGATATATTTTTTGTGTTAAATGTCAATGTATTTTGTAGGTTAGTTCATCCTCCTCAACTTTAACTGCATCTGCTGCTCCACATCTCTTATCTGTAAATCAAAACTTTTAATTACTTAGTTTCTGAATGTGCTTCTTGCCACCCATTACTTCTCATCCTCATTCACGCAGTGCTGCGGGTCCTCAACAGCAACTTTCTAGGTTCTCCTTCATTATCTCCAGGTGAGTTTCATGTCAAATAGAGAACACATCAAACATATGTATGTATATATGTATATAAATATGAACCTTGTTCAGGAGACCGGGATGCCCTATGCAGGAACGTTTATTGAAGCTTAATCGAAGAGAACAGAGTTACAGTTCAAGTGAAAACACTGTGCAATTCCACTCACTTCTATGGTCTACTTCCTGACAAGAGTATTTAAACCCTTCACCAAACCCTTAACCTCACTACATGTCCAAATAAGGTTATTCTTTACTCATCTATGCCTCTATTGGGTATTGAACTATAAACAGGACACTATGATGACTAAAGTTAACTGAAGTAACACCGTCTGTACACAGGACACATACCATCCATTCTAAGTAAGACTAGTCTGACCATGTGCACAAGGCACAGCATATCTCCACCCGACCTTGGTTGCCGTAGCAGACAGCCAGCCTTATCAAGACAGCTGCTTATCCCAGTCAACCACTCTGAAAGAGACAGGTCATGACCTACTGCTACCAGGATAGAAGATGATCAGAGAATGACCTGGGGAAACACAAATAATTCCCCCACATTTGTGATTTCCCTCTTTGCCCTCTCTGCATTACTTGCTTTCTGTACAGTGTCATCTACTTCACAACCTGGCCAGCCTCTAGCCTCATATTTGTATTCAAAAGGACTTTGACACTGATATCATTACATGCCTGATGTGAATTTATGATTGAATAGTGAATTGTCAAGCAGAAACTGGAATTATGTAGTGGGAGCTAGTTAATGTTGACTTTAAAATATCTTATACCCAGACATCAAAAACATGATGCAGCATACTTTATGCTGTAGCCAGCCATTCTAATAAAGATGTATTGAATATAGAATTTTGTCACAAATGATCCAAATCTCACATTTGCTATACCTCAGGACATATTGAGATCAAAATAACACAAACAGCAATTTAAGATCAAAAAATATTTTATTGTGGTATATTTCACATCATATTATATGATTAGAAACAGCCCATCAGTTGGAGTGTTTTATTCTGCCTCTTTTCCCTGTGAAAATGTAAAACAAAAAATCAATACATTAGTACAGTACAAACATTACATACTCTACATACATATAAAGGTCTTTTCTGTGGTTAATTTTATTGAGCGTAAGGCAATAATGGTAATTTTTTTCAGTCATGATTTATGAAGCAAATATCTGCTCTAAGCTCTTGCATGTGAAACAAAAGTATGAGGAATTTCATTTGATTTGTTTTTTATGAAACTTAAATGTGTATATATTTACCTTGCCAGAGTCACGTGTCTTTGCTCTCAGCTTGTTGACCTGGGACTCTGCAATGTCTGCACGCTCCTCAGCCTCCTCCAGCTCATGCTGGACCTTCCTGCACTTGGACAGATGAACATTGGCCTGCTCCTCCTGGAATACCATAGACATAGACATGTTTGAATGTCCAAAAGCACCATTAGTCTGCTTTTTGTAAAATAACTGACACACTATCTACTTTTCAGTGTTGAAAATGTATATGATGCTCTTACCGCTTCCTCAGCCTGCCTCTTGTAGGCCTTCACCTTGAGCTGCAACTTGTCAACCAAATCCTGCAGCCTGGTAATGTTTTTCTTGTCCTCTTCAGTCTGTGATAGAAAGTAAATTTGTATTTGTATAAATGTTGTCATAATAACTGTTAGATTGAGTTGTACATGTTAAGTGTTAATGTGGCTGTACCTGGTAGGTGAGTTCCTTCACCCTCCTCTCATATTTGCGAACACCCTTAACAGCATCTACTCCACGTCTCTGTTCAGCCTCAACCTCTGTCTCCAGCTCACGCACCTTCAGAAAAGCAGAAAATATTTAGAATACATGTTTTATATGTTTTCTTACATTTCTTCAACTGTACATATTTGTATCATAACTGTCTTACCCTAGACTCGAGTTTCTGGAGCTGCTTCTTGCCACCCTTCATGGCCAGGTTCTCAGCCTCATCCAGGCGGTGCTGCAGGTCCTTAACAGCGACCTCCAGGTTCTTCTTCATCCTCTCCAGGTGAGCACTAGTGTCCTGCTCCTTCTTCAGCTCCTCAGCCATCATTGCAGCCTAGTGTAGACAGCATTAAATGTTTATTTGAAATATCTTGAAAAAGTGCATTTTACTAGGACTAAAATTAATAACAAATAAAATGTAAACCTACATCAGTGATGGCCTTCTTGGCCTTCTCCTCTGCATTCCTTGCTTCCTGAACAGTGTCATCCACTTCACTCTGGACCTGAACCAAGTCAGACTCAAGCTTCTTCTTAGTGTTCAGAAGGCTTGTGTTCTAAAAGATAAAAAATATTGTCACTTAAGTCATCAAATGCCAATACACTCACTTATTTCAAAACTGTCTAGGTTCGTGATTTATAGAAAAAAATATTCCGAGAAATATTCACCTGAGAGTGCAGAAGTCCAACACGCTCACTGGCATCCACCAGCTCCTGCTCAGCAATTTTGCGGCCTCTCTCTGTCTGCTCCAGAGCAGCCCTAAGTTCCTCAATTTCAGCCACCATGAGACCATTTCTGCGTTCCACCATAGCAGCTTGTTCCTTGAGATCATCCTGGGCTCTGACAGCATCATCAAGGTGCAGTTGTGCATCCTGGCGAAAAAATATCAGGGAAATATTTACATCAATACCAAAATGTAAATGCACTGACTGCCCATAGTCTGTGCAACAACTATGTATTACAATACCTTCAGCTGTGCTTGCACATTCCTCAGCTGCTTCTGGGACTCAGCAGCCTGGCGATTAGCATGGCTCAGCTGAATCTCCATCTCGTTCAGGTCTCCCTCCATCTTCTTCTTGATTCTCAGGGCATCGTTTCTGCTCCTGACCTCAGAATCCAGAGTGCTCTGCATGGAGTCAATCACCCTCTGGCTGTTCCTCTTGATCTGCTCCATCTCCTCTTCTTTCTCTGCCAGCTTCCTGTCCACCTCACCTTTAATCTGGTTGAGCTCTAGCTGGACGCGCAGGATCTTAGACTCTTCATGTTCCAGAGTTCCCTAGTGATATCAGAGAATAAAATGTTCATCTCTGCCTTCAGACTTTGTATATTATATTCATCCATTATTTGGCATTTCGTTTCAGAAGATCTCCCCAGAAATGTTTATACCTCAGCCTCTTCAAGAGCTGTCTGGATCTCAGCCTTCTCTGTCTCCACCTGCTTCTTGGACTTCTCCAGCTCGTGGATGCTCTTGCCAGTCTCACCAATCTGTTCAGTCAGATCGGAGATCTCCTCTGCAGAGAGATGTATGTGTTTAATGTTGATAAGCCTTAAAATGTCAAATATAAAACACGTAAACATATGTGCTGAAAACAGTCCAACTATAGTTGCTAACACAATCTGGTAGGAACTTACGTTGCAGGTTCTTGTTTTCACGCTTCATGGTCTCCAGGTGATCCAGAGCTTCCTCATAAGAGTTCTTCATCTTGAACATCTCAGTGCCGAGAGAACGAGCCTCCTTCTGAGCTCCTTCAAGCTCTGCCTGACCCTCCTCAAACTTTTGTTTCCACTCTGCCAACACCTAAATTACACAATTTATACAGTTGACTTAGTTATTAATCAACACAAAGCCAAATAATTGCTGTTCTGTTTCTTCTTCAGACTAAATAAATGGTAGTACCTTGTCAAAGTTCCTCTGCTTCTTGTCCAGGTTGGCAGCCAGCCCATTAGCCCTCTCCACATCAATCATGAGGTCCTCCACCTCACTCTGGAGTCTCTGTTTGGTTTTCTCCAGAGAAGCACACTTGGAGTTCACTGCCTCAATCTGCTCCTCAGCCTCCTGAAGGCGCTGGGCAAGCTTTTTCCTGTTAAAAAAATGGGAAACGTGTTTCTCAGTGAAAGATTTATACAAGACTTATATATACTACAAATACCTACTGTATATTCCAGGTATTTTTGCATATAAGAAATACATATAAATACATATATTTAAGGATCTAGATATGTACATATGAACACAGTGCTGCAATGTAAAATCCAAAATAAAACACCAAAGAAATGTAATGGAAAAAAAGCTTGGATGCATTTGTTTAAATACAAGTATTGATACAAATAATACGACTGTCAGTTGAGCTACACCATGATGCTAGACTTTAATTGTCAGCCATTTAATTGTTTAAATTACTAAATACTCACTTGGCCTCCTCAAGCTCCTCAGTGCGCTGGATAGCATCAGTTTCATACTTAGTTCTCCACTGAGCCACCTCACTGTTGGCCTTGGACATTCCACGCTGCAGCTCAGCCTTGGCCTCCTGCTCCTCTTCAAACTGCTCCCTCAGCAGATCACAGTCATGGCGGGCTGATTGCAGTCCATGGGCAAGAGCATTCTTGGCCTGGTATCAGAAATATCATTGAATGTGCAAAATTCCTAAATAACAAATATAAATAATAGCCTTTTTACACTCTTATTTAAAGGATTTTTACCTTAACCTCCTCTTCAATATGTCTCTTCAGCTCCTCAATCTGCTGTGTGAAGGCCTGTTTGCCTCTGGTCAGCTGGGAGACAAGAGCTTCTTTCTCTTCAATTTGACGGCCGAACTCACCTTGTGTGAAAATTGACATTAAACATTACTTTGTGTTCAGTTTCTCATTTATACACTGCGGATCACTGTAGTTGAACACTGTTTCATACATACCATTTTCTGTCAGGAGACGTGCTTTCTGTGCACCCAGATCATTCATTTGACGCAGATTTTCATCATTCTTGGTCTTCAGTTCACTAAGTTGGTCCTCAAGAGTACGGCACATCTTTTCAAGATTTCCCTAATGAGGAAAAGTTTTCAGTATCACAGATCAGATTTTATTTATAATAAAAATTACTTTATATACTATAGTACTTAGGATATTAAAACACCATGTAATGTATTATGTACCTTTGCTTTAGCAACAGCCTCCATGTTGCTGGAGAGGTCATCAATCTCCATCTTGTATTCACTCTTTTCCTTCTCAAGTTTCTGCTTGACACGCTGGAGGTTGTCAATCTGCTCACCCAGCTCGGCAACGCTGTCAGCCTGCTTCTTGCGCAGAGCAGCAGCAGTGGCCTCATGCTGCAGGGTGGCCTCCTCAAGGTCACGGCGGACCTTCTGGAACTCAGCCTCACGCTTCTTGTTCATCTCAATCTGAGCAGCAGTGGCACCACCGGCCTCCTCTAGCCTCTCACTGATCTCCTCAAGCTCCCTGGAGAGATCAGCTCTCTGCTTCTCAACCTTGGCACGAGCAGCACGTTCAGCCTCAATCTCCTCCTCCAGTTCCTCAATACGGGCCTGTTGAATGTAGATGTGTTGCCTTTCAGTAAACATTCGCTTTTAAAACATAAAATAGGAAATAGAGAGAGAAATATTGTATGTAACACTGTATGTGAGTCACCTGAAGCTCCTTGATCTTCTTCTGAAGCTGAGCACCCATTGACTGCTCATCCTCAATCTTGCTAAGGAGCTGACTAGTTTCGAAGTCCTTCCTGTGAGAATAATAAAGTGCATAGTAAAGGTTTATCCATGCTGTTGGCCATGTCTAGAAACCTAATCATTGTTTTAGAGATGAAAACAATTTTATTACTTTTTAATTTTCTCCTCAGACTGCTGCTTGTCATTCTCAAGATCCATGATGGATTCCTGGGCCAGTTTCAGATCACCCTCAAGCTTTCTCTTGGCTCTCTCCAGGTCCATACGCAGCTTCTTCTCTTGCTCCAGAGAGCCCTCAAGCTGCACATTAATATGTAATTAGTTAGGTATATGCATATAGTTATATGTAATTATCATATTCAAGAAGAACCTTGTTTTGCCAATCCAAGTGACTTTATTAACTTACATCATCCACTTGCTGCTCAAGCTTGGTCTTTGACTTGGTCAGGGTGTTGACTTTGTCTTCCTCAGCCTGCAGGTCATCAAGAGTCTGCTGATGAGCTTCCTGAAGAGCTTTCTTCTCCTTAGTCAGCTTAGCAATGCTCTCATCCTGAGAGGCCATCTCCTCAGTCAGGTTCTTCACCTAAGTTTGCAAGAAAGATGTTGTTATTAAATGGTAAACTTATATATAATAATGTTACTTGATCTGCTATATGTATTAATATTTACAAACCTTGTTCTCAGTGGCATGTTTCTCCTTTTCCACTTTGGCCAAGGTAAGCTCCAGGTCATCAATATCCTTCTTCAGCTCAGAGCATTCATCCTCCAGCTTTCTCTTCTTGGCAGTAAGCTCAGCATTGATTTCCTCTTCATCCTCCAGTCTCTCAGTTGTCTCCTTGAGTTTGGCCTCCAGCTGAATCTTACTCTTGATAAGTCCCTCACATCTCTCCTCAGCATCTGACAGATTCTCTGATTCCTAGTTCACATTGGGAAAAAGGTGTTAGCACATCAATATTTTGTGGACACAAATGAAAAAGCTGATAGTTCTTTTGATGTCTACTTACAGATGCTACTTGCAGCTGCAGATCGTTCTTCTCCTGCAGGAGAGACACCATCTTTTCCTCCAGTTCCTTCTTCTTGGCCAGAGCAGTAGCCAAGTCATTTTGCATCTTCTCATAGTTCTCCTTCATCTGCATCAGCTCCTTCTCAGTTTCAGCACTCTTCAGCAGAGGCTTGATCTTGTAGTACACCTTCATCCACGGCCAGTGTTTGACATTCATGAATGAGCGTACGTTGTACTGGATTGTAAAGATAGCCTCCCTGCGGACAAAAAGTTGCTGTTATGGACAATGTTGTTTGTGAATTGTTCATACCATGACTGTGTGTTCAGGATTAGCTATTTTAAACGTGCCTCCTTTCCATCATCTTCACAAACTCCTTTCTCATGAGGAAACCACGACAGGCAGCCTGAGTCATGGTGACAAGAGATGCCAGTTTTTCATCTCTCATTTCCTCAAGGGTACCCAGCAGACCAGCCTTGAAGAACACCTGAACAAACAGAAAAAATAAAAATGAATGTACAATAATGCACAATGCACAATAAAGTTAAACATTGATACTAGGATGAACTCAGAGAGTATACTTCACACCATGTAAAACAATAAAAGAGGATTTTCACCTACATCACCATTCAAAAGATGTTTTCATAAATGGCCCCATCCTGGGTGCTCGGGATCTATACTATGATTAATTACTTTTTCCTTTGCCCATTGTCTAACTTTGCACCAAATTCATTAAAATTGGGTTAGTAACAAACTTTGTCATTATGCCAAAGTAAAATAAGAAAAGCGAGGTGCTTACCTTGGTGTGTCCAAATCTGTACTGGTCATGATCAATATCAATCGAACCAAGCAGCTTCTCTGCAGCCTTCTTGTTGTCAATGAACTGGCCCTCAGGGATGACACTGGCATTCAGTACCTTGTACCTTTTCATTAGAGAGTTAATGGTCAGTGTAAGGATTTGTTTTGTAGTTTGTGTCATTATTAGAAGATGTAAAGAATATATTCATTGATACCTCTGCTTGAAGTCACCATAGAGGATTCTGCTGGGGAAACCTTTTCTGCAGATTCTGATACCCTCCAGCACACCGTTACACCTGAGCTGGTGGATGACCAGGAAGTTCTCCATCAGACCTGTAAGAAAGACATTTCTTAATCAATTTTGTGAATAGTTATTGTCCTTTTTAAAGCAGCACAAAATTAAGTAAACCATACCAACAAGATTTTAGATTACGTTAACTACGTACCTGGAGTCTTTGACTCATTGGGAATCAGGCAGCGCACAAAGTGAGGATGGGTGCTCCTCAAGTTAGTCATCAGCTTACCCAAGTTCTCCTGTAGATTCATAATAGTAAATCTTGTCATAACATGCAACAAATATGAGTTTGAGTATAAACTGAGATATGATGTCATGCCTGTTAAGCTTGCAATGTTGAACCTTACCCTAAACTGTGAAGACACAGTCTGCATAGAACCACCCTTCTTCTTGCCTCCCTTCTTTCCGGTATCTGTTGATAATATTATGTAGAAAATGTTTTCTTAAAACAAGACTTCATATTTCCATGAAAACATTCTATAGCTAGTTAAAATACACAGTATGTACGACTTTAAAATATGTTTTAGTTTACTGTTAATGTCATACCCTCAGCAGCAGCAGGAGGATACAGAAGAGCCAGAAGTTTAACTGAGGACTTCTGGTACAGCTGCACGACAGAGTCATTCAGTGGGTCCTTGTTCTTGTCCAGCCAGCCACTGATATTGTAGTCCACAGTACCGGCATAGTGCACCAGGGAGAAGTGGGCCTCAGCCTTGCCCTTGGCTGGCTTTGGCTTCTCAAATGCTTTAGTTTTGCCAAGATGCTGGTCATACAGCTTGTTCTTGAAGGACATGTCTGTGGCCTTGGGGAACATGCACTCCTCTTCAAGGATGGAGAAGATGCCCATGGGCTTTAAAAAAGTGGGAAGAAGTTTTTCATTAAGGGATACATGAAGTTAAATTAAGAACAATTACATAGAATCACAAAACTAAGTTCTTACCTTTTCAATCAGCTCAATACAGGCAGCCAAGTCCATGCCAAAGTCAATGAACTCCCAGATAATACCCTCCTTCTTGTACTCCTCTTGCTCCAGGACAAACATGTGGTGGTTGAAGAATTGTTGCAGTTTCTCATTGGTGAAGTTGATGCACAGCTGTTCCATGCTGTTGAACTGTGAGTGGACAAATGATTTGGGTAATCAATGGAAATCAATAAAAATATCTTGTCATAAACAAATCAGCTTTGTTAGGAATGAACCTTACATCAAAGATTTCAAAGCCAGCAATATCCAGGACACCAATGAAGAACTGCCTGGGCTGTTTAGTGTCCAACATCTGGTTGATACGGATGACCATCCACAAGAACATCCTTTCATAGATAGACTTGGCAAGGGCAGTCACTGAGTTCAGCACCTGAAGAAAAAACGAAAGATATGATTTGATTAAAGTCTGTCAGTTGTTTTGTAAAATGTTGAATTACAAATTTTCTCAATTTTATTTTTCCTAATAAAGACTCTATTGAATAACTATAGTGGTGCTAATTTGACTAATCGGTTTTAACATAAATATAACTTGTATATTAATAGAAGAAACTGATACCAGTATATCTTGTTTACCTGAGGTACAGTCTGTCCCTTGGTGACATACTCATTTCCGACCTTCACTCTGGGATAGCACAGAGCCTTCAGCATGTCAGCGGAGTTCAGACCCAACAAGTAAGCAACCTTGTCAGCATCTGAAAATAGTTCATTGTTTTACAGTTAATACATACAGTATATGACAGAGATTGTCTGTCATGATAACAGAACAGAAAAAATAATCTGGTCAAGGACTTTACAACTCTTTCTCAAGCTATTCACTTTGAGATAACACTCAACACTCACCCTCTGTGCCATCAGGCTCAGCCTGCTCCTCACGCTGCTTCTGCTTGAACTTCATGTTGCCATGGTGGATGACAGCACCAGTCATCTTGTAGATGCTCATCTTCTCCTCATTACTGAAGCCCAAGATATCAATAGCATTCTGTGTGCAAAGAAGGCATTCATATGTAACACAATCACTTTAAAAATGCATTTATTTTAAAGAGTTATTTTGATGTTGCATTTAATTCACAAAGTATATTAACATATTTTGAACATAAGATCACTTACATCAGTGGCGTCCAGCTCTTCTTTGTCATCAATGCTGGCCACTGTAATCTGACCCATGCTGATCATGGGGAAGTCGTAGGGGTTGGTTGTGATGAGTGACATTTCTGGAGATCAAAAATAAGGGTGAAAAGTTCAGCATATTATGTTTCATATGAACACTATAAGTAAGTTTAACATTGTGCAATGACTCTGAGTCTGCGTACCAATCAGCTCAGGCTTGTGGTTGGTCATCATCTGGTAGAAGATGTGGTAGCCTCTCTCATCAGGAAGCTGGAATGTCACTCTAGACTTCTCCAGCAGATCTACAAATGTTGTTCATGAGTCACAATTTGGCCCACTTTCAGTGTAAGATATATGTATTTAAAATGTCATTTGTCACTTACATGTCTCAATATCAGCACTAGCCAATTTGCCACTGGTTCCAAAATGGATTCTGATGAATTTACCCTGTTTGGAAGAAAAGAAACTTTAACATCTCTCCACCTGGGCAATGTGCAACAAGACATTTCTCATGTGTAGAAATCGCTCCATACTTACAAAACGAGAAGAGTTGTCATTTCTCACAGTTTTGGCGTTACCATAGGCTTCCAGCAAGGGATTGGCTGCAATAATCTGATCCTCCAGTGACCCCTACAATCCAGGTTTAGAATTGATATCAGCAAAGGACTTTATTTTTTCTCCTGGAAACATATTATATAATTTTAGAAATTTTAACATACCTGGATTTTTCCACTGTCCTTCTTCTTGTCTCCACCAACTGAGATTGTTGCAAAGTACTGGATGACACGCTTGGTGTTCACAGTCTTTCCAGCACCAGATTCTCCACTAGGTATAGACACAGACTTATAAGAATTTGATCAAGAATTTGAAGATATTTGATTATGCTGTAAAATTCAACAAATGTAACACTTACGTGATCAAGACAGACTGGTTCTCCCTATCTGTTAAAATGAAAAACAAAGCAATTAACTGTATTTCTGCAAAAGAAACCTCCCTGTACTGATTAACTCTACTTTGTTAAGGACATACCAGTAAGCATGAACTGATAAGCGTTGTCAGAGACGGAGAAGATGTGGGGTGGAGCCTCCATACGCTTCTTGCCTCTATAGGCGCTTACAACTTCAGCATCGTACACTGGGAGCCACTTGTAGGGGTTCACAGTGGCACAGAACAACCCAGAGTAGGTCTGAAAGTGATCATAGAGAACAATTAACTTCTGTCAATTAACTGTAGAGTAATTTTCAATATTTGTATTTGCTCAGTAGCAGATTGTCTTACGTAGATCATCCATGCTGCATAACGCTCTTTGAGGTTATACAAGACAGAGGCTTCATTGAGATGGGTCATCATGGCCATGTCCTCAATTTTGTCGAACTTGGGAGGGTTCATTGGAGAGACGTCATCTTCTTTAACTGTCTTCTCCTGGAACAGGACATTGGTCACAGTGAGAACTGATCACATCTATCTCCCATTTTAGCCTGACTATATGATACCAACCTCCTGTGTGTCTAGGACTTTGACGGTGACTTTGCCACCGTCTTTCTTGAGAATTGTTGCCTTCAAGTACAGCTCTTTAGGATCAGCCACATAGCAGGCTGACTTGGCATCAAATGGTTTGTTTTGAGCCTCAATTCTCTCCTTCTCTGGCTTACGGAGATAAATGGCAGCTTTGCCATAAACGGCCATTTCCGCGTCTGTACTCATGGTGGCAGCTGATGTCTGTGAGGTAATTACAAATAAGAGTAAGTGAGTCTCGTCTTAAAACTTCTTCAGTGCTTGTGTCAGAACAGCCCTGAATAACCAAGTTGAACTGAATATTTAACACAAGTGATTTCATCATAGCTCGTTCAAAATTCTTTACTAGACAGTGATGAGTAGTGATAATATTAATAGTAACCTCAGTTTTTAAAAAATGGATGAATCAAAACTGTAACTGTATGAATTGTTTCACATAAAATATATACAAATTAGAAAATAGTGGAAAATTGTTCGTACCTGACCCTCTCTCTTTCAAAAGTCTGTTATATTCCACAATCCTGTTGAAAACATATCACATATTTGTAGTTTGAAAGGAAAGGTCCACTCAACAAATATATTAATAATTAATTCATATTGAAATGCTGTTTTAAATAAGGAATACACTGAAATGCTCCTAAGCAGAGCAGATAGAAGATATGCTTACCACAAGCAGGTGCCTTCAAGGGTCTTGTACCACACGCTGTCATGTTGTCTTGGACTCCTTATATTGAACCCAGTTTGCTTACACAGCAAAAGTTAAATACGGGACACTTGCCAAATATGGCTTGGGTAACACTAAAAGCAGACATCCATCCATGTGTTGCTAGTGCTTGCTACACCTTATGTTTTTTGATTTCAACCAGTAAAGGCAGTTCCAGTTCCTTTCTAAAAAATTTTTGACAAAATCAAGAATCAAGAATCAAAATTAAACTTTTTTTTAATGTCATGTCAATACAAGGTTTCATTATAATAGACAAGGATAGTGAGGAAGGTTTCTTTTTTACATGACTTCTACATATATAATAATTTTTATTTATATTTCGATCTCCAAATAGCCTCTTATCATATCTTGTGGCTGTGATTAACACTGTCTAACAGATTGCATTTCAGCTGCATTTTCCAGTTCATGTCAGACACGGCACAAATAAGCTTTCATTTTAATCAAAACAGCTGTCTACATAGGCTGTGTAGTGGGTCACGTTTCACAAGCGTTTTATGAGCATAAGAACAACCCCAAGTATCTTTTTAGGCTTCAAGTCTATTTTCTGCCTTTTTAGCACATAACTTTGTAGAAAGGCTTTCACTTTAAAGTGTTAGTCCTTTGATTGTGAGGCAGCCCAGTGGCACATTACCTTATTATTATTCATCACTTTTGTAAGTTGTGCATACATGAATCATTTCATCATTTTCAAATACTGGAATTTTCTCTTTAAGTATTTGTCAAATAGTAATAATTCCATTCCAATAATTCAAAGACATGTTCTCCCTACATTTAGCCAGAATTACAACTTTGTGCAATTCCCAGCTACCAAACTCATAGTTGGATTCATGTGCTTACAAGAGGGGATACCCTGAATTTTATGGTATATAATGGGTGAAGATATCTGGGATTCTAAATGTACTTCATTACAAAGATGAAGATGATGTGTAACTCTTTCAACCAGAATGGAGGGAATCTAAGTAGGATAGAAAGTATTCTACATGCAAACTTGGGCAACACATTCATTTTTTATATTTTAGCTCTAACCCAGAGCGACCAGGGGAGGATCATCCCTTATTTGAAATATTATATATATATATATATATATATATATATATCGATTACTGCCAAATGGTCATGCTGGTTGGTAATTGTTGTACTTATAGAAAATAGCAATGTCTTATGCCTCAGGAAGGCTTTGAGACATTGAGGAGCTATGATATAATTAGATGTTTTTTCTTTGACTCGGGGTCGTCATTGGAATCCAAAGTCACAACAGCTGTTGTTGTCTTCCACAAAGAAGTGAGATCAAAATTTTTCAGTGGCAACATTCAAGTCTATAGGTGGTGGGTATAGTGTCGGGGAGTGAAAATGTTTGCATATTGGGAGCTTGCTCATTAGTTTCCTTCAGCACCAGTACCTCAAATGTTAGTGATGTTAGATCGTAATTCTTGGTTATTGTTTGTTTATAAACTGTATAAAGAATGAATGTCACTTTGGACACTTTTTAGGAGCTTTACAAACAGCTCGTAATATGTATATTATACAGTAACAGTATGCATCGTTAATGTTATAGCTTAACTATCATTTTGAAGAATGCTGAATTTTGTATGCTAGGTTTGATCAATTGTGTTTCATATAGGTCTGATTGAAATGTAATATTTGTTTCTTAGGGAAAACAATGTGGTGAAAATCATTTAAGACCCTTAAATATTAAAAAGAGTCTTTCTTAATTACCTTTTCCCCTACCTGTTCATTTTAAGAAGTTGTTTCTCATCCTTTTCCTGTCACCTCCTTTTTAGGTCCAATCATTTTCATGGACAAGTGGGTCCAGATCTGTCAACTTGGTGAGTTCATAATTTTAGTACATTATTTCTCTATTCAGTGTTTATTAGCTTTTACTGATTCCTCATTCTGCTTATCAAAGTCTTCCACCTTGAATTGACTACAAGATCCTTCAGCCTTGTGATGTTTTTCTTGAGTTTGTAGTATAAAGTGAACATGCAATTTTTAATATTTTCAGTGATAGGTTCTTCTTCATTATCTACAGGTGAGTTTCATGTCAAATAGAGAACAAATGAAATTTAAACCTATTTTAGTGATTTCCCTTTTTGCCTTCTTTGCATGACTTGCTTCCTGCACAGTGTCACCTACTTCACAACCTGGCCTGACTCAAGCCTCTTTATATTCAAAATGACTTTGTCACTCAAATCATCACATGTCTGATGTGCATTTATTATTTGATTTGTGAATTAGTGAGGAAATGTTTGCATGAGTCCAGAAGTTCATCACACCCACTAGCGTCACCAGCTGCTCAAACACTTCACACCCTATCTATTTCTGAACATTCCTTAGATCCGCAATTTTTGCCACCTGTTGACTGACTGTACTCATAGTGGAAGCTTACTTCTGTGTATTAATTCCACTCTAAGACCATTAGTCTTTGTAAGTGTAATTGAGTTCTACTAAGCAGAAATTGATTCACAAAATGATTAAAATGCAACACCATAGTTTGATCTCAATTTACAATTTGAGAAGATGGTAATAATGTAAAAAACTCATTAAAAATAGTTAAGTTGAGTTAAAAACTTTATTAATTAACTAAATTATTTTTAATTATGTGTGAAATTAGTAAAAAGTTTTATCATTTTAGGAAAAGGTGTTCATAATAGTTCAAGTGAATTGTTTAATTAATATAAAAATGTTGCTCTTACATATATCATAATGTCTAACAGTGCTGCATATTTGGACTATTGTGGCCTGAAGCATTATAATAGATAGTTTCATCACAGACATAGTTAATCAGTCTTCTACCACACTCACAGAATTAGATTCTTTGCATTGCATGTGTCTTGCTTACAACGCAGGAGTTAAATATGGGACACATGCCAAATATGGTTGGCAACAGCTGACGCTTACATGACTTAAACATTTGTTGCTACACACATCTTATGTTTCAGGTTTCCATTGGCAAAAACAGATCCTGAATTTGTGATAATCCCTACTTAAAATAGGTCATTTTAAAGTTTAATTTGAAATCTTTTCGCTATTCATTGATCTGGACAGTATGTATTCAAATTCTTCTTGCATAGTAATTAATTAATTTGTCTGATTAAAAATAAAATAAGAATACCAATTAAATGTTCTAAATACTAAATGGAGCAATAGGATTCAAAATGAAATTATGTGAACAGTGCTGTTTAAACGGAAACAATTACATTAAGGCTAGTTTCACAAGAAATAAATAATTATATCACTCTTAGTTATGGTAAGGTGGAAGAAATATGTCTCTGGTATTCACACTCATATGTCAAGCTATTAACACTTTAACTGACTCTGCAGACATCGCTTCACGTCCATTTTTGGCTCCACACACATCACTGCTAGTTGAATGTCAACCTCATTCCTGTTGTAGAGCAATATATTTTTTAAACATACAGGGCACTAGTGAAGTAATAGTAATGAACTTGTGAAAAACACTCCAAAATGTCCACATTATATTGTCACCCAATAAAGTGACATGATGTTGTAGTTGTTGCAGCAAATGTCCTGTGATAAAGAATGATTTACCTTCAGAAATCTTCAATTTACTTTGAAGTGTACCCAATAATCACTCACATCACACTTCCAACTAGTCCTTAAGTATTCTTAAATATATGTTTGAATGTGTATGCATGTATTCTATGTTTGATGATGTTTGAGGGTCAGGACACTTACAAACATCTATTGCAGAACAGTTGACATTATAATATCAAGTCAGGTTCATTCACATGTTTGTCTCTGTGGTGTGCCTGATTCAAATAAATGTTATTTTATATGAATTGACTATTTTGGCTTCTATTTATTTTACTCAATATTTATATAATTGGGCTTAAAATATTGTCACCCCATTTATTGATTTTGTGAGGAAATGCAGCTGGATGCTTTCTGATAAGAGCTAAATATAAGTATACAAGGTGTGATTTTGGGATGCCAGATTTATTGTGATGTCTAATGTACCCTATGTTTGGCCTGTGACCTCCAAAGCAAGCTTGTATATGGGAGTTATTCTAGGATTAAGTAATTAATTTATCCTCATGCCTGTTTCCTAGTTGAAGATTAAAGCCACTTTAGTAAAACACATTTGCTCCTAGACCTAGAAGAGTGCTCTTAGACCTGCTTGGCAATTAAAGGTCCAGTGTGTAGAATTTAGTGGCATCTAGCGGAACAGACTTGGCAGAAATGGAATATATTATTCATAAGTATGTTTTAATTATTGTATAATCACCTGAAAATAAGAGTCTTTGTGTTTTTGTTACCTTAGAATGAGCCCTTTATATCTACATAGGGAGCAGGTCCCCTTCCATGGAGTCCACAATGTTGCACCGTCATGTTTCTACAGTAGCCCAGAACGGACAAACCAATCACTGGATCTAGAGAGGGCCATTCATGTTTTTTGCGAATTTTGTGGTCACCATAGGTTCTCCTACACACTTGGAAGGGGAGGGTGAGGGGAGGGGTATTCAGTTGGTTGCAATCTGCAACCTCACCACTAGATGTCACTAAATCCTACACACTGGACCTTTAAGTCTCTCTGCACATCAAGGACAGGCTTATTAGTTGCCTATACCACCTTTACTTCAAATGTTAAGTATTCCTCAGATAATGCATTTTTAGTCGTTGTTTGGCTGGAAAAGTTTTAATGTAACAGTAGTCATCTCAGTGGGACTTTAACAACAGCTTATTTTATGTTTCAATAACCAAAATAGTCAGCATTAATTAAGAATGTAGTTATTTGTTTACTTTTGTAGCTTAATAGTTTTCACATGATTTTCATTTGAGTGTTACAAATTGTCCAAATTTTACTTTAGCTTCCTTTCATTGGAAGCAAAGAGATGAAAGTAATACAGACAGCAATTTAAGAGCAAAAGCTTTACCTTTATTGTTTCAGCATAAATTGTATCATATTATATGATTCAACACAGCAAAACACTCAGTGTGCTTTACTCAGCTGCTTCTTTTCCCTGTAAACAGATAAATGGTGTATGTGAGTTAGATTCTAATAAGCTTTAGGTGACAATAATTTTAATCAGATAACTTAATTTAAACCTAATACTAAAAATAAAATATATTACTGTAACTGCTCTGACATATTGACAGATATAAATTCAAGAATGACGACAGTTGTTTTTTGGGTTTTTTTTCACTAAAGTGACATATATGCATGTACCTTGCCAGAGTCACGTGTCTTTGCTCTCAGCTTGTTGACCTGGGACTCTGCAATGTCTGCACGCTCCTCAGCCTCTTCCAGCTCATGCTGGATCTTCCTGCACTTGGACAGATGAACGTTGGCCTGCTCCTCCTGGAATTCAAGACATAATAAAATGTTTAAATGACCCATAGGAATACTATGTATAAAATAATTGAATTAGTATCAAGTTCTCATCATTTCAAATAAATGTTTTGCTCTTACCGCTTCCTCAGCCTGCCTCTTGTAGGCCTTCACCTTGAGCTGCAACTTGTCTACCAGATCCTGCAGCCTGGTAATGTTTTTCTTGTCCTCCTCAGTCTGTGGTGGAAAGTATTGATTTGCATGTTTAAATATTTGTAATGGTGTGTATATTAGATTTATTTGTAAATGTTAAGTATTAATGCGGCTCGTGGCTATACCTGGTAGGTGAGTTCCTTCACCCTCCTCTCATATTTGCGGACACCCTTAACAGCATCTACTCCACGTCTCTGTTCAGCCTCAACCTCTGTCTCCAGGTCACGCACCTTCAGAAAAGCAGAAAATTCATAAAATATTAAGAATCCATATCATCATCATTTTATTTAAAACCTCGGAAAACGCGTTGAGGGAGAACCCTCATTTTCAATGGTGCCAAGTATGTGGGGCACAGTAACACAAAGCAGATCTTCAGAACTTCAGAATTTTTGGTACCTGCAGGGTGAGCCACGTCTGTGAGCGGGTACAATGGCTACCGACATTCCATGAAAGCAGGGCTGAGAGATAGGGGTGAGCTTTTGTAAAATAGCTTTATAGATTAATAAAAACAAATGTTGATCCCTCCTCACTGAGGGCAGGCCAGTTTTTTGATATAGTAGGCAATGGTGTGTCCCATAACTATCTGATGAATCTTAATGCGGAGTGATATACTGCACCTAAGGGTCTGAGAATGGAACTGGCCGCCTGGCCATAAATAATGTAAGTTTCTTCTGACCACTATGTGTGAATTAGTTTTCCTCTGTTTGACATTTCTAATGCAAACAACTGGGCAATGGTCAGTAACACCAAGGTCAAAAACAGGATATTTATCTGGTCTGGAGAGTGGGATGTGAAATAAACTGTGTAAAATTAAGATTGTAAAAAAGTTCTTTAATATTATTAGATGCTGATGTAAGCCAGTCTAAATTGAGAACACCGAGGATAATCACCCCATGATCAATCAATGGTGCAATTAATTAAATTTTTCTAGGTCTTCTGAAGGGGCAGAAGGTGGTCTCTAGACACCAATTACTATTACTGAATTATTATGCCCCAGATAAATTTTCAAGGAAATTAATTCAACATATTTAGGAATTAAGACTGAAGTCAGCTCAAGTACAGAGAGAGATGATTTTATATATATTGCCACACCACCTCCTTTACCAGCTCTGTCTGAATAAAACCACTAAAAGAAGCAGTTTGATTTTTAATCTCTCTGTTAAAATCATAACATCCGGATGAGTTTGAGATAATAGGATACATAAGTGATCATGTTTGTTATGACTTAGTAAATTACATATATTTAGATGTAAGAAACCACAACCACCTCTAGTCTTAAAAACCTGTGGATCATTTAAATCATTCAAATTAGCATCTGAAGTAACATTTGATGTAGAACCAAACATATGTTTGGTTCTACATCAATATCAATTTCTTTTAATATCTACATTTGTTCAGCTGTGCAAATTCTTAACTGTCTTACCCTAGACTCAAGTTTCTGGAGCTGCTTCTTGCCACCCTTCATGGCCAGGTTCTCAGCCTCATCCAGGCGGTGCTGCAGGTCCTTAACAGCGACTTCCAGGTTCTTCTTCATCCTCTCCAGGTGAGCACTAGTGTCCTGCTCCTTCTTCAGCTCCTCAGCCATCATTGCAGCCTAGTGTAGACAGCATTAAACGTTTATTTGAAATATTTTGAAAAAGCGCATTTTACTTGGACCAAAATTAATAACAAATAAAATGTAAACCTACATCAGTGATGGCCTTCTTGGCCTTCTCCTCTGCATTCCTTGCTTCCTGAACAGTGTCATCCACTTCACTCTGGATCTGAACCAAGTCAGACTCAAGCTTCTTCTTAGTGTTCAGAAGGCTTGTGTTCTAAAAGATAAAAAATATTGTCACTTAAGTCATCAAATACCAATACACTCACTTATTTCAAAACTGTCTAGGTTTGTGATTTATAGAAAAAAATATTCAGAGAAATATTCACCTGAGAGTGCAGAAGTCCAACACGCTCACTGGCATCCACCAGCTCCTGCTCAGCAATTTTGCGGCCTCTCTCTGTCTGCTCCAGAGCAGCCCTAAGTTCCTCAATTTCAGCCACCATGAGACCGTTTCTGCGTTCCACCATAGCAGCTTGTTCCTTGAGATCATCCTGGGCTCTGACAGCATCATCAAGGTGCAGTTGTGCATCCTGGTGAAAAAATATCAGGGAAATATTTACATCAATACCAAAATGTATTGATTGACTGCCCATAGTCTGTGCAACAACAATTGTGTATTACAATACCTTCAGCTGTGCTTGCACATTCCTCAGCTGCTTCTGGGACTCAGCAGCCTGGCGATTAGCATGGCTCAGCTGAATCTCCATCTCGTTCAGGTCTCCCTCCATCTTCTTCTTGATTCTCAGGGCATCGTTTCTGCTCCTGACCTCAGAATCCAGAGTGCTCTGCATGGAGTCAATCACCCTCTGGCTGTTCCTCTTGATCTGCTCCATCTCCTCATCTTTCTCTGCCAGCTTCCTGTCCACCTCACCTTTAACCTGGTTGAGCTCTAGCTGGACACGCAGGATCTTAGACTCTTCGTGTTCCAGAGTTCCCTAGTGATATCAGAGAATAAAATGTTCATTTCTGCCTTCAGCCTTTGCATAATATATTCATCCATTATTTGGAATTTCCTCTCAGAAGATCTTCCCAGAATAAAATTTACCTCAGCCTCTTCAAGAGCTGTCTGGATCTCAGCCTTCTCTGTCTCCACCTGCTTCTTGGACTTCTCCAGCTCATGGATGCTCTTGCCAGTCTCACCAATCTGTTCAGTCAGATCTGAGATCTCCTCTGCAGAGAGATGTATGTGTTTGATATTGTTAAGCCTAAAAATGCTTTATTCTGGTCATACAAACATATTTGTTGAAAACAATCTAACTATAGTTGCTAACAAAATCTGGAACTTACGTTGCAGGTTCTTGTTTTCACGCTTCATGGTCTCCAGCTGATCCAGAGCTTCCTCATAAGAGTTCTTCATCTTGAACAGCTCAGTGCCGAGAGAACGAGACTCCTTCAGAGCTCCTTCAAGCTCTGCCTGACCCTCCTCAAACTTTTGTTTCCACTCTGCCAACACCTAAATTACACAATTTATACAGTTGACTTAGTTATTAATCAACACAAAGCCAAATAATTGCTGTTCTGTTTCTTCTTCAGACTAAATAAATGGTAGTACCTTGTCAAAGTTCCTCTGCTTCTTGTCCAGGTTGGCAGCCAGCCCATTAGCCCTCTCCACATCAATCATGAGGTCCTCCACCTCACTCTGGAGTCTCTGTTTGGTTTTCTCCAGAGAAGCACACTTGGAGTTCACTGCCTCAATCTGCTCCTCAGCCTCCTGAAGGCGCTGGGCAAGCTTTTTCCTGTTAAAAAAATGGGAAACATGTTACTCAGTGAAAGATTTATACAAGACTTATATATACTACAAATACCTATATCTTTCAAGGTAACTTTGCATATATGAAATACAAATAGTTACATATTTTTAAGGATTTTGATGAACATATGAACACAGTGCTGCAATGTAAAATGCAAAATAAAATACTAAAGAAATGTAATGAAAAAAAGTTTGGATGCATTTGTTTAAATACAAGTATTAATACAAATAATACGACTGTCAGTTGAGCTACACCATGATGCTAGACTTTAATTGTCAGCCATTTAATTGTTTAAATTACTAAATACTCACTTGGCCTCCTCAAGCTCCTCAGTGCGCTGGATAGCATCAGTTTCATACTTAGTTCTCCACTGAGCCACCTCACTGTTGGCCTTGGACATTCCACGCTGCAGCTCAGCCTTGGCCTCCTGCTCCTCTTCAAACTGCTCCCTCAGCAGATCACAGTCATGGCGGGCTGATTGCAGTCCATGGGCAAGAGCATTCTTGGCCTGGTATCAGAAATATCATTGAATGTGCAAAATTCCTAAATAACAAATATAAATAATACCCTTTTTCCACTCTTATTCAAAGGATTTTTACCTTAACCTCCTCTTCAATATGTCTCTTCAGCTCCTCAATCTGCTGTGTGAAGGCCTGTTTGCCTCTGGTCAGCTGGGAGACAAGAGCTTCTTTCTCTTCAATTTGACGGCTGAACTCACCTTGTGTGAAAATTGACATTAAACATTACTTTGTGTTCAGTTTCTCATTTATACACTGCGGATCACTGTAGTTGAACACTGTTTCATACATACCATTTTCTGTCAGGAGACGTGCTTTCTGTGCACCCAGATCATTCATTTGACGCAGATTTTCATCATTCTTGGTCTTCAGTTCACTAAGTTGGTCCTCAAGAGTACGGCACATTTTTTCAAGATTTCCCTAATGAGGAAAAGTTTTCAGTATCACAGATCAGATTTTATGTATAATAAAAAATTACTTTATATACTATAGTACTTAGGATATTAAAACACCATGTAATGTATTATGTACCTTTGCTTTAGCAACAGCCTCCATGTTGCTGGAGAGGTCATCAATCTCCATCTTGTATTCACTCTTTTCCTTCTCAAGCTTCTGCTTGACACGCTGGAGGTTGTCGATCTGCTCACCCAGCTCGGCAACACTGTCAGCCTGCTTCTTGCGCAGAGCAGCAGCAGTGGCCTCATGCTGCAGGGTGGCCTCCTCAAGGTCACGGCGGACCTTCTGGAACTCAGCCTCACGCTTCTTGTTCATCTCAATCTGAGCAGCAGTGGCACCACCGGCCTCCTCTAGCCTCTCACTGATCTCCTCAAGCTCCCTGGAGAGATCAGCTCTCTGCTTCTCAACCTTGGCACGAGCAGCACGTTCAGCCTCAATCTCCTCCTCCAGTTCCTCAATACGGGCCTGTTGAATGTAGATGTGTTGCCTTTCAGTAAACATTCACTTTTAAAACATAAAATAGGAAATAGAGAGAGAAATATTGTATGTAACACTGTATGTGAGTCACCTGAAGCTCCTTGATCTTCTTCTGAAGCTGAGCACCCATTGACTGCTCATCCTCAATCTTGCTAAGGAGCTGACTAGTTTCGAAGTCCTTCCTGTGAGAATAATAAAGTGCATAGTAAAGGTTTATCCATGCTGTTGGCCATGTCTAGAAACCTAATCATTGTTTTAGAGATGAAAACAATTTTATTACTTTTTAATTTTCTCCTCAGACTGCTGCTTGTCATTCTCAAGATCCATGATGGATTCCTGGGCCAGTTTCAGATCACCCTCAAGCTTTCTCTTGGCTCTCTCCAGGTCCATACGCAGCTTCTTCTCTTGCTCCAGAGAGCCCTCAAGCTGCACATTAATGTAATTAGTTAGGTATATGCATATAGTTATATGTAATTATCATATTCAAGAAGAACCTTGTTTTGCCAATCCAAGTGACTTTATTAACTTACATCATCCACTTGCTGCTCAAGCTTGGTCTTTGACTTGGTCAGGGTGTTGACTTTGTCTTCCTCAGCCTGCAGGTCATCAAGAGTCTGCTGATGAGCTTCCTGAAGAGCTTTCTTCTCCTTAGTCAGCTTAGCAATGCTCTCATCCTGAGAGGCCATCTCCTCAGTCAGGTTCTTCACCTAAGTTTGCAAGAAAGATGTTGTTATTAAATGGTAAACTTATATATAATAATGTTACTTGATCTGCTATATGTATTAATATTTACAAACCTTGTTCTCAGTGGCATGTTTCTCCTTTTCCACTTTGGCCAAGGTAAGCTCCAGGTCATCAATATCCTTCTTCAGCTCAGAGCATTCATCCTCCAGCTTTCTCTTCTTGGCAGTAAGCTCAGCATTGATTTCCTCTTCATCCTCCAGTCTCTCAGTTGTCTCCTTGAGTTTGGCCTCCAGCTGAATCTTACTCTTGATAAGTCCCTCACATCTCTCCTCAGCATCTGACAGATTCTCTGATTCCTAGTTCACATTGGGAAAAAGGTGTTAGCACATCAATATTTTGTGGACACAAATGAAAAAGCTGAAAGTTCTTTTGATGTCTACTTACAGATGCTACTTGCAGCTGCAGATCGTTCTTCTCCTGCAGGAGAGACACCATCTTTTCCTCCAGTTCCTTCTTCTTGGCCAGAGCAGCAGCCAAGTCATTTTGCATCTTCTCATAGTTCTCCTTCATCTGCATCAGCTCCTTCTCAGTTTCAGCACTCTTCAGCAGAGGCTTGATCTTGTAGTACACCTTCATCCATGGCCAGTGTTTGACATTCATGAATGAGCGTACGTTGTACTGGATTGTAAAGATAGCATCCCTGCAGAAAAAAAGTTGCTGTTATGGACAATGTTGTTTGTGAATTGTTCATACCATGACTGTGTGTTCAGGATTAGCTATTTTAAACGTGCCTCCTCTCCGTCATCTTCACAAACTCCTTTCTCATGAGGAAACCACGGCAGATAGCCTGAGTCATGGTGACAAGAGATGCCAGTTTTTCATCTCTCATTTCCTCAAGGGTACCCAGCAGACCAGCCTTAAAGAACACCTGAACAAACAGAAAATAAAAATGAATGTACAATAATGCGCAATGCACAATAAAGTTAAACATTGATACAAATTAACAAAGATGATTTTTGCCTACATGATTCAAGAGTTCTATGGCAGATGTTTAATAACTGGCCGCTCTGGATATATACCAATGATTAATCATTTTTTCCTTGGTACATGGTCTAACATAGCACCAAAATCATTAGGATTAGGTAAGTGATTTTTGAGATATCCTGTTAATTAACAGACAAACAAACAAACTGAACAACTTAACCTCCTTTGTACTTATGCCAAAGTAAAATAAGAAAAGCGAGGTGCGCACCTTGGTGTGTCCAAATCTATACTGGTCATGATCAACATCAATCGAACCAAGCAGCTTCTCTGCAGCCTTCTTGTTGTCAATGAACTGGCCATCAGGGATGACACTGGCATTCAGTACCTTGTACCTTTTCATTAGAGAGTTAATGGTCAGTGTAAGGATTTGTTTTGTAGTTTGTGTCATTATTAGAAGATGTAAAGAATATATTCATTGATACCTCTGCTTGAAGTCACCATAGAGGATTCTGCTGGGGAAACCTTTTCTGCAGATTCTGATACCCTCCAGCACACCGTTACACCTGAGCTGGTGGATGACCAGGAAGTTCTCCATCAGACCTGTAAGAAAGACATTTCTTAATCAATTTTGTGAATAGTTATTGTCCTTTTTAAAGCAGCACAAAATTAAGTAAACCATACCAACAAGATTTTAGATTACGTTAACTACGTACCTGGAGTCTTTGACTCATTGGGAATCAGGCAGCGCACAAAGTGAGGATGGGTGCTCCTCAAGTTAGTCATCAGCTTACCCAAGTTCTCCTGTAGATTCATAATAGTAAATCTTGTCATAGCATGCAACAAATATGAGTTTGAGTATAAACTGAGATATGATGTCATGCCTGTTAAGTTTGCAATGTTGAACCTTACCCTAAACTGTGAAGACACAGTCTGCATAGAACCACCCTTCTTCTTGCCTCCCTTCTTTCCGGTATCTGTTGATAATTTTATGTAGAAAATGTTTTCTTAAAACAAGACTTCATATTTCCATGAAAACATTCTATAGTTAGTTAAAATACACAGTATGTACAACCTTAAAATATGTTTTAGTTTACTGTTAATGTCATACCCTCAGCAACAGCAGGGGGATACAGAAGAGCCAGAAGTTTAACTGAGGACTTCTGGTACAGCTGCAAGACAGACTCATTCAGTGGGTCCTTGTTCTTGTCCAGCCAGCCACTGATATTGTAGTCCACAGTACCGGCATAGTGCACCAGGGAGAAGTGGGCCTCAGCCTTGCCCTTGGCTGGCTTTGGCTTCTCAAATGCTTTATTTTTGCCAAGATGCTGGTCATACAGCTTGTTCTTGAAGGACATGTCTGTGGCCTTGGGGAACATGCACTCCTCTTCAAGGATGGAGAAGATGCCCATGGGCTTTAAAAAAGTGGGAAGAAGTTTTTCATTAAGGGATACATGAAGTTATATTAAGAACAATTACATAGAATCACAAAACTAAGTTCTTACCTTTTCAATCAGCTCAATACAGGCAGCCAAGTCCATGCCAAAGTCAATGAACTCCCAGATAATACCCTCCTTCTTGTACTCCTCTTGCTCCAGGACAAACATGGTGTGGTTGAAGAACTGTTGCAGTTTCTCATTGGTGAAGTTGATGCACAGCTGTTCCATGCTGTTGAACTGTGAGTGGACAAATGATTTGGGTAATCAACAGAAATCAATAAAAATATCTTGTCATAAACAAATCAGCTTTGTTAGGAATGAACCTTACATCAAAGATTTCAAAGCCAGCAATATCCAGGACACCAATGAAGAACTGCCTGGACTGTTTAGTGTCCAACATCTGGTTGATACGGATGACCATCCACAAGAACATCCTTTCATAGATAGACTTGGCAAGGGCAGTCACTGAGTTCAGCACCTGAAGAAAAAACAAAAGATATGATTTGACTGAAGTCTGTCAATTATTTTGTAAAATGTTGAATTGCTGGTAGTCTAAATCAATTTATTCAATTTAATTTAATTTAATCAATTTACATTTGTGTATTTGTTATCATACAAAGAACTTCTCAGCATTTTTAGACATTAGAGCTAAATGTCACACTACACTTGATATTACAAACCAGCAGGGACTAACACATTTTTTCTCAATTTTATTTTTCCTAATAAAGACTCTATTGAATAACTATAGTGGTGCTAATTTGACTAATCGGTTTTAACATAAATATAACTTGTATATTAATAGAAGAAACTGATACCAGTATATCTTGTTTACCTGAGGTACAGTCTGTCCCTTGGTGACAAACTCATTTCCGACCTTCACTCTGGGATAGCACAGAGCCTTCAGCATGTCAGCGGAGTTCAGACCCAACAAGTAAGCAACCTTGTCAGCATCTGAAAATAGTTCATTGTTTTACAGTTAATACATACAGTATATGACAGAGATTGTCTGTCGTGATAACAGAACAGAAAAAACAATCTGGTCAAGGACTTTACAACTCTTTCTCAAGCTATTCACTTTGAGATAACACTCAACACTCACCCTCTGTGCCATCAGGCTCAGCCTGCTCCTCACGCTGCTTCTGCTTGAACTTCATGTTGCCATGGTGGATGACAGCACCAGTCATTTTGTAGATGCTCATCTTCTCCTCATTACTGAAGCCCAAGATATCAATAGCATTCTGTGTGCAAAGAAGGCATTCATATGTAACACAATCACTTTAAAAATGCATTTATTTTAAAGAGTTATTTTGATGTTGCAAGTATATTAACATATTTTGAAGATAAGATCACTTACATCAGTGGCTTCCAGCTCAACTTTGTCATCAATGCTGGCCACAGTAAGCTGACCCATGCTGATCATGGGGAAGTCGTAGGGGTTGGTTGTGATGAGTGACATTTCTGGAGATCAAAAATAAGGGTGAAAAGTTCAGCATATTATGTTTCATATGAACACTATAAGTAAGTTTAACATTGTGCAATGATTCTGAGTCTGCGTACCAATCAGCTCAGGCTTGTGGTTGGTCATCATCTGGTAGAAGATGTGGTAGCCTCTCTCATCAGGAAGCTGGAATGTCACTCTAGACTTCTCCAGCAGATCTACAAATGTTGTTCATGAGTCACAATTTGGCCCACTTTCAGTGTAAGATATATGTATTTAAAATGTCATTTGTCACTTACATGTCTCAATATCAGCACTAGCCAATTTGCCACTGGTTCCAAAATGGATTCTGATGAATTTACCCTGTTTGGAAGAAAAGAAACTTTAACATCTCTCCACCTGGGCAATGTGCAACAAGACATTTCTCATGTGTAGAAATCGCTCCATACTTACAAAACGAGAAGAGTTGTCATTTCTCACAGTTTTGGCGTTACCATAGGCTTCCAGCAAGGGATTGGCTGCAATAATCTGATCCTCCAGTGACCCCTACAATCCAGGTTTAGAATTGATATCAGCAAAGGACTTTATTTTTTCTCCTGGAAACATATTATATAATTTTAGAAATTTTAACATACCTGGATTTTTCCACTGTCCTTCTTCTTGTCTCCACCAACTGAGATTGTTGCAAAGTACTGGATGACACGCTTGGTGTTCACAGTCTTTCCAGCACCAGATTCTCCACTAGGTATAGACACAGACTTATAAGAATTTGATCAAGAATTTGAAGATATTTGATTATGCTGTAAAATTTAACAAATGTAACACTTACGTGATCAAGACAGACTGGTTCTCCCTATCTGTTAAAATGAAAAACAAAGCAATTAACTGTATTTCTGCAAAAGAAACCTCCCTGTACTGATTAACTCTACTTTGTTAAGGACATACCAGTAAGCATGAACTGATAAGCGTTGTCAGAGACGGAGAAGATGTGGGGTGGAGCCTCCATACGCTTCTTGCCTCTATAGGCGCTTACAACTTCAGCATCGTACACTGGGAGCCACTTGTAGGGGTTCACAGTGGCACAGAACAACCCAGAGTAGGTCTGAAAGTGATCATAGAGAACAATTAACTTCTGTCAATTAACTGTAGAGTAATTTTCAATATTTGTATTTGCTCAGTAGCAGATTGTCTTACGTAGATCATCCATGCTGCATAACGCTCTTTGAGGTTATACAAGACAGAGGCTTCATTGAGATGGGTCATCATGGCCATGTCCTCAATTTTGTCGAACTTGGGAGGGTTCATTGGACAGACGTCATCTTCTTTAACGGTCCTTTCCTGGAACAGGACATTGGTCACAGTGAGAACTGATCACATCTATCTCCCATTTGAGTCTGACTGTATGATACCAACCTCCTCTGTGTCCAGGACTTTGACGGTGACTTTGCCACCGTCTTTCTTGAGAATTGTTGCCTTCAAGTACAGCTCTTTGACATCAGCCACATAGCAGGCTGTCTTGGCATCAAATGGTTTGTTTTGAGCCTCAAGTCTCTCCCTCTCTGGCTTACGGAGATAAATGGCAGCTTTGCCATAAAGGGCCATTTCCGCGTCCGTACTCATGGTGGCGGCTTATGTCTGTGTAACAAGCCAAAGAATAGCGATCTTAGTCTCATTTTGTTGTTCCTGTTGTTAATATATATCTATGTTCTTGGTATACACCATATCCACATCAAAACAATGTCTTTGCATATTTATAGGTGGTCTTCTGTTTAGTAAAAGCTTTTCATTCTGACCTAATAATTATTACAACAATATTTGAGTTTTGTCCAAATTGGATGAAGAATACACAAAGCCACTGATTAAATATGCACAAACTTTAACATTATGTTTAAAAAGTCATCAATAGTAAAAGTTGTACATACCTTACCCTTACTCTCTGTGAAAAGAATGTTATATTCCACAATCCTGTTGAAAAAATAAGATTTTAGTTAGTGCAGAAAACAACAAATTAATAAGAGCTAAGTTCTGTGTAAAAATAAAGAACTATTCATATGTAACATACCCTTACACTATATATTGTCAAGTTACAAGAAAAATATAAATTTTATTTTACGTTGTAGGAAAGCAAAGAGTGCACTTTTACAAAATACTTTTTTCCTATGTTGTAAACTAACATCTAGAATGAGGAATACATCTTAATAGTACAGTGCTTAAGAGCAGAAAACCTCACCACAAGCAGGAACGTCACTGGTCTTCTACCACACACTCTGAAGCTCCTCTTCCATTCCTTATATCTGGAGTGGTTTGCTTACAAAGCAAAGGTTAAAGAAGGGGTACATGCCAAATATGGTTAGAATGATAGCTGATACATACAGCGTTTGAAATATCTTGCTGATACTTGCAATTTGGGAGAATTCCTACTTAAAGTAATTACCTTCTCAGTGGTTTTACACACTCAAATATATATACATATAAGCAGTAGATGGAATAATTGTTTCATATAAATATTGTGATTAAAAATGATTACATTTAACAGGAATCTGTGGTATTATCACTCACATATTAAGGTATAAACACCTTTAAAAGATTCATTCTATAAATGTGTTACATTGACCAAATGTGTTGCCATACCAAAAAGCATCCGGGCAGCAAATACATAAGAGGTAGATGAGTTGTCATAATGGTCTCTTTTTTTTTTTTTTTGCTTGTGAAAAGCTGGTGGCTGAGTGTAAGTGGACTTTTTGTGCTTGTGTTGTGATTTTGTTTGGTAATTTATGCCTCCAAATAAACCTGCTTGTGCTGAGGTGAGTAGAGCACATTATTTTGTTTTTATACAGATTAGTGACAGTGGTTTTGGTACTTGTTTTGACATGATGATGTTCTTGATTTTTCCAAGCTAATAGCTATTATCTATAACTTTTATTGAAAAATGTACCCAGATATGACTTACAATGCAGTCTTTTTCATCACTAAGTTAGCAAAAATTTAATTAAATGTTATTATTACACATTCACATTCATGACTAACATTAACATGATTTCACAAGAATGTCAGTGTCCTGAAACATACATTCAACAGGGTCCAAGCTCCATTACATGTTATTAGAAAAGATTAAGTCTACATTGTAGGGTGAGTTTCATTTAGTAGTCAGTTGTCAGCTAACATGCGTTGCAATGAGGAGCACATTACTGTCTCTTTGAAGCTGCATTTGTTAGGGGCCCTCTGTCATACTCCATCATGTTATTTGAGTAGTCTTAAGGGAGGTGAAAGAAGTGGGCATGTCATAGAAGAGTGGGAAAGTGCAAGGCTCGCCCTGGATTGGTCGACTGTATATTGATCTAAACTGATTACTGATCTAAACTTAAGAAGAGATAATGTGTTAAAATGTTGCCATGACCCTGCATTTACTCACTTGGATGCCACAAAATGTCTTTTGACAGTGTAATGACATGTAGTTATATTACTTATCATTTCAAAGATGTTTGTCATAAGTTAATTCTCAAAATGGTATATTTACACAAATGTACAATCTATTTTGCACCTGACAAGACTATCGCACTTCTGCCAACTACTGCTGCATTGAGAAAATGAGTTAAAATGAGTTATCTAATTGTGGTTATTTGCTCAATGTGTGAATATAAATGTCTGTTGTCAGTCGCTGCATACAAACATTTTAGTGTTAACTGATACTTGGGTTAGTTTACATTGTGGTTAGATGTCTACAAGCTGCCATTTAATTCTTCATTCAATTAGGCCATAGATACACTACACCATTGTACAACCTTATTGTACATATCATATAGTTTTTTGTTGTTTTTTAAAAAAAAAAACAGTTGTTAAAATATATATACATATATATATATATTTAATGGTCTGATGACAGTTTGCCCACCAGGGCAGTAGCTCTGAGCATGATTGATGGCTCACAGCGAAGCCCTCCCACTGCAGAGTTAACCTCACTTAGTCAGAAGCTAGAGTCATATACCATTTAGGCTACATTGAAAAGAAAAAGAGCAAAACTATTATTTATACGGGTTACATTCTGAAGTTTTTCCCATTCATTTATGCTCACCAAATGTGATAAGAACTTTAAATTAAAACAAGGAATTAAGGAGTTCAGTTCAAATCCAGTATTAACTGAGAAAATATGTGTCAATCTGTGGCAGATTTTGATTTGAGTTCAATTAATTTTGTCGCACTAGGAGTAAAAGGGATGCGCATCATCTGCCTATTTTGCATAAGAGTCCACCTGATTTGAATGTAATCATTTATTATTGTAATACTGTATGTGTTGAAGTTCTTTCTTCTCATGTTTTTTTGTAAGCTCATGCAACATTTGGTCCCCTGTGTCTAATTACGCCATCTGGATGTAATTAGATAGCTGTCAGAGAATTGAGAATGAAGAGAGGAGCTATAGGAGGTCAGAGGTGAGGTGGGGGGTGTTTTTTGAGCCACAAGACAGTTGTTGAAGTAACTGTAAGAAGCCGGCTGCCTAGTTACCAAAGTGAGTGAGCATACAGTAGTACAGAAAAGCCCCTTCGCCTTTAACCAATTATGGTATAATCTATTTGTGTGAATAAAAGGGACTGCTGCTCACCGAGGGTAGAGAAGGAATGAGCAGACAGATGGGGCATCTTGTTGATTCTGTCTCCCTGAGAATGCTTACAAATCAGCTTTGAGCATTAGACTTCAGTTGTGGTGATCCGTTCCTGTTGTTGAGCCCCACAACAGTTTTCAGTGGATACAGATCACGGGTGCTTTTAACTGCAATTCAAATGCTTGATATTGTTTTTAGGCATTTCATATGGTTGATAGTTTGAATTGTCAAACACAGGAGTAACTAATATCATTAATAATGTCTGCATACCACTAAGGTATGCTGTAATATACATGCTGACTGACTGGCACGCATTCATTGTAATTTTTGTCATTTTTAAACCAGTACTTTTCCTGCTATAAGTCAAAATGTGCACCATAACAATGGCCAGATCTTTTAGGAGAAGGGACCCACTTAATTTTGCCTTCCCCTCTCTGCTCCATCAAATAATGAAAGTAAATGCCCAATTAAAACGGGCACCAAGTGTTTTTCTGGATCATGGCAGATGAACAGATCATAGATCATGATATCTGGTCATCAGTCAGAATCTCAGACTGCTCAAAATCAGATCATAGCCACAAGAATGTATTAACCCTTGCAATGTGTTAGAAAAGGGTTTACACCTTTAGTGTTAGCGGGTCAAATTTGACCCGTGTTTGAATTCATTAACAGCACTGACAAAAATATTGATTATCATCCAGTAAAATGTTTTATCTGCTAAGTGACTTGTTATTCAACCATAATCATAATATATATACTTACTTTGATATTTTATGTACCTTAGACCACATTTAACTTACAATGTACAAGTTATCTATTTTATTTCTTATGATGAACAGAACAGGCAAATACATTATAAGACCATGAGAGACTAATGATAAACAAAATAACTCCCAAAATAACTTGTTTATATTTTCTTATACATTAAAATGAGTAATTATTGTTACATCTGTTGTGTTATGGCTCCAAATTGACCGCATATACTTTCCTATGGAGAAAAGTCCATTTAATTTCCCAAAACATGTTATTTTGGTCACACAACAAGTGTCATCTCTGGCATTGGTGTGTGTATGTGTGTGTCTGATAATTTTAATATTATTACACAATATTACTATACAATTTTTTATACAATTTTATTACTATTATTTTGTTTTCTTGTAATTTTTCTTGTAATCTGTAACATAACAGATGTAACTTTTTTTTTATATAGGCATTTAAAAAAAGAAAAAAAAAAGATCAAAATGTGTTTTTACTGTATTCAGTAGGCCATTGTAGAAGATGCAATGAAGCTTTGTTTTGATCAGAAAACATTAAAAGTATGTTTCACACATCTAAACTTGAAAACGGATCAAATTTGACCCTAACACAATAAAAGGGTTAATATGGATGGATAAAGCAGAACTGCACAGATCCTGAGAGGAATCCTAATATTTTTCTTATTGAAATAATGTGTTAATTATGTAGATAATTAAACAGATTGTTAATATAATGAGGCGCGCTATCTATCTACACAGCCTACTTCTAGTCTCTCGCTGTTCACAACACAGCACTGCCTGCAAAAACGAAACCAAAAGTCTATGTTCTTGGTTTCGTTTTAAAGTAAATGACATCCTGGCTGCAGAGAGATGCAGTCTATGGCAACAATTATTGGTGAGTTCTTGTTTTATTTCTGTTTCAGCTTACACTTTATTGATTAAAAAGCGCAGCGATGCCTAAAATCATGTTTCTATAGAGATGCAGATAAGAGACTCAGCAGACTGCGACGCTTTACCTTAAATGACCTCGACTCTCATTCAGGGCAGCCTGTGGGATACAAGGAGAAAAACACACTTTCTGCCCTGCTTAATATATATATATATATTGTATGTATGAGAAGCTTGATAGCCGGCCAAAAGACAAAAATATAGCTCGTGAGCTAGCCTACTGTATAAAAACGCAAAGGTCTGGAGCAAATGCACGCGCACTTTGTTTGAGGTGTGTTGTCGAGATGTTGTCGGATATTATAATTATTCATATATATCAGTTGTCTGTTAATTATTAATTCATTATTAATTCACAGAAGTGAGTTTTAAACTTAGTTTTAAACACAATCCTTCAGAAGCGCTGTATTGAACAAAACAAAAACCAAAAGCCAAAGTAAAACGTGATGGAAATTTCATTAAATACATATCAAATCTCTGGGTGGAGCCAGCCTCAGCCAGAGCACGTATTTGAAAAAAAAGCTTTTTAGTGTAGGCTATTATCAATGAAAGAGAATATGTCCATCAACTTTGTGGCAAAATAAACTCTGTAAAAGAGGTTCCATTAAGAAATTAGTTAATTAGTGAATTAATAAAAGAGCAGCCCTAGCTCCTGCACAAGAATGGACTAGTCCACTACTTCTTTTTGTTGCAATGTATTCATCAGTTAAAGTTGTCTTTCAGGTGTGAGATTGTTTGTCACTTTGTATACTGTATGTTTGTGTGCTTGTGTTCATGTTTTTTTGTTTGTGTCCCAGCTGATGGAGTCTGATCATGGATGAGGAGGGTGGCCCTGATGAGGAAAATGTAAACTCCCTCTTGGCTCAAGAATCCTCAGAGCTCCTTCAAATCCTTAGCATTCAGTCACCCTCAGTCATAATGGAGTTGTGCCAAATGATGCCCAGTGATGCAGGGAGGAACATCAACCAGCTGGCCCTCTCTAACTCTTCAGCTGCAGCAGCAGCAGCCATGTTGGAATACTTCAAGGCAGCCAGTGCTACAGCTTGCCGCAACTTCCTTCAGAGCATGTGCATGTTGTGTGAGAACATCCCTATGCATCTGGAGTCACAGCTCATGTCAGTGGCTGGATATCCAACCAGTGAGTATGAGATGAAATGTTGACAAGTGATGCAAGTCCTTGGCTAAAATGTTCATACATTTTTGCTGTATGAGAGCATCCCCAGTCACCTGCAATGCCTACATACAGGCTGTAAAACACAACAAAAATTCATTTCAGTCATCAGTCATTAAAGTTAATATTTAGCTTCATACACATACATCATGTTTGAGTCTCAGATGTGTAACTCAATGTTTATGAGAAGTTATAGTTCAGTGTCTTAAGGACAGTCTATACGTGGCGGGAATGCTGTAAAATAAAATTTTGTGCGTATGCGTTGTAAGGGTAATTAAAAAAAATCCCCCATTTCATACAGCCAGGTAACTGCCGCTGCATTTCTCTCTGTGGGTTGAAACGGAAGTGATTTGTTTATTTCTTTCTTTTTTTCCTTCTTGCTTATGATAGCTTATGGAAAGCACCCTCTGTTGCAGCCTGATAAGGGTGTGGCCAGAAGTGCAGCTCCACAGTTAACAGTGCAGCTGCAGTCTTCAGCCCCCAGAACCTTTATTCCACTGATAAACTAAATAAGAGCTCAATAAGAAAAAATGTTTGTTGAAACCATGCATGCTGGCTCATTTGAGTTAGATAAGGTGAACTAATTTTGGGTGATGTTTTTTTCCGTTGTGGTTATTAACCCTGATGTGCTTGATTGCTGAATTTGGCACATGCAGTGTATGCTGGTCATGTCAATGTCCCCTTTTCCTGTACAATCTATTTGTGGAGCATGTCAAAATGACACCTTAACCAGTCATTTTATTGAGTGCTCATGTAAATACTGTTGTTGGTTCAGTGAGATTGATTTCATTTTTATTTTTAGTTGTAAAGAAAAAGAACGTGTTGTGTATCTATTATCGATGTTGATTTAAACATAACTATTCAATATTTTGGCCGACCATAATTTATTTATTTTTGCATTGCTAATTTGGATAGCATAGCAGGCAAATTTTTTTCAGTCTCTTGCGCCGCAGATCAAACAGTACCTGCAACCCTTCCAGGTCGGGGCCTTCCTCTCACTTTCAGTCCTTACTTACATGTTTTCCAATGAAGCCATATATGTTCTGCATTTTGTTCTGTTCACTGCGTGTAGTGGGAGAATGAATAATGAGTGATACATACTACTACTAATTTCAAAAATCAGTCTTTTTGCTGGCCTGGCTAACAGTATGTCCATGTGTTTGTTTGTCCAGTTGATGACATGCAGTCTCCAGCCACAGAACCAGTGTCTCTGAGAAACACAGGTAACATTTGTTAACATTTGTTTGCCCATGTCTGTCTGTGCGAGTATATAAAGATGATTATTCATTTTGTTTGTGTATACAGTGTGTAGAGTGTGTTCCGTGGATTTGAGGCTTTATTTACAGACTTTCAGAACCACCTTTCTATACATCTAGTGGTTTAAACAGGCGACAATTCTTCAGTTCACTTAACTGTACTGTACTGTCCCACCCCACACTCAGTTATTGTTGACTTTGTGTTGCCGTGTTGGAGTATTTTCATATGGAGCACACCAACACAGCTTCTAAAACAAAATGTGGCTCACCTGAAAGACATTAACACATTTAAAAACACTGTAAAGATGAAGTTGCAGCTTTTTTTTTGTAATGTAAAATAATCTGTCAAGCATGTTTTGTTTTTGTTTTCTTTTGTACCGAATTATCTGTTTTTAGGTGAAAAGTGTGTTTCTTTACTTGGTATTTGTTTCCACAGCAGATAGTGTCATGGTTAGCTCTCGCGTGGAAAAGTGAAAATGAAAGTAACTGATCTCCACACAGCAGCAGTCTGTATAACAACAATCAGTCTATATTTAGTAAATTTACGGCATTTCCCCTTTTTTTCACTTTGAGAATCCTTCACATTCTATTTGATTCTTTGCCTCCATCTCAAGATGATTTAGAAACTAAAAGTGACAGCTTAAGAATAGTCAAAATATTCCAAATTCCTGCATTTCATTAGATAGTATCAGTGTGTGACTCACTCTAGTTTTCGCCAGTATTTATATGTGCTTTGTATGTGTTTTTTTTTTCTGTAGACAGTTGCAGTGTAACAGAGGAGAAGTCATCATGGCCTTATGCAGAGCAGCACCTCACCAAACGGCCACGGATTGGTACTCAGGACACTTCAACTTTTTTAGATTGCAGCTACATTCACATGCACAAACTAACCTCGCAAATAGCTATTCACTGGTTAAAGTCCAAGGATTAGAGCTGGGTACAGTGTGGCAAATTCAGTCTTGCTGCCAATTTGTCTCATTGGCGATTGCAACAAAATTGGCACTGCAGTAAACGTCCTGAAAAGCAATAAAATTGTTAACTGAGTACGTTGAAGGACACACAAGGTGATTTATTACTCTTTGTATTGTGATTTTTTTATTTTATTTTAAAGATTTAATATTAGTTAAACTTTCTCTTTTTCACACTTTTTGTTGTGTGTGCAGTGAGCTACTCTCATTGGAATGACTGGCTTCCATTTGGAAACATTGTATCCAGTTCTGATCATATATTAGATGGGGCGTCCTCATGCTCATGGTGAAAAAACAATGTCAGACAAATAGATAGTAGCATAAGAATAACAAATAGATAATAAAAAACTATCATACAGTCTATCATACATCGAAGGTTTGAGTGGTGATATTTTGTCAAGATATTGACAATTTATTTGTCATAGAAACAAAACCTGCACAGCATTTTTTTTTCTCTCACCGGTCACAGGCGCCCTGTCAGCACTTTTTACCAGAGAAAAACGCCATATGGACACACACCAACTGTTGCTTGCCACCAACATCAATGTGTAACCATAGAACTGAGTTTGCATAGGCAGTAAAATTTTATGAGAAGTAGTCATTCCACAGTGATGTGTTAATTATACCAGGTATCTTAAGGTTCTTTTCTACTGAGTATTACATTACCAGGGTTAGCCCTGTCCAGGTGTCCGGATGTCTTACTTTGCAAGAGTTTATTAATGATTATCTACTGAGACTTGACTCTGAGGAAGAGCAGTGTGCTCGAAAAATCACAATTGTGGGGATAATGAACAGTTTTGGCTTTGGGAGCTTTCAGCATTTGGACGTTATTTTTCAGATTTTTGATTTTGTGGGATTTGTGTTTTGGATTCCACACACACACCAAATAATCCTGTTTCTTTTACTTTTTTTAAATAAACTTTGTATTTTGTATGTCAAGTGTTCTAAAATAACTTTGTGTATGTCACCACATACATCTGGGAATTTGTATGTTGAAACTGCAGTTAAATTATTAAAAAAGGGATCATCTGTAGGATGCGGTATATTTAGAAAAAAGGGCTGTTGTTTATTTGTGCGTTGTAATTTTGCACCTCCACAAGAACAGTTTTCACCATGATGAATAACGAATAATTTGATATACCCACAGATCACTGGGAACAGTACATTGCTGCAGTGATGAGTTTGCTGCTGAGGAGGTGGGAGCGACTGAGAGAGCACCTGGTGCAGGATGTCCAGCTGGAGAATGTGTGGGTCAGCCTAAGAGCAGCTAACAGAGGCAGGGAGAGACCTGATCAAACCCCTTGGTCAGCAGACAGAGGGGGCAGAACGCCAGGTGAGCATCACTTCCTTTTATTGTACAACCAAAAATTTACCAAATGTATGATAAGTTAATGTTCTCTCTTCATCTTAAATATGGGAGATTTTATAAATATACTTCAATAGTAGTACATGCAGGTGAATAAAAACTGACGTTAAAGGGGTGAAAAGAAAACACCCAACCTAGAAAAAATGTATCTTCATTTGAGGAGCTTGGTCATAAAATATTCCAAGACATGCAAAATTAAAGTGTGCTGTCCACATTTTTCACCTAACTCAGAGCCTGATGGGGATTATGGGTCTATGGAATCTAGAGTGACATTGGAGACCTTCCTCCAGGGATCTGCAGGAAAGGTGACAGTTCTCGTCGGCCAGGCTGGATCAGGAAAAACTCTGCTCATGTCTTGTTTAGGAGAGCAGTGGGCACGTGGCCTTGTAAGTTCTCATCATTAAATAAATGTTTACATTATTATTAGGGATGTCTTGTATCATCTTGCTGGATTGGTGTAGGCAAAATGTATCACCTGGAACTTATTCCTGACATTCGGCTGTGAGCGAGTGAGTCGTGGACAAACACAAATGAATAAACAGCAGCTTTCACTTAATGATAACCACGCTGACAGTGTGCATCAGCCAGCAGAGCCCACATTAGGTCAAAACGGTCCCATTGCCTCTAGCAACATTACTCAGGTGCACCGCAAAGTAAGTGAAGTCTGTTGGTTTTACAACATTTGAACTTTTGACTTTTTGTACAGCTAATCAGCTGTCATTAGCCAAATATCAAAACTTTATTGACCTAACCTAATGTATACTGGGTACTGTGTCAGCACTCAGTATGAGAGATACTCAATATTTGTTGTCTTGGAAGATCAGTAAATTCTATAAATCTATAAATTATATATTATTATGTCTAAATAGTCATTTTTCCTAACTGTTCTTCCTCTCCTTGGTTCAATTTGTAATTTGTCTTTATTTTATTCTCCTCTCTCTGTTTCAATCCCTCTCTTATCATCCAGGGCTTTATCCCATCATTCTACCTGTTTGTCCTGTTAGAGTTTCGTCAGCTCAACTTACTGTCCAGCCCTCTCACCCTGTCTGAACTGCTATTCCGACTTTACCTCCCTCCAAATGGGGGCCATGATGAAAAGGTATGCAGGTAGCAATAGTAGACCCGCAGCTTTACAAATGTCTGACTTTTCTGATGTAAGATGTGAAAATACAGTTTTAACCCTCATCCTACCACCATATTTAACATACAAAGACTGGGGTCCGTGGGGTCCCCAAGAATAAACTGCTGTAAGAAACAACCATTATAGCAAAATGTTAACTCATTTCTTCTCAGAGTGCCCCTACCCTCCTGATAGTGTGTGATACTTTAAATTAGGACCCACAGGACTCAATAAATGGTTCCATCTATTAAAACTACATAGGTGGAATTGGATGCTTTTGGCTGGGGTCCCATACATTGGTATTTTTAAAAAGCGCTTGGGGGGGGGGGGGAGCGGGTGGGGTGGAGAGAGACACAGAGAAGCATAATAACAATAACAACAATAACCGTAACAACAATGAAGCGTTTCAAGAAGTGAAGGCAAGTCAAAAGTTATTTATACTTGATAACAGGTGTTAGTAAAGTGCTATAGATAGGGTTGTGCAGGTGTGCAGCCATTTTCAGGTTGCTTGAAATATTCATTCAAATTAGATTAAAATTAAAATTTACATATTTGATATTACCAGTAAACCGCACTGTGTTTAAACACCTGTAACAAACACATCATGCCCACTGTTGTATCTCTTTAAATTCATCTAGGTGCACTAATACATTGTCCTTGCTACTCTTTAATTTTATGTGTTTGAGCAGCAAGCCATTTTGGATTACCTCCTTTCCAACCCAGAGCAAAGCTGCTGGGTGCTGGATGGCTATGATGAGTTTCACAGCAAATTCGCCAGACAAGAGGTGCAGAGAGAACTGTTGGACCCCGAAACACCTCTGCCTGTGGCAGACCTCATCTCAGGGTTGTTAAATCGTCAGCTTCTTCCAGGATGCACTGTGGTGGTCACCTGTCGTGCACGAGACGTCATCGATTTGGAAGGAATATCAGATAAAGTGGGGCAGCTGCTGGGGTGGGACTGCCACCAGATCAAGGAGTATGTGGACAACTTCTTTGGAGTAAAAGGTGAAGACTTGCACACTTTTATATTTACATTGTGGTGTTTGTTATTTTATTAAAATATATTTCAATTTCTTTTGTCTAGCTTGATCAGTCACATACACACACACTCACTATAGTCGACGGTCTGCAGTAAAGATGTCATAAAGCGCAGTTGTGACTCGTTTTCACTCGTCATGAATTTATTTCATTCGTGGCAGAAAAACACTTTACACAAACCTTCAGAAACTCCTGCAGGTTAAACCGGGCTAACTAAACACAAAACACTAAAGCTACAAACAACTCATAATGCAACACTCACTGTAGGAGCTGGTGTTACAATGGTACTCTCTCCATTCAAAGAGAATATCTGATCTTGTGAACACTAAACTTGATGCAATAAAAATAAAAGAGGAGAGTCAGGGAGATGTCACATCTCCCTGACTCTCCTCTTTCTGTTGCACCTGTTGTACCTGTGTTACTGATTACACCTCTTCTCACTCATGAGAAGAGGTGTAATCAGCCTAAATAAGTGAAAACACCTCTGTGGGTCTGCCTTATGTGTTTGTGGGCTTTAACTCATTTATATCTCTACTACAAAGGTCACTCAACAAGCAGAGCTCTTGGGGTCCAGGCAGCAGATCTCCTTCTTTCTAGTCGACACCTCCTTACCATGTCCTCCCTCCCCGCCCTCTGCAACATCTGCTGCATCTGTCTGGAGCATTTACTGCTGGAAGGTAAAGAGGAAGGGACAAGAGCTAGATCCGAAGACAGGAGGGAAGAGAGAGGAAGTGAGGAAAGAAAAGAAGTGATCCAGAAGGAGGTAAAACGGGTACAGATTCAAGGAGGAACAAGAGGAGGGTGTGAAGACGTAATGATGGATGGGAGAAATGGCAGAGCCCAGCTACCTCCCACACTACCCCAGATACCCAGCACACTTACCCAGGTCTACCTCACTGTCCTTGGTGCATTTCTGAGCCATGATCCTGATAAAGAAGGAAGAAATGTCAAGCCAAAGACTACAAGTCTTCCACAGAGGTGAAGGTTATTTAGAGCACTTAACATATTAACACCACATCACACCATCAGCGGAAATATATAGCATTACATTTCAATAAATTTGATTGACAAGGTGACTTAAGAGAGCTTGACTGTTCGCTTCTCATCTATTTAAAGAACCCATTTGTGTAATTTCTTTATTTTAATGATATGCTTAGTCACTATTCAGTGTCATTTCAGTTTTCACACAATGCTTTATTATATATTCTACCACTGCAACAAATGCTGTTGTTGAAATTAAACTATTAAACTAAACTATTCTGATAATTTTCTGTCTCTTTGTGCAGCACTGCGTTTGCGCTAACCACCCTGAGTCAGTATCGGTCTGAGTTGTGTGAGCTGAGTCGGCTGGCCTGGAGAGGGTTAGAGGAAAGCAACATCCTCTTTCTGGAAGAAGACATTTCTCTGGATGTTTTGGAATTTTCAGTCAGGATAGGGCTCTTGTCAAAGGTTAGACATGGCTGCATGTGTGAATATGTGTGGGTGTACAAGGCTTCTTCTAAAACTAGGGGGCGATGTTCTTGAAGGAGGTATGGGTGTCAGGGGGATGTGTGTGTGTGTGTGTGTGTGTTTTGGGGGGGCATACTTCCTTTGAACTATGACATTAAAAATTAAATTACTAGTGTTGGGAATGTATTTATATTTTGGGCAAAATAGTTATGTAACATTGTAACAACCCTCTTATGCCACATTTCTCTATAGTTGGGATCTGCAGTATGCTGTAACTTGTGGTTTGAGGTCAGCTGCCTCTTCCAGCCCTACATTTGACTAGCTCACTTCTCCTTTTCACATGATACCTTTGCAATATGTAAAACCAATTTTCCTCCAGAAACACAGGAAAGTTCATATCTTGATGTAGAGGTTTTCTTTTTCTTTTTATCAAACAACGCACTTCTTGTAGTTGCTTCACTTGAAGAAGCCTTCCAGATGTTTCACTGTGAAAAGCTTATAATGGAAAGCAGCAGCAAGAAGTTTGCATTAATAGTAACCTTTTAAATACAGTTGTGAGCATAGGAAATGAAAGCAGATCAGATATCAGTGAGTAAGCCTCACTGATATCTGTTAGATGAAAGTAATAACAGGAGTACAAGAAGTCATGTTGCCTGATTGTTAATGCAGATTAGAATGAGGTTTTCTTTACAGTGACCATTACAGCCGTAGACTCTTAGCCTTGTTAGTGACATAATAAATAATACACGTCTCTGTCTTCCTGTAAGGTGGAGCTCAGACGGGAGGATGGGATGCATATCAACACCTACAGCTTTGTCCATCTGACCGTACAGGAGTTTTTGGCTGCACTCAGAATCATGACCAGTAATGATGTTAGTGACACACAGCTCAACAAGCGGTAAGGGACACAATTCAAGGAAACCAAATGGAACAGGAAAGGAACATGGTTATATTTTTCAAGGCAACTGCCGTCGATTACGTGGCCTCTATGAAGGTGAAAACTGTGGGCTCTATTTTAATGTAACAGCAGTTGACATGATCTGTCTTGTGCGTGAAATCGGTTACAATTTCAATTACAAATGTTTGTTTACATTATACAACAGTGTTATACAGTTGCTGTGCGCTTCGTTTAGTTTGTGCGTGTTGACAGAATCACCAAATTATCAGCTGAGTGACGTACTGGAAACAGATCTGGTTCTCAGATGTGTATTTACAGTACAGCATGTACAGTATGATCCAATTTTCACATTTTCTGAAATACCAACACCTTGCCATGTGTTGCCTCATTTGAACGCAACACCATCTCTTTACACCTGTCCTCCCACCTTTGCAGTGTACAAAAATACCAGGCAGATGGATAAAGTTACTATCAGGTCAGGTAAGCACATAGTGCTACTGTGTGCACTGCTACAAAAATAGAGCCCCGTAACCTAAGCTTGAAAAATCATCTCATATTTTAAAAATCATGACAGTAATTCTATACAAGTATTTGTCAATCTTTGAGCTTATACCTAAACTAAAATCTTACCAAACTCATTAGTGTGCAAAGGTATTTTGAATTATCTGGATAATGACACAAGGTGCAGAAGAATGTTATAGAATTTGACCATATGCAGTTACACTATATACCAGGAATAACTTAGCTGCGAAAGTAAGATGAGCTGTGTAAGTTGAGCACACTACCAAACATGGCTGACCTTTCTCCCTATAAGGAGGCCAGAAATGCACCGATGCAGGCACAAAGCAGATGATCCAATCAGAGGAGTGGAGGCTGACAGTACCAGACGTGACATGGCAGACGTGACATGGCAGACGTGACATGTCAGACGTGGCATAAACAGTCTGATTGTTTCTCTCTGCCTCATATTTTTCTTGTTACTGCTCCAGTTAACTAGATTTTCAAGTGACAAGAAAACCCAGTGTGAAAGACAACTCAGCAAGACTAACTGACTTAAGTCTGCACTTTATTTAATCAATACTTTTCATCACAGGCCCTTCATCAGGGTTTTTTTTAAACTGTAACATGGTGTTCTCTTCACAGAAGGCTGTTATTAAACCCTGTTGAGGGCCCAGTGAGAACACATGTCAAATGAATGAAGTTTAGACTCTGGGTGTCTGGTGGCCTCATAGCTGAAATACATACCATATAACTACAACATCCCTGGTTTGATTGTGGCTGGGAACCTTCATGTCATACCCCTCTGTCTATACCCATGTTTTATGTCTATACCTATACTGTAAGCTGTCCAATAACCAAAAAAAAAGAGTTTCTCCTTCTGTAATTCAGTTACTGCAGAAACGTCTTTATTATTTTCCAGCATCTTTAACAGCTCTGTCTAATATATTACTACACTTTGTGCTAAGGTTGCTGAATGCTACACAGAAAGTAAAACACAAAATGCTCTCTGGCAAGTTAGTCACTGTACCTAAATAAACAGACTACTTCTCTCATACTAAAATATGCCATTTTCATGTGATGATTAACTAGTCAAAGCAAAGTGAGGTATTATTCTCATCTGGCTGGTGAGGCTAGGACTTTCCTTTACACAGCAATATAATGTAAGTGTATTCCTTAATCTTGATCTAATTCAAATATTAACTTCGCTCCATCCTCTTCCTCATTGCTCTCTCAGATTCAGCCTAAAAACCCGCTGGACAACCAAGTCAGACCAGAGGACAGTCTTCACTGACTCTCTGTACCTGTATGTATGCGGTCTGGCGTCCCCACACTGCACCCCGGCCCTCATTCAATTAGCAAGGACTTCTGGTGGAGCTGGAGGTCAAAGTTGGGTCCAAAATCGGCAAGCCTTTATTCTGAAACTGCTAAAAAAACTGTGTCACAGCAACACCCTGACTGGACCAAAGGTTATACGAACTGAAGTGAATCCTGATAAATATCATTTACCACTTTTATCTCTGTCTCTTTCCTAATTCATCCATCCTTTTTCACATCTACCCAGATATTGGAGCTTTGTCACTGTGTCCAGGAAAGCCAAGACCACCAACTGGCCAAGCTGGTTGTGGGTACAAGAACCAACCTGGAGCTGCGCAACATCCGGCTATTACCTAATGATATCGATGCTCTGGCCTTTGTAGCTAACTCAGTGGGTGATAGCGGCTTCGGTTTGGACTTTGGGTCATGCTCAATGGAGTTGGAGTGTTTAGATGTCCTGCCCAGGTGTCAGTACATTCGACACCTCAGGTGGGTGGACACAAACACAAACAAAACAATATATAGCATCAACACACACTTGTCTACAGAATTAAAATCAAACTGAGTCTAATTTCTCCATATATATCCACAATTTATTTCATTTTCATATAAAAGAAGAAGAAGTTGCCAAATGAGGCTTATATGTGATTTGAATTTGCTTCTACATATCAAATGATAATCACCTATGGGGAGCAAATCATGGAATAAAGTATATATATGTCCTGAATCAGTCAGTTATGTAAAGTACAACATGTGCAACATGCACACAAGATGCAAGGTGCACAGGGCAGGTGAGGCTAAGAACTATTTTTATGGCCAGGGACATGGTGTGCTTTCAGGGAAGTTGAAAACTGCTGTTGTAACACATGGAGAGGATGATGTTGATGGTGTTGAGCTGTCATGAATCCGAACACCTGTGTTTAGCTCCTGGACATTTAGAGAGCTGTTGCACTGAGGCTGCGAATATGGCTCCAGAAAGAGCTGCTGATTTGCCTTTGACATTCCTCAGCCATCTGTCCCACTTACTGTGAAACTGACCGGAGCTCCTAGTCTGCTGCTGTGTCCCTGTGAGTCTGTCTGTAACAAGTAGACATGCAACAGTCTGGACTCAAGTGCAATAAGAAAGGTAGCCAGGGGATGACAACTGACCTGATGACAACCTTTAAAGGATATGAAGAGTTAATTTGCAAAAACAGATATCTCCATTTTTAGTAATTTTCATTTTTTTATTGTGCATTCCAGGTAATATCAATCAAACTGCAGCTGGGTTGTTTTGATTAAGTAAAAAATAACTCAACAAAATACAGATACAGATGAAATTAAATTTTATAGAAAGTTTTTTGTGGGGCAAAAGCAGACCAACAGTCTTTTTTAAATATAAGTTTATTAATACTATAAGTGTAATTTTACAGTATTCCATTTAGTATTCAGTGTAACTCCATATTCCATGTTACTTATTGTTACTCAGTGTTTCACAGTATTCAGTTTAACTCAGTCCTCCATGTTACTCAGTGTAACTCAGTAGTCAGAATGTCACTGTGTTCAGTCTCAAATCAATATTCAGGTTTTAGTATTTCGCAGTATTAAATGTTTTACAGTTCAGTATTTCAGTGTTTTCAGTTTCACTTCACTTCTTTTTACGCCCTCAAATCTCATCTCAAAGATGACTTTGAGCCAAAGTTACACCGAAACTCCGGCTGAACATAGTTGCTGCCATATTGTGTCACCTGACCTGAATACTATGCCCTGATTTGCTGAATGGATTTATCGGTTCCATTCAAGAACAGCACTGCTGTAAAACATGAACTTGCAATGCAGTGACAATGGACAATAACAGTTTTGTGACAAAATATATTTAGGGTTCAGAATGTGCTATGTGTTAAGAATAACTCACGACAGTCAGATCATTTTTTTAAAGGATGGCATTTATCAGTTTTTTCAAATGAACTCATATTCATATTTTATCAGACTCAAAAGAGAATGAACTCCCACACAATGTGTACACTGTCGTGTAACTTAATAGGACCTTCATCAGGCAAAATCAACTCAAACATAAGCACAGCCAGAAGCTGTCTAATGCAAAACCGGTCAGGACACAGACTGAGCTGCAAACATAACAGACAGATGTCAGTAAAACACACTAAAGCTCTTGTTTGTAAGCTCTATAGACACTGGTGAAAGCATGGGGTTCTGCACACTTGACATCAGATAGCAGCACACAAAGTTATACAATATACTTAAGAGTTATGTGTGTGTGTGATCTGCAGGCTTGGTCGAAACGACACCTCTCTGGAAGCAGTGGACTTCCTCATAGGGAAAATGTCTTCATGTTTGAACACTAGAAGGCAATCATGAAAACTGACAAGAACAAGCAGGTTGATGCCAGCAGCAAGTTTTTCCTGCAGCTCTCAAGGCCTCTGTGCCATCAGTCCCAGTGTCAGTATCACAGAGACCTCCCATGCAGTTATACCATGCTTATTTCCAAAGCACATATTATATCACCCAGGGGCGGGACATGTTTATAGTCAAGGGGGGTGAAGCTCTCTTTAGGGGCCTCTTTTTTAACCATTAACTAAACAATAAATTGAATTGGTGATATGAACACAGCAGCAGAATCAATAATTATTCTAGAAGATAACATCCAGCAGACTAACTCTTCTTGAGACATGTTCTTGTGTGCTTACAAATCGAAAGGGATTTGGGGAAGTCCCGACATCTTGTTTCACTGTGAATAATACACACTGAATTCTCATTCTTTTTTCTTTTTTTTTTTCAGTTTTCGAAGCCGCAAATATGGTGACAAGTTTGCAGAGAAGTTGTCTTCCATTTTGCCTGAATTCACAACCTTGAGAAAACTAGAGTAAGTGTGTTATTTTTGCATTTTGTCTTTCACAGTCTGTGTTTCAAGTCTCTCTTTAATTCAGATCCATCTCAACAACAGTGGTGTTTTTTTTAGATGTTAACCTTCCTCAAACTATCAGTTTATTTGATTTCTCATAGGAATAAACAGTAGTGGAAGCCACCTGTCCTTAAAATCACAGTGATATTGAACAATTAAAAGAGAGACTTAAATCATATCCTTCAGATTTGATTGGACTGCTAAAAGGTGGGCGTGGCTTGGTAAATACAGTGCAATACAGAGCTGTAGAGAGAAACAGAGCTGTAGGGGACTGTTGGCCTCCACACACACCACCTTCACCTGTGTTGTTAGATCAGGAGGAAGAGAGAGAGAAAAGAATAAATTAGACCTCAGCAACATTCTTTTGGAAATGAAAACAGAAAAAGTTTTTACCAGCTGATAACAAACAGACATCTCCATCTATAATACCATAGATGGAATACATTTTTGCTCCTGATTTCAAGATGAGTCATCAAACATACAAAAATGTTTTTATAGAAAGAGAAACGACAGGGATAGGGATTTTAATATAAAAATACTACAACTGATAGTACTGATTTTTATTATATATTTCTGATTTACATATAATATACAACAGATTCTTACACTATATTTAAAGAGATAACTGAATTAACACAGGGACACAGGATTAGTACTAGGAAAATGTACTTTTTTATTTCACTGTGTCTTTAACACCCATAGAACAAATTTCAACTAATTTTGTCTTTTTCTTCTTAAGGTTTTGTGGTGCCAGCCTGACTGCCGTAGGAGCAGCTAGTTTGGCTTCTGCTCTACAGAGCTGTCCAGACATCACTGAAATCAAGTATATTTGCTCTTTATTTCTAAAATATATCTAATTTCACAGCTATAGCTACAGTAGAGCTCTTCAGTTCTTTGGAAATGTGTAAACAGTTTGCAGGGTTGCCGAAACCTAATATTTTGGATACAGGTCTATAATATGACACCAAACTCATTTCGTTGGCTTTGTTTTTGTGTTGCAGTCTGAGTGACAACAACTTGAAAGATGAAGGGATTAATCACATAGCTGATACCTTTACCAAACTACCAAGACTGCTCTCTGTGATGTAAGTTTCTACTTCTGATGCCAGTGCTTGTTTTTTCAAACACCACAATACAGTATCTCAAGATGTTGTTGATTTTGTGCTTAAGAGTTATGTGTGTGTGTGATCTGCAGGCTCGGTCGAAACGACACCTCTCTGGAAGCAGTGGACTTCCTCATAGGGAAAATGTCTTCATGTTTGAACATCCAACATATTCATGCAGAGTAAGACCACACACACACATACGCACATACAATTTGGCCCCAAATACAGCATCAGTGTTTTTGAATGAATGTTTTTGAATTTATCTAAGAGGCCATACAGTACATCCACACAGGCTCTCTCTTGTGTGTACTTGTTGGGTTTTCCGCTCATTCTCACACTTTGAACATTTGACTGCAGTTTGTTGACTATACATTGTACAACTCATGCTACTCGTTTAGTGCTGTCAGCATTTCTGCAGACAAAATATTTTCGCAGTCGCATAAAAAATGTAGTCTTCCAAATTTACCCTATAGACCTCAAAGCAATCATGTGGAAGTAAATAAAGTAAAAAGCAAGCAGATACACTTTTTATACAATACTTATACAGGAATATAGATTTTTTTTTTTTTCTTTTTGCAGTGGTATGAAAGAAGTGACAGTAACTTTCTTCCAAAGCTCTGTTATGAACAGGTGAGTTTAATGATTTATAATGAACAACAGGCTCATCAAACAAATACTGCATTCACGGAAATCTTGTCTTATTTGTTTCCTCTCTGCAGACATGAAAGCAACTCTGAACGAACAATCAGGTAAGACATTAGACAATAACATAAGTTATGACTTTAACTATGGATCTGTGAGACCGAACGATGACCGTCACCATGGTCTTTACCTTGAATGATGCCATCCTTCTACCAATCCAATACCTTATGTCAACAAAGTCATGTCTGACCTTTGGAGGCTTGGCCCGCTGTCTATAAGAGCATAATCTATAACACGCCTCCTTAGATCCATAGTTATAATCATAACTTATGATCTATTTTGACCTCACTCAGACCGTCACCACGGTCCTCACCTTGGATGACTAGTACCATCAATGTTGCGAGGAACAGAGGACTCCACTCCCTCACATCCTCGCCCAGCAGGTGAGAGCAGAACAGCGGAACCCAACGGTGCAGGGGATGCCACATTGACTGTAAAATCTAGAAAATGTACAGTGAGCACTCCGTGTTGCTGCTGCACAGATTTCTGATAGAGTGACCCAGGAAGTGGCTACACTTCTGTTTGAGTGAGCTACCAAAGTACCCGGGACTGGGAGGTTCTGCCGAGAATATGCCTCAGATATAGTGTTAACAATCCAATCGGATAAACACTGTTTGGACACAGGGAGCCCCAGTTTTTTATCATTGAAACAGTCAAATAGCTGACAGTGTGAAGATCTCAGAGACTGAGTGCATGCAATATAAGCCCTTAGTGCCCTCACTGGGCACAAAGTAAGCAGGCTTACTTCCCCCTGTGGGAGTAGAAATGTGCTGATCTCAGCCACTTGGCTTACCATATGAGGATTTACCAGTTAAGGCAAAAATGAGGAATTCAGAATTCAACCAGAGAGACAGCTGTGTTATCAGCCCTCCATGTCATTACTCACTTACAGACAGAGCATGTAACTCACTCACTCTCTTGGCAGACTACATAGCCAAGAGGAATGCTGTTTTGTGAGACAGAAACTTGTGACTTGAGCTTGAATTGATCCCTGGCATTGCCTATGGTCTTCAGGACAGCCTGAAAGCCTGTAGGACGGCTGGTTTGGGGTGCCATATCTGGCCCTCTGCCTGTGAGAGAAGGTACACCCTGACTGGAAGGGCCCAAGGTTGACGGTGAACCAAGCAAAGGAGTATTGGAAACCAGTGCCTCCTTGGCCACCAGGGTGACTTTTAACAGCACTTTGTAATGGCCCAGGTTGATCCTGTTGAGTACCTGGGGAATCAGAGGAAATGGAGGAAAAGCGTACAACAATTCTTCCAGCCACTCTTGAGACAGTGCATCTAAACCCACAACGTCTCCCTGACCCTTCAGGGAGAACCACATCCCGCAATAGATTGTCTCTGCTGACGCAAATAGGTCGGTCTAAGCCATGCCTAACCGGGTCCATAAGAGGGCTACCACTGGATGAAGCCTCCACTTTTCCAGGGGAGGACTAGTCAGGAGGTCTGCTGCCCGATTTATAACCCCTGGAATATAAATTGCCCTGAGTGAAGCCAGATGCTGAAAGGCCCAAAACAGGAGTTTCTGTGGGGACTGTGGTGACGGTCTGAGTGAGGTCAAACGGATCTCTGTTATCAAATGTTGACTACTTCCCAGATCTTAACTAATATAGACAGTTTCCTTGAAGAACTTTGCTCCTGCTTTAAAGTGAAATGGCTGTTAGCACAGTGCATGTACCTTGACTAACTACTACTTACTTACTACTGCTGTATTACTGAGTCAATGCCTGAACAGCATCTAATTCATGTGTTGATTCACATGTGTTTTACACTTTTTTATTGTTGATCTAACATTTCTTTGTTTTTATAACTTTGAAACTTTTGGTACCATTTTTCTCCAGCTTGTTGAACCAGGAATGGAGCAAGCCTGAAATGGAGAGACTTGCAAAATCATTGGCATGTTGCCCGACCCTGTCTGTCCTGGAGTAAGTAACCCTAAATACGCCTCTTCAAATGTGGCAAAACCCCTGATCAATGACACAACACACAAAAACAGAGTATTATGGTACTAAATGTCATGACCCGGGCCATGCTTCCAGTTATTTCCCTTGTGTTTCCCTTTTCCCCTGTGTCTCCTGTTTTCTTCCGTCTGTGTATGTGTGTATGATGTGGGCGTGGCTTCCTTCCTTGGCACTCTCTGGCTCCCTCCTGAATGCGGCTCATTCACCTCACCCGCCCAGACTGCACATCTGCCTTCCATCAACTCAACAGTATATCTACTCTGGTTCTCCATCCACTCATCACCAGATCATTGTTTCTACTACAGTGGTAGTCTCTTGCTCTCAGCCGCTCTGCAATAGCATATTCAGAGTTATTCCTCGTGATCACTACATCCCTCCGATCCCCCTGCCTGCCTGCCTCGCCTGCTTCCTTACTAAACCCACAAGCTTATCCTCAGCTAGCCACGCTCACTCCCTCGTCCACCTGTCCTGCTCAGCTCAGCTCTGCCGTCCACCATCGCCTCTCTACCTTCTGCCCTGCTTTTTTTTTATCTGAATCACAGTAGTTTGTCGGTGGATTTGATTCTGGTTTCAGTGGGCCATCACTTCCTTTTTTGTCAGCAGATCAAGGCTCCCCACAACTAACATTTTGCATGTTATCATCAAACACTCAACACTATCATTTGCCACTGAGAGTCAATACTCTGGTCTCTGTATGAGTCATTTGTTCCACACAACATGTCACTGATCATGTATATAGCATATTTATGCATATCAAATGCCAATGAGGTTCTGCGTGTGTCTGTGTGTGTGTATTGTATGTGTGTGTGTGCACCCTAGTCTGTCTGGAGGCCAGTGGGATGTGGAAACTCTGAAGACACTGACTCAGTTTTTACCCAAGTTCAGCATCACCAAAAAGATCATGTAAGACTGATTTTACTGTGGTATTTCTTACACCAAACTACCCATCACAAAGCATATGATATAAGACTGACATAAGGCTTTCTTCTATACATTATGCAGTTTAGAGCCATACTGTACATTTAATTCTGAAAATAATCAATACATTTGGGGCACCATTCATTTTTTTGTGGTCAGGTATACGCACAAAAACAGTGTTCAACATCTACAAGAAATAACCTGCAAACAGCAGCAGTTTGCTGATGTTCTCATGTCTCTTCTCAGTGTGAATGATAGCTGCTCTTCAGTGGAGGGTTTGGTGGCTCTGACTGCTCTGCTCTCTGATTGTCCTGCTGTGATGGAGCTTCATATCAGGTACAAACACACTTGTAATGTATGTTGCATACTATAAATGCACATATTGACAAATTGACATATTGTACCAATAAATTACCAAAATGTAAATGTACCAAAAACAATCAGCAACATGTTCACATTTTATTAGTTAGCTTCCAATTTTTATTGTTTACTGCACTCTACTTTGTTATGAAACACTGGGTTCATTCACAAATACTCTAATATAAATTGTCCTCAAATAATCAGAAACCACACAGATTACTTAATTTAATTCTTGATAGTGATGTCACCACTGCAGCGTAACTGTATGTTTCAGACTGCAGAGCCCTGTCCAGGTGTCTATGTTATTCTCTGAAGGGAGACAACAACCTGCAAATGAAATATCTAAAACACTCTGGTATGTATTACAGCATTATCACAATGAAACAACATTTTGAGAGCATCCTATTGCAACATGATGTTGGGATGGGATTTAATAGAGAGAGAGAGAGATCAATCAAAAGTGTTCACCAATGCAATAGTAGTGGGTGAAACATGTTCTACATCTACAGATATGAAAGATTCCACTGATGTAGATAATATTAATGATATTGCTGAATACTGATATTACTGTTGAGAGTGATTATGATGATGGTGTTGCCTCTGTTAGTCTCAGCTGCTGTGGTCTGCTGCCTGCTGATCTGCAGAAAGTGTGCAAGAGTTTGGGAACGTCTTCTGATCTCACAGCGCTGGAGTAAGAAACAATATTTACATTTTGTATTTACCAGCCTGTATAAATGCAATGATGTGGAAGTTGCTAATATACGAGTGGTGACAATGTGACATTTATCCATCTCTCAGTAGACCTCTGTTTATGTTCTTCACTTCACTCTATTTGCCTAAATATGTCTTTATTTGTAATAAGAGCTTTATGAACTGTGAACATCTAAATTTGACCTCTGTGTCTTCATGGTAAATTCAGATGTGGCCTTAAATTATAATGGGACTTTGTTAATACGGTTTTGTGCTTTATTCATATCTTCTGCATCCCATTTACTTGAGTGTTTCCTTTATTTTGGCAGCTACTCTGTGCTCCATATTTCTTTTGTGGCGTTCTTACTTCTGACACTATTTTAACCCCACATTCTTGTCTGTCAGTCTGTCCAGTAACTCTTTAGGCAACAAAGGTCTGAGGAAACTTCTGGATGTCCTGCCTCGTCTCAGCAACATCCAAGAAATCAAGTAAGACTCACATACAAAAAGAAGATACCCCCAAAGCAGTTATAAAAATTAAGAGGCTTAACAGGTGATTTATAATGCAAAAATGTATATTTGTTAAGTATATACTAAAAATGTATGATGAGCATATAATAGGAATGACCAGAAGTTGTGTGTGTGCCATAGCTTTTTAACTGAGACAGGAGGAAAGGACAGATGGTATGTTGGCAAAAGCATGACTATTATTTTCTCACTAAACAGGTTCCAAACAAAATGTCATATTGCCCAGCCCTATTATCCAGGATAAATGATGCCCTCCCCCCAGTCTCATTGTGTTTGTGTTTGTTTTTCAGTGCCAGTAACAATGGCATCAGCATGGAGGGAGTAGTGATGCTGGCTGGTGCTTTGTGCTCCCATGACAACTTAACACAAATTCACATCAGGTACTCTTTGTTTTGTATTTTAGGCATTTAATGATTTAGTAGAGCAGCAGCAGAATAAACACTGCCACCAACGAGGCAAGCTGTGAGCTAGAAGTGCAACAGCTGACAATTGCTGCCTTTATGCCTTCATGCTTGTTTATAGAATACAATTGATTTTTGCACAGAAATGAATGTGTCTTATTATAAACTATAAACTGACGTAAAAAAAGTTCAAAATGTTAATCTTATATTGTCCTGTTGGTTTCCACAGTGATGGAGGCAGAGAGGAGGTGATCCTGAAGTTCTGCCCTGACAAGAGGTACAAAATCTGCATCTGTGATAACCACCTGCACACCACTGTCTGCATTTTCATTTCTCAGTTAATAAGCAAATTCTGTTTTCTTCCTCTTTTTTTAGCGATGACAAACAGCAGCTAAAGATATTCAGGTGCAGTAAGCTCATAAAGAATTGGAGGAAAAACACACATTTGACATGTTTTTCTACACTTTACAAGTCATTACTTCAGGATTAAAGTGAAGAAAAACATCCTCTTTTATGTTGCAGGATAAACAACAGCAGCCTGCTGCCAACTGATATAACCATGCTGTGTAGGAGATTGGTCCAGTGTCGCTCCCATTTGGAGTTAGAGTAAGTTTAATTATTGTATATACATCAGAATATTATTTTATGATATAAATAGGTAAACAGGTAGACATTTATATACTATGATGTGCCAGTTTGTCTCACAGCCCATTGAAAGACGAGGCTATTGAGAATCTGCTTAAAGTCCTGCCCAAGATGGTGTCACTGCAGAGACTCAAGTAAGACTTATACACATGTATGAATGTGTGGATGGTTTTGTGTGTGAGAGGAAGATAAGATTTCTCAAGATGTATCCAATTTTTAATTTTTTTTATTATTATTATTTTTAATATTATTAATATTATATTATAATATTATATATTAATATTATATTTTTTTATAAACTGAAATAATCCCTGTTGGGAGTATTAACATTAATCCTACACATACGTAGTAAAACATATGTGTACTGTATGAATATTTAAAATTGTACCGATATGTATTGTTAGTTATTGTGATAAAAATATACTGATGATGGCACTAAGCAGAAGAAGCATACACACAGAGATGTGACCAGAAATAAGTACCAGTTTTAAGAAAGATCTGTACAAGGATGTGTACAGAGTATGAGTGGTCTATAGACACTGTTCCAAATTGCAAATCTGACGTGCAGTACTGAGCACTGGAGGGGTCACGTGACATAATGAGGAAATCTGCTGCAGAAAAACCAAACTGTCATTTTAAAGTTAGAGCATGATGTTGTACTTTTACACCACATGAGAAATGATTTCACAAAATGTTGTTAATTTAGAGCTGTGATGTGATTATATTCTCGCTTAATTTGAATTATCGCTATCCTCTCTTCCTCCTCAGTGTCACCCACAGTATCATATCCACAACTGGAGCAGTGATGTTGGTCAGTTGTTTGAATGACAGTCAGCGAGTCACAGCAGTGGAGCTCAGGTACGACACTTTCCTGCGTTGCCTCTATCAAGAAATCAACTTGACACATTTGAAAATCAAAGTTTAACTCGTTTCTGTATCCTCTTGAGTAATTATAATAAATATGTTTCTTTAATAATTTTATACATTTTTGTCTCTGTATTGTGATATCTGTCACTGAACATGTTTTTGTTAAATACTGCTTTGAACTCTTCTCCAGGCCTCAGAGTGAATCCTTCATTCATTTTGACAGAGTGAAAGCAGAGCAAGTCAACTGCAGGTCTGTGATCAGCAACTGATATTTTTTTAGAGTGTACTGACTGGTAAAACTGAAAAAACTGGTTGGGTGGTTGTTTTTGTAGACAGTTTGTCACCTGTTCAACAGCATATCAGATCTTGCATCTTTTAGTTTCTCTTTCATTCTAACTGCCCGTGTATGCGGTTTAGTATCAAAATGAGCATAAGCTCTGTCAGCACTGGCAGAAACTGCTGTGTCCCACAACTGAAGGCGGAACAGGGCAGCAAATTTATAATGTAACGGACATCCTCCCTCTGAGTTTTCATTTTAGAATCTAGTAGAAAAAGATATAATGCATAATACGTTTTTTTCTAAAGTAAAAGAACATGTCCCTGAAAGTCTTCCAAACGGAAGAGAAGTAATTATCAGAAGAATTACGGGAAGTGAGGAATTATCTGATTATGACGAGAAGCGAGAAGTGCTGTTTAGCCTGTGTGTCACGTGACCTGCTTCTCTTAATCAGTACAAAAAAAGGAATTACTTTTTCAGCAGATAAAGAGTAAACAAACCCAAACTGGCTGTGTCTTCACGTCGGCCTACTTCCTGCTTGTATGTGCACACAGGTTAACTCGTTTCAGCCTGAACAGTGACAATATGGGGAGACTGCTTGAGATCCTGCAGCAGGGTGCCCAACTGTCTGACTTGGAGTATGAGCCACACACAGACACACTCTTACACTCGCATACATTAGCACACACACGCACGACAGCATGTATCCGTCTACATACTGTATATACTAGTATTACTCACTCACTCACTATTGGCATTAACGGTGAGCTATTCTCTTTTTTGACTGCAGTTTATCAAGTAACCAACTGGAGGATGAAGGAGTGAAACATTTGGTGGATTCTCTACCAAAGCTTAAAATCACCAGATATGTCAAGTAAGATACATGTTGTGAAATATGGTTCCATATTAATTTGTAGCTGCTGTGTAGAACAAGCTAAAGCTAAAAAAAAATACAGTTTTAATGAAGTCCTTGTTAAAACAGAAAAACAACTATTTGCGTGCAACCCTGCACTTTGAGGAACATATACATTTTTTTAAAAACTTTTTTGTCCATTTATGGCAAATTAGAGCCTGATATTAGACTGATATATTTCCAGCAGTTATTGGCTCAGGTGTATTTTATATTCATTGTAATGTACAAAGATTTAATTTCCAGTGAAAATCAAAATTTACTGTTCAAAACGTGCTACTTTATATTTATTGTCATTGTTACTGTCTTATATTTATTATTACTGTCATCTTTGGCTTTTAAGTTAATTGTTCAACTGTAAAGTATCATGTTTTAGCCTCTAAAAGCAGATTTAAGTAGTTGCCAAAAACGTGTATTTATTTAAAATTTTTATTTCAAAAAGGAAAATCAAAAAAAAGTTTTTCACTCACAAATATCAATCAGTATCAACCTCAAATGTCATTTATATTTATGTAGGTGTAGTGTTGGAAAATGGTTGGTAGTAATGTAGCACATATGATAGTAAAAGGGTTAACTATAGAATAACTCTTTTATGGTCTTACATGTTTCTTCCTCTGCAGTCTGAGCAACAACAGCCTGACCCAGCAGGGGTTGTTGGATGTGGCCAGCACACTGTGTACCTGTGATAACGTCTCTGGTGTAGAAGTTGGGTGAGAATAACTAAGAAAACAATTAAATGAAGCATTAAAAACTGTAAAAACAAATTAAGTATATTCACAGCTGTTGTACTATCTTTGGACTTGACTTTCTGGCTCTAATTCTGTCTGCTGATAGGTTGGGAGCTGAGAAGAGGTGTCTCATCTGGTTTGGACAATATGGAGGTTGTGAAAAAACTCTGAGGTTGGTCAAGAATCAGTCTGATAATGTAGTTTACAGGCAGCAGCACACATTACATTCATCTGTTATGAAGTATATACCTTTGAGAAATCCATCATGTATTTAGATATTTTTTCTTCTCTCTCTCCCCATCTTTTCTGCCTCTTCAGTTTCAGAGAGAGTAGTTTGGAACGTGACCATCTGGTCAGATTAGCAGAGATCGTGTCTAACTGTCCCAATCTGACCAAACTGGAGTAAGTATGTCCATCTTCAGACCAGAGTTTTGGTTTTTTTTCCATGCTATCCTCTGATACTTAATCATCATCTGTGATTGGTCCACAGGTTCAAGAACAATTTGCTACAGTCAGAGTGGATTGAACATTTTGTCAAACTGTTGAACAGCAGACAGACAGGATGCATTGTGAGGTGAGAAGGAGTACAGTAGAAATAGTTTGTGCTGTTTTCTCCTAAAGGGAAGTTTTAAATGTAGCCGTTTTAGCATTTGGAGTCACAAGCTGGTAGTCTTGACGTTGGCAGACGTGATAACATTAACCCAACTTTTTTTTTTTTTTTTTAGCTTTGGTCTTCATTTTTTTAGCTTTTCTTTTTTTATACAGGCATCATTTCGGTCTGAACCTTCTCCTGTGTTTCTGTCCAAATAGCTGAATGAACTGTGCTGAACTGTTGAATTACATTGTTTTATATATTTGTGTATTATATTGTTGTCAGTTTTGAGGAGTGTTGGATCAGATCTGTGGAAGCTGTTAGTTTGGTGTGTCGCTGTCTGGACCTTAACAGCAACATACAGGCCATCAGGTGAGATATGAAAGCAAACACACACACACACACACACACACATTCAGACTATACACTCCTATGTCCCAAATCAAGTTTACAGTACGTGTGTTGTCATGACTAACACCCCTAAACACATTTACTTTGCAGGGTCCATCACACCACGCTACACCTGTCCTTGATGAAATCCATCAGGTAATTAATGTCAATAAATTAATTTAACAAATTGAATATCTGTAGTCTCTTGTAATTCAGCAGGTAGTTGAATTTTCTCTATTTAATATCAAACTTTAAAGTGTTCCAGGCTGTGCTGCATTCAAAATATAAAAAATATATGATAATCAAAAAAAAGGGAAAAAAAGGAAATAATGCATCATTTTGTGTCATCTGTCCTTGTGTTTTCAGTGGTGACTCTGCAGATCCAGCTCCATCAATGGCCACAGAGAAAATAGGGTACTTCTAATTTAATTTAAATGTGCTGCCTAAAGTATCCAAAAATTAAACAAATAGCAATACTGTGGTCTTGAGAAATACACAAATGCTACATGTTAGAGTGTTAAAATGATTGTACAATGTAACAGAAAACAAGATTTTGTTTCAATGGCTTATGAATTCATTTAAACAGCCTTGTGGCCTGTGCAGTAGAGGGGTACCAGATTGCAGCAATGAGCAGCATCATCCAGAGGTGTCCGTTACTGACAGAGCTGGAGTTAGTACTCTCTATTTTCTCTATTAATACAATAAGGACAAGGCAGTAAGCAGTAAATACAGACCGACACTGTCAGACATATTTTTGAATTATGTTTATTCTCATTATTCACAGTTTTTCCCAAAACAGCCTGGGTATAGAGGGAGTTGAGTTCCTCTGTCATGTTCTTCCCTCGCTACCAAATCTCACTTCTCTCAGGTTCGACTTTTTTTCCCCCATTTGACACTTTTACCAAAGCCTGTTTTAAAGTTCTAGCATGACAAGCATCCACTTTTGTCTTTTACAGCATTGGCTCCAAAGAAACTTGTATGACTGTGGTTGAGAAGCTCTCAGAGGCCTTACTGCAGTCTACAGCCATTCAGAGCTTAAAGTGAGCATCACACACACACATCATCCTTTTCTAGAGCATTTCCTTTTCATTTTCTCTCATTGTCTTTATTCAGAGTGTGAATAAAGACACTTAATGATTTAGAAGCACTCCTCATCTCTTATTATTATTGTCATGTTGCAAAGTGGGCCATATTTAGGTCAGGGGGGCCTGGTCAGATCAGAGCATTCACAACTAAACAGCCGGCCAGGCTCTGCTAACATGAGTAGGACAGTGTGAAAGTATGTTCATAAAGATGCTCTCAGACATACAGTATATGTGAACAAACAAATGTGCAGCATTGAAGGGAAATTATTTTTAATTTCAGTAGTTTCTCAAACCATCTGGCAGGCATGTACAGATTTAGCAGCCAGGATTAATGCTCTTCTCCAAATACACAGAGCAACGTTTGTACAAGGGAAAGTACAGAGATTTCTATATCTATTCCATCTTTTATATCTATATGTTTTTGTATATATTTATTGTACTTCTCAAGCTTTCATTTTTGATTTCTCTATTATTTTGGCCACCATCAAAGATTTGTATGGGAGGAATTATTGTTCATGTTTAGATGACAACAATATAACAGGGCTCCTTTTTAGATCTTGACACATAATGTATGAAAATGACCTGATTGCTGCCTGGCATGCACAATTTTTTATTTTTTTACTCACGTCACTTTCCTCTCCACAGGTCATGCCAGTTTAAATATAATTGTTTGTGTTCATTCTCGTGTCTCTCTCCCAGCCTATCAGGTCATGTGATTAATGACCCAGCAGCTCAGATTATGACCAGAATATTGCCCCGTCTACGATCAGTCAAGTAAGCCTTCAACATTTAGTAATATGTAGTGTATCTGTTGAAATGTAAATTAAATTGTATATATTTCTATATTTTATAGTTATGAACATGATCCACAGCCACCATGCAAAACATAAAGTTCTCATCATGTGAAAAAACTAGCGATAATGTTTCATCTATCCCAAACAATATATGAAGATTGGAAAACGTTACCGTTTGACTTGTCTTTTCTAGTCTGTCCCATTGTATGTGGTCGGCAACTGGAAGGCTGCAGCTTGTCAAAGCACTGGGACAGTGTGTCAATCTGGAAAACCTTTGGTAAAACATGCAAAAACACGCACACATGTGCATATACATATGCATGTAAATAAACAATTACAAAAATGTCTGAATACAGATTGAGAGGCTTTTATAATGTCTAATGTGTGTGGTTGTGTATGTGTTTGTGTTTGTGTGTGCACCCCAAGTCTGGACTGTGTGTGCCTGGATGAAGACAGCAGGATGTATCTGGCCGAAGCACTGAGGAATACCCGCTCGATACGCAGTCTCAAGTGAGAAACAGCCTCTGGTCTCATTAAAGCATGATACACCAAACCTCCTTTCAAAAGTTATTACAGTAGTAATAAAGATGTCCCTCTGACACATGTGAAATGTGGTCTGTTTATAGCCCCTGGACATTTAGTAATTAAGAGAAATATTTAATTTATTTAGGGAAGCCTGCAAAGTTATTTTGGCAGACGTCTTTACTTTTACTGCTACAATCATGTTGACACTTTAGTTCCACATATCCCGCGCCACTCTAATAATGTGGTCTATTTATGATGCCATGCATTTGCTTACATTCGCTGCTCACATTACAGCCACCGCTGTTGCAGCTTGGCATACCAGCATGTCATCAGCTCTGTATGAACACGCCCTACCCGGGAAAACTTATTATTATTCCCCGATCTCCCATAGTGCTAAGTTGTAAAGTGTTGCTTACTGAGCGACAGGGTCAGAACATAGATGACAACTGTTTAGTGTATAAATACACATGATATTTACATGAATATAAATCTTCTCCACATGAGCTGACTGACTGAAATGTGTATTTAGCTCTTCCTTAACACCACTTAACTTTTTTTTCCCTGGCAATCACCTACCGGGTCTGTACACCTGGTTTAGAACCAATCATGCATTCAGTGTGACTATAACAATTGTTTGGTTAAACAGCAAATTTGTCCCTGTTTATGTGGATTGTGTGTGTGTGTGTGTGTGTGTGTGTGTGTGTGTTCCAGGCTAAATAAGATTACCACAGCGACAGCACTACCAGAAACAAACAGTGTGCTGGATCTCCTAGCTGCTATGGTGGAACTTACACGAATGGAGGAGATAGAGTGAGTTTTGCAGACATTGTGCACATACAGTACATGAATGTGACTAACTTCCTTTCAGTCTGTCACAAATTAAAAGTCATCATCAGTGATGTGGGATGCCTCCTTTCTGTTGTGGTTTCAGGTTGGAGGGATGTAGGATGGCTGATAGAGGAGCAGAATGGCTGACCAGACTTCTTCCTGTCTGGACAGAGCTCAGAAAGTTCAGGTATCCTGTCTGTCTCATCTGTCTGCCCCTCAGAATCAGAACCACTCTTTTGCTTTTGCTCTGATTGTTTGCAGCCAAACTCCAAAAATGCCTAATTATACACTTCCCATAATGCAACACAATAACATCTTTCATTAGAGCCTCCAGTTTGTACCGCAGACTTTTGGCTGAAAATGTGATGCCCAAACAGAGACAACTCTGATGAGGTGATCAGGGTTATTTTCCCTCCAGAACCACACGCAAAATGATACAACTGTTTTCAGGGGTCGAGTAGATCTCCTCCTGACAAGTGAACTTCATGTGTAAAATCAGTGGGAGGAATGACCTTTTCCATTTCTAAACAATTTAACCGTTCCGATGATCTTTGTAATGTTTAAGTTAAGCTGTACCAAAAGATCATCCCCTCACAGAGTCACTGACAGAGCCACTCAAAACACACAGGCCATTTTATGAGGCTATCATCGCCCTCTCTATGCTGACCAGCTGTTCCCACTTGGCAGCTGGTCCTTACTACTCAAGAGTGGGACTGACTTGACCCCTTTTGGCTCAGATGTTTGGCCTTCATTAGGAGATGCTGTTGTTGTATTTATTAGTCATTACATGTTGTATTGTTGCTCTACATGTACATCTATTATAGTGCCTTAAATTCCTTTATGGCTGCTATTAATGTTAAGAGTTTGGCGCCATCCAGTGGCAGAATCAAAAATGACTAATTCCAATCTCATTTTACCCACCGAGACTTTAAGAGAAGAACATTTAAACTGCAGTATTGCTGCTACATTTAATGTTGGGTGTTTGTGTTTGCAGTCTAACGAAGAACCTTATCAGTGATCAATCAGGTGACAAGCTGCTGGAGGCTTTGAGAAGCTGTAGTCACCTGGAGGAGCTCCAGTAAGGACATTTTTCACGTGTACTGCTTGTATGCAAGGCTACAGATAACATTATGCTCCAACAAACACTTAAATCTTTTTATCCTGCTTTTTTTATTACCACATGTAAAAACTCATCTTCAAAATTGGGTTCTTTCCTAGGAAAAGTGTATTTTTCTACATGATAATTTTAGCTTTTTTTTTTTTGTTTAATTTGTTTTAATGTATTTTGGTTAAACAGAGGAATACAAATGACACATCTTTTCTTTTGCATATTTATGAGCATTTAAGAATTAAAACATCTGTTTCTGTTCTCCTCAAAGTCTGTCTGGTAACAGTCTGGGTGATCTGACTGCTGCCAGGATGGCCCTTGTTCTGCCATCACTGACACACCTCACTGTGTTGGAGTAAGTCTCACACGCACATACAAATGTTCCTTTTGGCATTTATTACATTTGTCAGAATTATCCTGAGGTTCGTGGTCTTTATGCACGTGTGTCTTTTCTAGTATTTCAGAAAACAGTATTGGATGTGAAGGGTCAGTGAGTTTATCCAAAGCAATAATGTGCACAAAGAACCTCACCAAGATTTAGTAAGTAACTCTCGTCCTGCTGTTTTGGGAACACAACCATGAATGACTATATTGACTGATCATTAGATTCATATTAAATATGTTTCTTTTTCAGTCTGACCTCTGTTGGCACACCAGAGCTATGTGCTGTAGTTGCCAGTCTGGCCCACTGTCCCCTCATACAGGATGTGGGGTAAGTTTACAAATGAACATGAAATAAGTTGTCAATAATGAATACAAATATTAGAGGCACTGGGGGGGATATTGCCTTTTTTAAGCTTCACAAATTGTTCTCAGCTGTTATCTAAATTCTAAGAGTGATTGTTTGTTTCAAAATACTGTAAAACTCTCTCTTTCTCTCTGTGTCTCTAGTCTGGGATGGAATAATTGTAGTGATGAAGTGGTGCTGGAGTTGGCCAGAGTTATGCCTCTTTGTCAGAAGATGACCAAAATAGAGTGAGTTTGTTCACACACACACACACACACACACACACACACACACACACACACACACACACACACACTCACCAGTATATATTCTCTCTTTTTTTTCGCATTTGTTTATTTAATTCTAGTAAGATTTCAGGTGTTTTTAGTTTTAGTTTTTAATTTTAGAAATTAGTTTATGCTTTTTTAATTACTATAGCTTTACAATTTTATATTAATCTGGATTCATTTTGTTTAGTTTGGGAATCGAAGTTAAATTCTTTCCACTTTATTTAGGTTTTGTCTTTACTGCAGCCAATAAAATGTGTTCATGTAGGTTTAGATTTAGTGTAAATGTAGTTTTTCCCTGGTATGATATGATATGATATGATATGATATGATATGATATGATATGATATGATATGATATGATATGATATGATATGATATGTGTGTATTTCTTTGCAGTCTGGAGTCCAACAGTGTGAGTGTTGTTGGAGTGGAGGCCCTGGTTAGAGCCTTGCAGTTGTGTCCTGCTATGCAGCTCATCAGGTAAACTTGCTTAGGCAAGGTTTGGCCCAAACAGGCACCTGTAGATTTTGCTTTTGAATAGCTTTGTTGTGCAACATTGCTTTTTTGACTACAATTTTTATAAGTCGTGTTAATGCCTGTTATATATTTCATCAGCTATACTTGAATTTTTGAAATATATCTAAACATTGACATTATCACTGTGCTTTTCAGGCTGTGGAGGAACAAAGTCTCTTCCAGTGAAGCCCAGAAGTTCAGCCTGAGGGACAGGAGGCTGAATTTCTCTTCCACATAATGTGATTTGTATTGTCGGACCACTGATGACTCTCTGTTCATCAGTGTCAGCAGGGGTGAATTACAGCGTTGCTTCTGCCACAAAAAGGTTAAACTTTTTTCTCTGCAGAATGACCATCAGTAAGCATAAACAATGATCATACAGCAAATAATTAAGATTTTTGTGGAAAATTTAAAATCAGTTGTGTATCTGGTGATGGGATCGGCTGTCTCTTTTAGTATGAATGGTGAAAAGACCACTATGTGGTCTACGTTTGGAGAGAACTCATTATGTATGTATGTATGATATGTACTGTAGTGTATGTATAAAAGAGTTCTCATCTGTTTTGCCATTTTCCTAAACTTTCTTATTTTTTTAATTTTAAGAGCTGCTATAGTACAGGTGTAGGAAATGTGTAGAAAAATGTGGAATGAAAACTAATTTTGTGAATATGTATGTATGACTATGCACTTAAAGGCCTCTAGTTTCACTGTGGCCTGTGAGGAAAGTACAAGTACAGTACATGTAGACAGACTGATACAGTCATTTTGCACTATTATGTGTTTACAATTATTAGAGGCCACATTTTTTAAAACACAATAAATCAAACTCACAGTAAAAAAAGAGTTAAGAGGGAGGACACCTCTCACTATTATTTGCTCTTATGGTCATTTTAGGTTGTGGTCTCTATCCAATTTGCATTTATTTATTTCAGAATTAAGTATAAGTTATTTATTTTGCTTTAATTCAAAGTGAGTCACACTTATACATGAGTAATTGGACATAATATTTGACATCGTATGAAAACTAATGATTATATTTCATTATATTTCACCTGAAAGGTGGATACCACACACTTTGTGACAAGAAACTGTCGTTTCTTTAATTTATAACTGTGCTGATAATGCACCTTGTTTCCTTTGTTGTTCTTCTGTGTATAGTTGTCCAGTTTTTATGATTCATTCAGTTTTAATATAATTTCTACTGTCTGTTCAGTGTTTTTTCTTTTTTTAAATTTATACTCAGGTTAAGGTTTGAGTTTTCATGTGACAAATTCCCTGTATCTTCTACATTCATTCATTTTGACTTGCACTGAAATGTCAATTTAAAAAATAAAGAAGACTTGACTACCTTTTGGCATTTATTTATACCTATACACAATCACAGTTGATCTCTCTTTCTTTCTTTTGCCACTCAACTTGGTTTTAATTTGTGTTATTCCTCTTATCATAAATACAAAAGTTTCACTTAAATATGTTAACAATGTTGGTATATTTGGAATATCACATTTATAGTTCAGCTATTCTTTTAACAGGCTCTTTGTTTGGCTTTTCTGTTAGTAAAGTCACACACAGTCTGCACCTACGGCTCAAAATCTATTGAAACTGTTTATAACAAAGTGTTTAACAGAGATGCATCGCGCCCACCATCCTGACACATCTGTGATACATCGATATAACTTATAGTTTCTAGAGTAGATAATACAACTTTTTCGTTTCACAGCTCTCTCTTGTGTCACCAGGGGCGGATCTACAGGGGCCCGACTCTTTTCACCTCCTAATGCTGTCATTGTAAAATAATGTCACTACTGTGCTCCTAAGCTGTGCAAGGCACTGAAACAGAGATAAAATCCATATTTGATAAAATGCAGCTGCTGAAACATTGTAGATAAGCTTGTGATCATATGTATGATTTTTGGATTTCCACTGAAGTCTGGGCGGTAAAGTAAATACCTTCTCAGCCTCAGCAAGGCGGAGGTGCCCCGCAATCACACAGGGCCCCGTTTTAGATGCATGTTGCTGTGTGAGTGGATTCAAAGAGGCCATTAATGTGCACATCTAATATACAACCTGTGAGTTGTATTTTAGATGGTTATTTTATAATAAAATAGAGAGGTTTTAGTCAGGGAGACGTGTTTTTAAAACTAGCATCCTGGCTGTCAGAATTGGAATATTTTAGCCATGATGGGATTAGTTAATCTAAATATCCACCACTGATTCTGACTAATGCCATCGGGAGCAGCTGAAATGGCAGCTGTGCCTGTGAGTGATGAGGTTTGGCTGAACACAGTCACAGGACTACCATTCATTTATATTCATCTTGCACTCTCTAGTGGTGAAGGCTGGTGGTGCAAATGTGATGCTGTGTAGTTTTCTTGTGTTGAGCATTCACAGACACATTTAACAAGACAAAAAAAAGAAACAATAATCACAGATGTTTCATGACTGATCATTGAGCCATGTTACACTTATATTAGTAATAATGACAATTATATAATCAATAATGTATATAGAAACTGGATTAAATAAATACAAAACAATGGAACTCTGAAACCTGAAATATGTACTACTGAGTAATATTAACACAAAATCACATTACTGTACTACACATGTACAACAGTACGATTAAGTTGTTTTGCTGTGTCCATATGAATTAGCAGCGTTCGTGTCATGTGGAGTGGAGCAGGAGACAGGAGGAACTGAAGAATACTCTTTAGGTTACACGCAGGCAAAGCAAAACTGAGCTTCACTGAGCAAAGGATCCAACAAGACTGAACAGAAAACCAGGACTTAAATAGAAACTGAACTAATGACACAACAAGGAACAGGTGGCAAGACGCAAGGAGCAGGCTGGGAGCTGATTGGCTGGGGAAGACACAGGGAGCAGGCTGGGAAAACAAGAAAAAACACAAAAGGCAATAGCTGCTCTGGGCTGAGGACACATCAAAAACAGAACTTCATCCATGAGTTAAATAAAAGTACAATATAATCATGCACAATCCTCTTAATATATAAACAGTCATAAATCAAACTGTCTCAGAATTACATAAATAAAACTTAAAGTGCACAAGTCATACTGAGCAAACAGCAGATAAACTTCAGCATTACATTGCCAACATAGGAACCTTTACCATAAAGACTAGAAACATAAATTGCTGTTGACATAAACATGAACCAATAAATCTGTTAAGCAGAGGGGTCTGCTTATTAAAGCTGCATGTAACAACATAAAGAAAGACAACTGTTGCTCAGAGTTTCAGTTCACTTTTACACTTAGTTTCTATGAGAGTCAATGTAGCAAGCAACAGTATCTCAAGTGGTCCTTAAATATAATCTGCAACCTCTTATCTGTCCTTCTTCCACTCAGTCCAGTCAACAGGCAGAAAAGCCTGAGAGCATCTGGTGGACTGAGACAGAACAGTTTGTTGTGGGTAATATGACTATTGTTTATCATCTCATGACTGCAATTCGTTGGGAAAAAACAAACAAACTTGGGTCGTGATACCTGTATTAACCACAAGAGAGTGCCATAAGAACAATACATTTTTCATATTAGATTTTAGAATACAATATAATATTACCAAGCCTGAATACCCAACTGGGAAAAACAAGTAACTATCCAGGGTCCCCAGACCCCCAGGGCTCCCCAAATGCCTCAGGTTCACTCTGTCACAATTGATTTGTAATAGTTTGATAATTAACTTTGTTTGTGAATACTTCTAATACACGATATCAACTGACATGATAAGGGCCTTAAGGTGTGTCCTGCTTTATTACCTGATTAGCTTGCTGATGGGGAAATGGACTTTTGTTATGATTTGGTGCTATATAAACTGAATTGAATTGAATTGTGTGGTTCTGTCTTGTAGAGGAGCCCTGTGTCAAAATCAAGTTCTAAAAGTTTCATTGTTTCAGCTTGATATTCATTTATGTTTCGCTTACAAAGTGCACATACTGCTAAATTAATTTGTGTTTAATCAAATTACAGTGAACCAGGAGCTAAGTAGTATTCCAGGAATACTGTACACAAAGAACCTACAGAGAGTAGGGGGAACAGGGGCTTAATGGGGACACATATTACATATGAATAATACATTTCATGTGACTGTAATTTAGAATACACTGATGAAAAGCACCATAAGGTACTGCAGTCACAGAGTATGTGTAGAAATGAGTGTCAAGTGAAAACCAGTAGCTGGTCATACTTTTTATAACAGTGGTTTTCCAACTTTTTCACATCAAGGACCCCTAAACTGACACAAATTAGGTGCTGGGGACCCCCTGGAACAACCTCAAGGACCCCTGACCACTTTGAGAAGCACTGGTTTATAAAGTAAAACACTGCGGACGGAAGTGCTTTGTGTGTGCTTGACAGTAACGCTGTTATTGTGACAGTGCGGTCGTCGTACCTCCGGTTTGAAGCGCGTTCATTCCCGCCAGCTTGACGCAGCTGTGTCCATCAGTGGCGCTGCTGGGCAGAGAGGAGACGGTCCACCTACCAGGATGATTTACAGTCACTCACTGCAGCGCTTTACAGGACACTCGGGATAAAGAAAAAAAATGGCAACAACTTCAGTTTTCACTCTTTTGTTGTAAAAGCGGCTCCTGGGGGATTTTATCTCTCCTCACTGTGCGCAGTAATTAAAGAAATTGCCAACTAAAAGGCGGAAAAGAAGTTGGACGTCATTGCCTGAGGTGAGTGTGGCATCAGTTTTCACATTTTGGCCCGCTTTGATATTCATTTGCAGAGATTTGAACAGTTGGCTGGTGTGTGGTGTTTGCTGTCTGAGGCACACTGAGAGGCGCTCAGCTGTCAAAATGACAAGAAAGGTAAAATGTGCGGTCTGTGCAGTTAGAGAGCTTAAAGACACTGAGGGAAAGGAAGGATGGGACATTTTGCTGAACACCTTGCTCGCAGGTTAATATCAAAGGAGACACGCTCAGGTGCGTTTGTGTACCGTGATAGAGAGAGTTGCTGTTATGCTGTTTTGATCAATTTAAGTTGTGTCACATCTCCAAATGTTTACAGTCTGTACTCCATTTCTATTGGCCGCTGTGGTCACGAATATGGCAGACAGGACATATAATTAGACTTAATGACTGTGTGCGGAGCTTACCCTGCCATTAACAAGTATGAGACAGCCTCCGTGCTGTTTTGCTCGTCAGTCAGTCACACTTCACCTGCCCTCTGTGTGTGTGTGTGTGTGTGTGTGTGTGTGTGTGTGTCTGGTCTTCCCTGCTCTGCCCCTGCAGAGAGGTGATCAGGTCAGGTGTGAAGGGCCACAGCAGGGCCAACACAACTGCAAGCTCACCTGGAATTCACTCACATATGCAGTATGACGCTGCTCCACTCTGACACACAAAATGCAAGTGGTCAATACACAATGGCACGAGGGAGAGGTGGTGTGGTTGTATACAGTTGCAGCCAATCATCTCCAGCGGAGATGGTACGGCAGGTTATGGCACCAGCAGCTTTTAGATTTCCATTAAAATGATGTTTCTCCTGCCTGCAGCTTTGAAAGTTTGGTAAATTAAAACTAAAACAACAAAACAATGGAGTATAATCCACACAAGCTGTTGAAATACTGTTTTTCTCTCTAGATACCAGCATATTCACATTTCACAGCTGCCTTAGTGCATTGTAAAATAATGTATACATTGTGTTTGTAGTGTCTGTTAATTTTAGCTGCTGAGAGACATTTTGCGTTACAGACAAATTCCTGCAGGACAGCTTAACCTCTTTAAAATGTCATTTTTTTATTACATTTTTTTTGTCCTTTTAATTTTATTTTTAGGATTCCTTATCATGTCTTGTTTTTAGCGTGTGAGGGATGCTGAAGGGAGCAGCAGGTGTCTGCTGAAGGCTGAGTTTATCTCTCTGTCTGCTCAGGACTCTACTGAACGCAGTCCCCTGATTGACTGGCACTGTTAATATAATCAGTAAATACAGGAGCAAATGTCAACGAGCGAATGAATGCATGAACAGTGAATGAAATAGTTAAAGTCATTCAGCCAGTCAAAACAAGCTTTTCACCTCCCATGAATGACTGAGTAAATGAATGAAGATATTGCGCTGGTATTTTCAATACATCACCACTACCAGTGTGACATCACAGGAGCAGAACGGGAGGAGCACGCTGGTTATGACACATTAGTCTCTTAGCAACAGACAGCATCCTTTTAGCATGCCGCTCTGAGAACAAAACCACCTTTATGGACACGAGGTGCTGTGCTGTTTGTCTGTCCTTCGAGCAGAGGAAAATCTTTCAGATATGATAGTTATGAAGTTGTTACTGAGACCAACGTGTTCATAGTTTTTATTACACTCAAAAAGTGCTTCAAGATACATGTGTGTGTTTTCTCTGTATGTTTTTTCTAGTCTGTGCCTCAGGCTTCTCCATTTTGGAGGTTCTGCAATGGCTTTGATCTGGGCTCAGGGCACTACTTACACACTACTGTGTGTGTGTGTGTGTGTGTGTGTGTGTGTGTGTGTGTGTTGGGGGGGGGGGTCTTCGTAATGTGTACTGAATATCGTTGGGGTTTCCAGAGGGCAGCAATGACCTGCACCAGAGTCATCCTGCATGGCAGAGGCCTCACATTGTGCATGTATCTGTTTAACTTTAACTCAGTGTGTATTTTCAGACAAACAGTATAATTAGTTTAATTAAACTGGAGTCTTAAAGGCTGTAAAACCACCGGTGGCAGATTGTAATTTATTGATTATATGTTAAGTCCTTACTTGTGTATTTTTTCCTTTTTTTTGTTTTGCATATATTATAATTCTGAACAAAAATAAACATTTTTAATGTTAACTTTCAAATGTTAAATTTCAGTCTTTTGCAACATTAGTTTGTGATAATCTGCAAGTGTAAACATCTGATTTCAGCAGAGAAATGCACCATTGGCCTGCTAACAAACATGGAAACCAAGTATGTTTCTCACATCTTATTTCCTCTCTGCAGTGGTGTTTCCAGTAATTTATGATTTTGTGAGCCGTCACACACACTGTAACACACACTTGCTCCTGTAAAGTGTTAGAGTTACGTAAGACTGCATGTTACCCTGGACATAAACATGTACAGTGTGCAACAACCTGCAGTCCATTTCATTAAGACTGTGTCGGGTAAAACCTTTATTTTAAAATAATAGTAGAGCAAGTCATTATTATTGTTAGACCAGTGGTTGACAGAGACTTGAACAGATCCCTCCATACCATAGTTTCACAAAAATGTTGATATTTTTGTTCAATTTAATTGTTCAATAATGTATTTTGAACTTATTTCCTGTTAGGAAATGTGTCAGTATTATCCCCCAAAATCTAAAAGTAATAGCTACAAGGAACAAAGGAGCCTATGTTCTTTTTACAAGATATATATAGTCAGAGGTCTTCACTGAACAACTGAATAAATATGAAAGCATAAAATACAGACGGCATTCTAAAGATAACTCAGTAGGGGATGTTAAGTACATGTGGATAATCCTATATACATATATATTAATAATAAGTAGAAGTATCTATCAGTATTATTCCCCATCACTGAATATGTGCAGTGTAGTTTTTTTTTTTCATTTTTCATCCAGTTATCTCTGCAAACATTTTGGTACACAGTTTAGCTTTGTGGTGTTTAATTTACAGAACATGTTATGTTACAAGTCTTAGAGTATCTAGAAAATAAAATGTGTTTTTTTATGGTTGCATTTATGTTTTGGTCATATTCACATTCAACAGAACAAGAGAGTTTTGTCCATTCTCACTCTCTAGTTTCAGCCACTGGTGTTGATAAACATTTGTACATGTACTGTGTTCAGATACCCATGGTCAGCCATGAAACAGCCAGTGTGGGACTGTGTGTGGGTGTGTATGAAATTCTATTCTCTTATTTCTCCCTGTTTTCTCTCCTTCAGGGTGATTTAGTTGTGACCTCAGATAATGGCCTACACCCTCAGCTCGGCCACTGAGGGCCAGACGCGCAGTGTCGGACCTCAGCACTGCGTCACACGGGTGGAGCTGTCCGTCACCGCAGCCAGCCTGCTGGACCGAGATGTAGCCTCCAAGTCGGACCCGTTCTGTGTTCTCTTCCATGAAGTGGATGGAAACTGGGTGGAGGTAAGGACGGAGGGATGATGGGCACGGGAGGAAGAAGATAGATGGAGAGAGAGGATGAGGAGGAGACATTAGAGAAAGGGGCCGGAGTTAAGAAGAAGCAGGTTTTGTTTAGTTTTGTTTCTATAAAGCAGGTGGAACATGGAGCAACATCAATGCAGGATGAAAATGGCAAATTGAGGCGAAAAGGCTGAACAGAGAGATAATAAATTAGTGTTTGGATCACAAGGATTCAAACCCATTTCTGGTGTTTCTCCATGCTGTATTGTAACTCCAGGGAGGCAGAGAGAAGAGGATAAAAGGGAAGAGGAAATAAAAAGAAGATTGTGAGGAGGATAAAGATTTGACTGTGTTAGAAGTGCTCTCAAGGTTACGTCCACCATGCTGGCTCTTCCAGCAAAGCAAATGGACCACAGGAGTTAGTTTGTTGGTGTCTCTGTTCTTCCTATCTTTGCAGACATTATATGCTGTGAGCCAGATCCAAACTCATGATGTCTCGACCACCTGGCATGAGCCCAGGCATGCTGAGCCTAGTAGGATGCTGCAAGATTTGTGTGCGCTGTTCCAATGTTAGTCTGATATAGTAGACTTTGTTAACTTTTTTCCTTCACTATTTATTTCATATTACATGCTTTGTAATTACTTGTAATGTAAAAAATATAATTACTAGTATTGTAGTTTGTAGTAAATCTTCTAGTTCATTAGGAATACCAGACTAGAAAAAAAGAAAATTTAAATTCACTAAATTGCAAAATTTCTATAAAATGATCTGTTTCTTGAATAAAAACAGTATTTATTTGGCGTTCTGCAGCACAGGTACTGTGTATGACTTTCCCCTCACAGGGTGTTGAATTCTGGTTGCATTCGGTCAGTTGGACAGAACTGGAGATTCATTAAGAAACATTTTGCATTTTTACATTATGTCTGCATCAACATACATCAGTATGACAGACTGAGAGTGTGGCAAAGCTTTACAAAGCTTTCTTGGAACCAAACTTTTCTTTTGACATAATGTCAAGTTATGTCACGTTCACACCACATTCATGTTCATTCAAGTGAAGGGAAGGTGTGTCCAAACTTTTAACAGGTACTGTATATACAGTACATTGGATCATTTCAGAAAAATCTGAGTTTCCCAGTCATAATCACAACTTTGATGTTGACATGAACACTATTTACCAGTGGGAAACTGGTAGTTATGGTAACTCCAGTGTGACATGAACGTGGTAATAGTTAATGCCTGTTGGTGTGAATGTGTTTGTCTGTCTGTATGTTTTATCCCTGTGGTAGACAGCTCAGGGTGCTTCCCCACTGTGTGCTGGAATAGGCTCCAGTCAGTGACGACCCTGCACAGGATGAGCTGGATCAGTATCATAATAGATAAAATGATCCAAAAAAAATAAACCAACTGTAGATTTTATGCATAGAACCTTTCAGCTAACACAGGCACACTGTACTTTGTATTCTGTTTCCTGTTTGGATAGCCGTCTGCCTTGCTATGGTTCCATGCGCACAGAACTTGTACATGATGTGTTTTCATACTGTAGAAAAATAAATGCATGAGCACTAAGTTGAAGATGCTCAAGAGGAACACGGTGATGAAGTTTTGGTGTGTGTAGGCTGTTGCTTCAAGGCTTTTCTGTAGCGAACAGCTGGTCAACAGGGCAAGCTGGCTTTTGTGTGTGCGCCTGCGTATGCGCCTGTGCGTGTGTGTGTGTGTGTAGGCGAGTGCCTCGGGTTATAGCTAGCTGTTGGTCAGCAGGGCATGTGGCTCCGTTGTGAAATTGCCACTGGTTACTATGGTAACAGGTAGGGAAACAAAAGCTTAGTGCTCCTGGAGTGAGGGAATGATGGAGGAGGCGAAATGAAGCCCAACATTTTTTCTCGGATATTATCCACAGCTCGCTGTTTCTCTCACTCCGGCTTTCTCACTTTCTCTGATCTCCTCCTGTTATCTTTCTCTGATTGTCTTTCTTATTTTCTGTCACCAGTCTCGCCCTCTGTCTTTCTCTGTCTCACTTTCTGTCTATCTTCGTCTGTCTTGTGAGATACATTAGAGGTGTGAGAAGCAGCTGGGTCCATCAGGGGGAAAGAGCGAGATAGGGTAAGAGAGGGTAAGAGTGTGAGAGAGAGGAGGTGTGAGGAAGAGAGATGAGAAAAGGGGGAAGGGAAAGAGAGGGTGAAGGGAAAATTAGCAAGAGAAAGAGAAAGAGACGATGGAGAGGAGAAAGACAGAGGTGAGAACTATGATAGAAAAATAGGATAGCAGCTAACAGTGATAATAGAGAGGCTTTGAAGGACGTGATGGGCCTACATAAATATGGATCTCAGCTATGCAAATGATGTGGCACCCAGTTAGCAGACTACTTGGGCTATTTTCTAAATCTCTTCTAAAACCTCTTTTTTTCTCTCTCCGAACTCCAAATCCTAATACTAATCTCAATACGTGTCATGGACACAGCCTGTAACACTGCGAGTGAGAGCTCACAGGCAGTGTGATGTTTCCCACATACAGCAGGGACGCAGCGGGATTTAAAATCACATCTTTAGCAGTGTTCTACTGTAAAGTGCACCCGTATGTAGCCTGGAACCTCATTTGCTGAATATCTTGTTTTAGCTTTAACTCATATTTTGATAGTGAACTCTGAACACTAATTTTAGTGACATTGCTCTCTTATTCATACAAATTTAAATGGGGAGTGTAAGGAAAGTGATGAGGTACGTCACCAGAACATAATGTTTGTCTCCTCTGTTTGGTAACTTAACCAACTTAAATTCACGTAAAGATGAACCTTTGGATTATTAAAGCTGCTCTAATAATTCATGTACTAATATTATTATATTAATGGATTACATGACTGTGTGTAAGGGGCTCGCTTGTTGTGATGAATCCACACAACAGTATTTTTTTTGTGTGTTTTTTGTGATCAAGTTTTCAATTGTTTTGTGTCTTAAAACAAAATGAGTCAAAAGCAAATCTTTTTGCCTGCTACAGTCGTAGTCACACTGATGGTGCAACCTCCCCACTACATAATATCCACTTCCAATGTTTGGTCATGACTAGGGCTGCAACCCATTAATATTTCCATTACTTTGGTTAATGTGTGATTTATTTTGTCGATTAATCTTTTTGTCTATAAAATGTCAGAAAATAGTGAAGATGCCTGTTATAATTTCCCACCGTTAAAGGTCACATCTGTAGACGTCTTATTTTGTCTGACCAGCAGTTCAAAACCCAAAGGTACAAAGAAAAGCATCAAATCATCACATTCGAGAAAATAAAAACATTTATCATTATTTTGGCATTTTGTTTAAAAAAAAATGATTAAAATGATTATTTGATATTTAAATAGTTGCCAATTAATCTTCTGACGATGGATTTATCAACTAATCGTTGCAGCTCTGGTCACAACAACACAAATCAGTCCGTGCAGACACATGCTATACATACAGTACATGCCAAATGCAAGTGAAAGAAATACAAATAAATGCAAAACAACAAAATAATTACAATGCAAAATTCCTCTAAGTGTGGAAGAAAGCAGTTATGAAACATAATTAATACTTTTACTTATCACTGAGTATTACCATCTGACTCTGCAGTTCCTCTCCGCTTAACATTTTAGCATCTTTTAACTCCGGCCAGCAACTGAACTGCTTTGGTTCATTCAACTACAAATAAAATAAATAAAAATAATGCTTATGGTAACAAATTGCTGTAAGTGTTTTTAAAATGATAATATGTTAACGTGTTGGGCTGCAAAAAAAATCAATTACTGATGTTGAAACACTGTAACTGACATTATTTTGAAATTATGTGTTTGTCTTGGAGCTGCAGGTTTGTTTAAGTAAATCCTTTTTAGCAGCAACGTCTCTGATGTCTGAGTTTTTGAAGCCACTCGGGCTCGTCTCATTGATTCAACCTCTTAGCTTTTAGCTGTTTGGCTGTAGCGTCTCTGTGTTTTCTCTCCCTGTCTGCTGAACACCAGAAAATATTCTCACCCTCATTTTATTCATACCGGTCATTAACAATTATTTAAATTGCCAAGTGCACACTCAGCTCCAAGGCACACAAACATTTACCACATATAATCACAAAAGTCCTTTTATACATAGTAAAACAGTGTAAGTTAAGCTGTAGTACTGTAAAAACCACATCCATACCAGCTCCATGAGTGGATTTTCAATAAACACCAGCCAACAACAAATATTCCACAAATTCTTATAAACTCTGGAAAAGTGTGGCAGAACTCAGGCCAAGCAGTAAAATGGACAAATTGTGGGATGTTATTGAGGCTTGTGTGATATTTAATTTTCATGTTAAACTACAGTATCAAGACATTCTTGTTATCATAGCCCTGTAAGAAGCTATTGCTGAACCCAGCTGTTCATATTGTTATTATCGCACCATTTGTAGCTCAGAGAAAACTGCCTGTTTCATTGCCTGCTTTATTGGTTTGTTTTTTATGTATCTGCTAGTAAAGATGGACAGATAAAAACAAATGGGGCAGAAAGGGGATGAAGTGCCACGAGGGTGTGATTCATTTCCATCATCTGGTGAGCCTGCCGGGCTGCCACGATGCCCCGGTAATATCAGTTTTAGTCTGGATCACAACAAGGGGGCCAGCCCACGTCTGTCTGTCACTGACTCACTGACTCATTGACTGACTGAGTGATAAAGTTACACCATTGGTCGGCCGAACCTAAGTATCCCAGAATGCATTTGGCACCAACTGGCAGCGATGGCAGAGATTAAGCTTTTGTAATTTTCGTGGTAGGACTGTTAATATGTCACTTTATTAAGTTTAATATTTTTTCAGGCAAGAAAGTAAAGATTTAGATTCCCAACATGTGGTCAGTTTATCCAAATAACACCTACTTGAGAAGAGAGGATCTGTGCACCGTCACAAGTGTAACTTCCTGTCAATGTCCGCACCTTACATGCGTTTAGTGTCTTTTCAAAATAAAGCACTTCTGTGTTCATGGTAAATAAAATAAAAGTAATATAACAAATACTTTTACACACATGAAACAGACTGTATTGGGGTTATTTACACTTAGCATTAATGATTAACTTGATATTACTGCATTAAAACAAGTTTTTGGGTTGTGGGCAAGTGAAATAGAATAAAAAAGCCTAAATCTTAATGCGATGCATTTGAAGTATTTTTAATGTTTTTCTTATGTGTACAGCACCTTGAGTTACAACTACTGTATGAACAGTGCTTTACAAATAAATTAACTTAAACTTACGTAAAAATAAACATCTTAAAAATGCTGCGATGTCTGATGGTAACCAGGCAAAGTACAAATTAAAAGCCCTCTAGTGTTTCATACACGTTGTGTATGAACTTTGTTTTACAAAGTTAGGAAAGCAGTGTTTAAGTCGAGCCTGATTTTACCTTAAACATAAAAGAATGATCCCAGTCTCTTCCACACAGTGAGGTACTCATCAGCCGATACCCAAAGCCCCGGTATCGGTATCGGTATTGGGACTGAAAAAGTTGGATCAGTGCATCCCTAGTTTTGACCTAGTCTTGTTAAGCTACAAAGTGCAGCCATTTTTATCTCTCTTCCCATGCGTCAGACAGATGGATAAGTTCTGTAAGCACTGTTCACAGGCTGAAGTTAAAACCCTTTTCCCTCTGAGGTCTGCAGCCTCTCTTTTCTTGGTTCTTGAGAGATTACAGTGTCTACAAATGGAAGATAGTTTGGATAAAAGCATTCATAATGACATGTAAAAGGTACTGTACATTATGCTGAGGCACCCTGTGTCTTTACAGTTAATACACACTATACTCAAAATGCACTGAACACAAAGTACAGCTGAGGCTAATGTCAATGTCAACAGTTTTGCAGGTATTTGGTTACAAACTAAAGACATTAGGTCATCAGAAAAATATATTCAAATGTATATCCACAGTAACACAAAGCTTGAAAACACTAGTCTGTACAACTGCAATAACTCTGGTCTGACAGTAGTTGCACTTTCTTCTTTGTAGTTCAAATCAGCTCAGTTACATTCAGCAACACTGAAATGCATCATCATCTATTTTACCTATAGTAAAAGATGACAACAAACAGTGTACTATGAAGTGCTTGTGAATGGGCAGAATGACAGATGTAATTCAGTCTTAGGGTGTTGACATTTCGTGGCAGCCATCTCCAGTGTATTAGTCCAATAACCATTCAAAGAGGTATTTTATATTCACTCTAATTCAGGAGTGGTGACAGGCTAGACCTGTACTGACCTGATCTAATGGTGGATAAACACACTATGCAGTGTGTTCTGGGTGAGTCAGACTTGAGAGTAGCATGGTCAGAGAGTATTAGTCATCCAACCACCTGGTTTAGAGGACTCAGGGCAAATAACATGACTCTCAGAGACACCCACACACTCTGATCTGTCTGTGCGCTGTCCGGGCTATTTTTTGGGGCCATGAGAACTCATTACTTGTAATAGCTCAAAGCTGGACCTACCTGGGAAGAGAGTGGAGAATGAGGAAAATTGAGTTGAGGGTTAAATCATTATGGTCTTAAACCTACAGTAATCAACATTTCTGAGACTTTTTTATAGTTTGAATTGAACTAGTGGAGAAATCTTAACCCAGCTCTGCAACTCTACTGTGGTTTTCAGCTTCTTTTAGTTGGTTTTATGCATATGTTGCCTTAGGTTCAGTCTCACTGTACATTCCCTGCCCAGCACCAAACAACAAACAGACAAAGTTAGCGAATAGTAAAGGTAAAGACCCAGACATTTTTTTCTCTGGGGTTGGCAGAAAATGACTGAGCAGGTGTCATGGGGGGAAAAAACAACACATTTGTGCAAAAATTGCTCAAGGCACAGCTGCAAGCCGTCCGCTAATAGGAACTGAAGTTACAGGTTGATGTGGCCACTCTGGTGTTAGCAGCAGGCTAGCAGCTGTGTAATAGTATACCAATGCCTCTTTATACTGAATTCATTCCTTCATATTGATATTGTTAGGTTATCACATTCTTCACATCTGTCCCTTCAACACCTTTTCTTGCTTTAAAAAGTTGTGGTGCTCCATGCACTGTAAGCCAGTCGCTCTTGTCTTTCATTACTGGTTGTAAGATGGAGAAGCCAAGTCCAGGCAGCCAGAAACTAAAGTTAGTTCATCCTCGACCGCAGACGTTACTCAGCAGGTACAGATATGACAGAGGGAGGCTGCACAAGCCTGCACTGACACAGAAACCTGCATAATGTTAGAAGAATGAGACAATATAACCCGGTTACTCTATTTTCCATGTTAAATATAATGTCTTGAATATGATCACAACCAGGGTGAGACTCCTAACTACTAGTGTGCATGTAAACATAATTTCATATAAAGCTGCCATAAAGCTGCCATGTTAAAAGTTAAAACTGAAAAACGGACTTATCAGTGACCACTGTACAGAGCCTTTCTGGTAAAACTGTTCCACTGGATACACAGTTACAACCACAATCCGCTCAAATTGCGTCTATTAAAATGTTTTTTTCAGTTTTGAAAAAGTCTCTCTCTCTGTTTTTTGTGTGTTTTAGCTCGGCCGCACTGAAACAGCTGTGAACAACTTAAACCCAGTGTTTGGAGTGAAGTTTCAGGTGGACTACCACTTTGAGGAGATCCAGAAGCTTCGCTTTGCCATGTTCGATGAAGACAAGTGTGCTACGCAGCTCTACGAACACGACTTCTTGGGAGAATTCATTTGCACACTTGGAGTGGTATGGAATGATTTCTCTTTTTCAATCCAAAGTTGGTTCTGTATTAAATGAAGTAAAAGTTGCCATAAAAGGTATAGTTGAAGATAAGGAGTTGGGAAACTATTAAATTGAATTGATTCGGGTGATAAGTTTCAGACTATTTTATTGTAGAATAGGGTTAGAATAAATGTTCAGTGGTTCAAACCCATTTTTCTTTAGGTTTGTGTTCTGTCTGATTGTTTTCTTAATGATTCCTGACCTGTGTCTCTCTTTTATTGTCCACTAGATTGTGTCCAATAAGAAGCTTCACAGACCGTTGATCTTAGCCAATGGGAAGCCAGCTGGTAAAGGATCCATTACGGTAAGAATCAATATTTCTTTTAAATGTAGTGTCTGTATCTTAAACTCTATTTCTTTTTTTCCCAGTTGACACACACACATACAAACCGCCATTGTGGGTCATGTGGATGCAGTCGCTGTTGTTTAACTATAATGGCGCGGTTGCTATTATTGATGATGATGACAGCAGAAATGTTGGAAGTAGGGGTGACAGTTTCCCACTGCACTTTTTTTTTTTTTAAATAAAGAATTGGTGCTTAAATTTGTCTGACTTTCACTTCTGTCTTTCATATTTCCTGACAACATAAAGCATATATGCTTTCATAGCCTAGTGATGTGATTGTTAGAAATGATAAGCCTGTCTCCTGCTCAAAGCGCTTCACGCGTCTTTAACTATGTAAGGAATAGCCAGGCCAGTGCGGTTCACATCATCTTGAGCCAAGAAAGGCTCCTTAGCAACCTAGCAAGAAAAACCCATGTTAATAAAGTTTAATACAACATATACTGAAGGTTCGTTGCAGCAGCTAAGCTAACTGCAGGTACCTATTTTTCTATTTGGCCTCATGTTCTGTTTCACGCAATTTATTTTTGAGATATGTGACTCTATGGAATAGCCAGCCTTCATCCAGAAATGGTCTCTCGTTCAAGTAGGCTACAAATATTTGTACCTTCAAGGTCCTATGATTTGCCTAATGACTTTTGATTTTGCACTTTTTAATGAAGGATTTTATTAAGGTGTCATGATTGATATGAGCATGCGTGACATAGGCTTCTTTGATATGAACCATTTTTTATTGTCATAATAATAAAGATGCTTTACTTTCTAGTTTTCTTAATAGCTGTGTATGTCTCAAATTATTTGAAATTAAAGCCTTGAGTTGGATTCAGTTTAATCAGCACTGCTGTCCAGTGTGGGGCACCATGAAAGAAGTGGTAATGCTGCGATGGGTGAAGTAGTCAAAGTCCCCCCCCCCCCCAAAAAAAAATTACAGCACCCCCTCCCAGAAAATAGTTCCAACGTTCCTGGATAACAGTGATGATGAAGAGGTTATTGAGGTTGCTGCCATTAATGTTGTTGTTGCTGTTGTTCCTGCTGATGTTGATGTCAGTGTTAAAAGTTGCCAGTATTTTTGTTGCAGCTAATGTTGTGCTGTAATATTATTTTAGATAACAGCTCAGGAGCTGTCTGACAACAGAATCATCACTTTGACCTTGAGTGGGCGTAAACTGGATAAGAAGGTAGGTGGTTAGACCCACACACACACACACACACACACACACACACACACACACACACACACACACACAGTGCATTAGAGCAACACACACCACCGTAGGACATGACAAGCCCACACAGACAACATTTATAGTAAATGTTTTCACTCTCTGCACCTTTGTCCGCTAACTAATGAGCTACCAGGTGCACTGATTATTATATTTTATATTTTTATTTTTATAACAGCTTATTTTTAATCTTGAAACGATTGAAGTAGCTGCTGGTGTATGGTGAGGGGACGAATGACAGCGGGTGAGAGACAGCACAGCTTGAATTGTGATTTAAACTCATGCTGGTGTGTATCAGCTGTGCACCCTCTGGTCAAACCACCGGGATACATTTAACATTTACATTTAAATCTTGTCACTTGGCAGGCGCTTTTATCCAAAGCGACTTACAAGTGACTCTGAAAGAGTTGTGGTACAAACTCTCAAGTAGCTGACCAGTGCAATGAGAAAGAGTGCTAGACAGAAGGGTTTTATACAATAAATGATTAGAAATCTTTTAATAAATACGTCAATTAATAAAATGCAAGCCCAATGTGGCCACTGCGATTTAATTTACCATCAACAGTGGTAAAATTGTGATGATACACGTGTTGCAGTTAGGCTGAGGAGAGGAGGAAAGAGGATAAAACAGGAATCATCCTAAAAAGGACTCTACCACACAGTGTCTCTGTTCTCTGCAGGACTTCTTTGGGAAGTCAGACCCCTATCTGGAGTTTCACAAACAGGGAGAAGACGGCAAATGGATGCTGGTGCACAGGACAGAGGTGAGTCATCATGGGTGGGGATTAATAACACCTTCATTTAACTGTCATTACTGTCAACTATGAGCTGTCATTGTCAGCTAAAGCAGCTAACATAGTAGGTGATGCACTGTAACTTTAATAGTAAGCAGAAGGCTGGTGAAACTGATTACAGCCCCAAGTTTAAATGATTCTACTGTGGCTACAACTGCATCATATGCGCTGCTGTATAATTTAATGATTACGTGCCTATTTCTGTGTCTGTGACTTTAGGTCATAAAGAACACTTTAGACCCAGCGTGGAAACCCTTTACTGTGCCTCTCATTTCTCTCTGCAATGGAGATGTGGATAGAAACATCAAGGTTAGAGTTTCATTTGTTATGAAACTGGTGTTGTACAGATTTTTAGATTTTCTATTTGTTGCAGTGCATACTGACAATTTAGCATTATATCAAAGTAAGTTTATCATGTTGTGTCATCATGTCCTATGTTATAAACATAACTGAGTGTGACAAGTGTGGAGAAGAGTAAAGATGATCAAAATTTTAGCGAACTAGCGATTTGTGTTTCAAAAAGGAAGCTATACACACTAACCACTGCATAGAAAAGCTGATATGTGGTATGGTGTGTTCTACACAATGACAGGTGCTGTGTTATGACTATGATAACGATGGAGGCCACGACTTCATAGGAGAGTTTCAAACCACAGTTGCCAAGATGAGTGAAGCCCAGAACTCAGTGGAGGTAAAACATGTTTGGCATTAAAAGTGTGTGTTTGTCATTTCGATGTAATGTTATCTATACATGAGTACAGAAAGTTATGTTACGTTCTCATCTAGGGCTGCAACTAACGATTATTTTCATTATTGATTAATCTGTCGATTATGATTATTGATTAGATGTTTGGTCTATAAAATGTCAGAAAATGGTGCAAAATGGCGATCGCTTTCATCCTCAGATGTCTTCTTTTGTCCTGACCAACAGTCCACAACTCAAAGAGATTAACTTTATTGTCATGAAACCAGAAAATATTCACATTTGAGAAGCTGGAACAATAGAATTTGTACATTTTTTCTTTTTATCAAAATAGTTGCCAATTTAATAGTTGGCAACTAATCGACTAATTGCTGCAGCTCTGTTCTGTCATTTAGTTAATGTTGAAGTACAGCTTAGAACCGAACATTTAAAGTTATCCAACTATTTGGTTCATGACTGGATACCTATGAAACATGTGTCTACCAGTGTAACCCTGGTACTGTGAAACCTGATTGAGGTATGTCGCAATGTGAAGTTTGAAAGAAAGCTACTGGCCAAATTCCCATCAACCTCTACGTGCTCTACGTGGAGACAACATGCACATAACACGCTAAACATCATGTAACGCTAACATGATAGCAGCATGTGACAACAGTAACTGTTCATTACTTCCAGGCTAACATGCTATATGTTACGTACTCAATGTCAATGTGCACATGTATAAAATAGTAAAATATTTGTAAATATGCTCACATATACTATATGTTATCATGCATCTTAGCTTGCGGGTTGCTAAAATCAACATTCAGCTTCAAGCAAAGCTGAGCTCAAGTAACAACTAAGGCAGACTAAGTACAACAGAGACTACTTAAAGTTGAACTTAAAGTTGGATAATATAGAGCTGAACCTGACAAGCTGAGTCATTTGCTCTTGCACCACCCTCAGGCTAAAGTTGACATTTTCCCCACATTAGCAGTAAGGATCTATGAAGAAGAAATTCTTCTCTTCTTTCTTATATCAACCCAACATTTTTCTTTGCTGGTGTGTAATCAGCTGCAGACTGTTATTCTTGTTTCCACTATATTGAAGCAAATCCTGCATTACCAAAATGTTAGCTGTAGCTTAATTTACAATGCAAAGGTCATTACCTGGATGTATAAACCATTACATCATCCAGTTTATAATGTTTAAACCTAAGCTGCTGAATCTATCTGAATCATTTTGGAACACTAAACCATTTATTTCCAAAATCTAAACAGCATGTACAGTATCTGATCTTTCACAGGATGACTGAGAGATGTCATCAACCAAGAAATTCCAGTTTTATCTGATACTTGCTAATTTGCAGTTTAAATGCATTCAGTTGGATCCATCAACAATGAAGTTGGAATAATCAGGCATAGATATGCTTTGCTACATTTTTCACACATTATGTCCACAGAGGATTTGGTTGGGTCTTAAGTCTGAGATGCTAATGAATAAATACTATTGAGATTTTTTTCTTTTCACTTTTTTTCTGGTCTGCTAAAGATGTAAAGATGTGTTCATTCATTTTGTGTGTGTGTTAATTTGTGAAACCGCGTGTGTGCATGTGCCAAAACAGCCTCATGACTTGTTCTCCCACTGAGTCCCTTCATGTGTGGTAATGATGTGGGGGGGGAGAGAAACAAAATAACAAGCGAAAAAAGACAGAGGCAGGATGGAGAGATGGGGGATGGAGAGAGAGAGAGAGAGTGTGTGTGTGTGTGTGTGTGTGTGTGTGTGTGTGTGTGTGTGTGTGAAGAGAAGAATAAGAAATTGAGAGGTGCTTTTGAGATGTAAAACAGCCTTTAGCTGAGCCCTGCTAACACGACAAGGCATTTAGAGATACCTGTCATATGAATCACCAACTGACTTAAGGCATTTGAAACTGTGCTGTGTGTGTGTGTGTGTGTCTGAAATCAAACACATTGCTATCTAAAGTTTACTATTGTGTGATTTACAATTATTCCTTTATGTTCTATTATAACATATTTAATAACATTCTGTATCTGTGAAATGTTGAATCTGGTTTTAATTGTTGAGGGTTTGAGTCATCTAACAGCAGTTCCAAATTGATGGACTGTCGACTGTATATAGTCAGCTTATAATACAGCTCCAAGTTTGACTGTCAAGTTGAAGTTACTGTAGGCGGCGTGTGGAATACATGCAGATCCAAGTCACAGTCTCTCCTCTGTTCATTTCTTCCCATCTCACCGTACCTCTTTCCAACTCTGCTGTCATCTCTACTTTTACCCTCATTTTCTTTTTTCTCTTTTAACTTTTTTCTATATTTTCCGCTTTTCTGATGCTGATACTACTCATTTTTCGTTTTTCTCCAACTGTTTTTTTTTTAATGTCTCTTCAGGTGGAATTTGACTGCATCAACCCCAAGAAACAGAAGAAGAAGAAGAATTATAAAAACTCTGGGTTTATCATCGTCAAGTTATGTAAGGTGAGGATGGATGAATAGAGGGATGGATGGATGTAAATGCTAACTAATTTCTGTGTTTTAGAAATACATATTGTCATGCTGTAATGGCAGCCATCCATTCTTTGAAAACAAACCTCACCTCTCAAACTTAAAGCTGCTTTAAATAATTTCTGATCACTAGAGAGCAAAAAAGATTCCACAACAAACCTTTAGAAACACTTGGTATGATCTTATGAAGTAGTTTGGGCTAACCTGTTTGTCTACTGACACATCCAGAATTTGGTTAGTCCACCAACTCCTGAGAAAAAATATCCGGGTCTGCAAAGTGTTACCGGACATTTGTTTACTTTGACACTCTGCCTTTTTGTGCTGGGCAGGTAGCACATGCTTATATGAGCTTGCTTTGCAGGAAACAACTGCTTGTGGTTTTGTATGGTGGAGTTGATGTGAACCATGAGACTTAACCATACAGAAGAATCTTCCAGTGTGCCGGCTATAAAACACAAAACAATGAAAGAGCTGAAAATCTGCACAGGGCTACAGAGTTGGCTGATATTTAAATGAAATTTGATTGTGTTAATATCAAAAGAATCACTTAATGCCATAAAACTTAAAAAAAAAAAACACTAAACACAAGCTGCTTAAAAAAATCTTTGTTGTCTGTTCCAGGTAAATTCCAATTTAAAATATCAATACTGCTTATAATAAGTTATATCCATTAAAATTCTAAGCTGGAAGAACAAAAATAACTCACTCAACTGTCAGACAAATAATTCAATTTCTCCTCACGTCTTATCACCTCATAATGACCCATCTTACACATGACTCAATGAAACATTTGATTAAACCGTTGTGGTTTTGATCAGCTGACACAGTTCTAACTGGGCCGTCATAACTGCCTCTGAATAACTAATTAGCGCGGCAGCTTTTAGCCCCACAGAGGACACATTAAGCTGGAATACTGAGTCTTCAGATGCCTATTGGAATGACATTAAAGCTGCGTGCAGATGATGACAAGCCTTCATAATTGATTCTTTTCCTTCTTCCTTTTTTTCACGCGCACAATCATGAACAAGCCTTTGTACAGACATGTGCACGGACACACACACACACATATACACTTTCAAACACATGCACAAAACTGCTAATACAGTAATTATATTTGTTGGCTGCCGGCAAGGATTAGACTAATGACAGAAAAATCCATGCTAAATATTCATTGTAAGTGGAGTCGAAATTGTGTTCAAACAAGATAATAATTAGTGCTCCATTGGTGGTACCTTATATCAGAATAAACATGTCATGTCATAGCGTTTTGTCATTTTAAAACAAATTTTAGGCTTCTGCTTATGAAAATAGCCCATTCATTTATTATTTCAATGTGCTGTTAGGTTGTTTACAGCATAGCCTGTGGCATTAGAATAAGTAGACGATCAATTAGTAAAGAAAAAATGCTTTTAAAGCAATTCAGTTTTTAACATTTTGCCTCTGCTTTTCTCAATAGGTCAATGCTCTCCTTTTCTTTTGCTGGCTATAGTTATTTTTACTTGTCGTCTTACTGTAGCCTGTGACTCTTGTGTCTCTAGATTACAAGGGACTACACTTTTCTGGATTACATACTGGGAGGATGCCAGCTCATGTTTACTGTGAGTATGATATTAGCATGCCTGTTTTTCTGCTTCTGCAATGATGCGATAATGAGATACATGTTTCTGCATGCTTTGCTCTCTAAAAACGGACGGAAAACATTCAGAATGTCTATTTTCATCTCCCAGGGTTACAGCTGGATCACAACCATTTGCATACAGAAAGGGAAGAGTGCGAGGGACAGGGGGAAGGTACTGAGAGACAGAAAAAATGAGCGGCGTAGAGAAGAGTAATGGGGTGTTGTGAAACGTGTGGGTAATTTTTTTGAATTGTGAAAACAGGAGGGCAGAAGGAGAGCAGGTAGAAATATAAATTGCTGTATTGAAATGGTGGAAATAGAAAGTGAGTGTGAGATTAGGATATGGGGATAGAAAGAGAAGGTATTTTATAGAGGGAGGAAGAGAGAAAGAGTCTATTTTGGTCTCTCGTTAGGAGAAACTTGTGTGTCCCTGGTGACGTCACTCCTTTGTGTGTAACTGAGTGTGAGAGAGCCCTGTTTTATAATAGCAAATCACACACACACACACACACACGTAGAGCTGTATTAGTGTTATCCAGGGTGTTTTTGTCCAGCGGAGCTTTAATACAACTGCCTTGCTGATAAATCTCAGGACTATTCAGATTGGCTCGCTGTTACTGTAGTGAACACACAAATGTACACAAATTCTGAACCCACTTGCACACTAAGAAAAATGAAAAGACACACTCACAGTGCAGCCCATATACAATGAGAGAACACACACACACTCTGTACCAACTATACATACATAGTGTCCCTTTTTCCTGTTCTCTATCTCTCAACAATTTACCAGCTTTGTGAGCTAGAACCAGGCTCCAGATGTAGCACGGTGCGGATAATATAGTTTGTGACATGCTTGAATTTGCGGTATTTCCCTTAAAGTGTGTTCTTAGATGAGACACCTGTGCACCACATTGTATAGTAGTAGTGTGTATCAAGAAGCATTGCATTCATTCCCTAAAAATGTATTTGAGTAAAGTAGTTTTTCTGATGGGTAATTTTGACACGAGTCAAAAGATGGTAATAATAGTGTCTAAATACTTGGGGATCAAACCTGAGAATAGTTTAAATGTAGTCCTGTATATTTCTTATGTGCTATTTTGGTACTTTGGCTGAACGTGCTGTCAATCCAAGGCATTGTTTAAAAGAAACATACATACATTTTGCATATTTTATCCTATATTTTTTTACTTTTTACTTTAGATGCTTTTTTCAAACACCTACCCAAAGATATTCAGTTTACCATAATAGAGGAATTAAAAAAAAACAGAAAATATTCACATTTAAGAAGCTGGAATCAGAGATTTTTAGCATTTTTTCTTTAAAAATGATTCAAAACAATTAATTGAGCATCAAAATAGTTGCCAATTAATTTTATGTTGATTGACTAATGGAGTAATCAACTTAGTAGTTCAACCGTTGATTTTTGAACAATAATTATTTCAGACGATTGCACATTGTCAGTATAGATGATTCAAACGTTAAGTGGTGGCATTCTCAAACAGCTGAAAACATAATAATATCTATGGGAAAGATGAATGGTATGTTTCCTTCTGGAGCCCTGGGCAGCCGTTTTAACGCTCTGTTGGAAAACACGGCTTCACAGAAGTGTCATTTCTTGTACGCTGCACCTGTACCCTTCTTGTTCATGTAGAAAGTAATGCTGTGATTATGTGGAGTATTTTTCTGGTACAAGAGAGTTCTTGTACCGAGGTGACTTTGCTTGTATTGTTGTGCAGAGGTGCTGTCATTGTCAGAGGACGTGTTCTGTACGACTCCTGGGGGCAGATAACTGCTAGATCCTCTGTGAAATTCAGGGCATTGTTAAGGAGCACAACACACACACACACACACACGCGCACGCGCACAATGACAACCTTCACTGTCAGCCTGTTATTTTCACCTTATCTTATTGTTAGAAATGAGGCTTTAAAGGAAAGAGCATAGTTGTGTTGCCATAGTGACTCTTTGTGCAAACATTGATGACAATGTTTGCACCATGATGCATAAGTGAGGGAGAGAAATGTGTACAAGAGAGTGAAAAAAGGGCATTAAAGCAGAATGAATGTAGTTTTTCTGTCAGTTAAGAGGATGGATTTTATCTTCACCATTATTCTCAGTACACAGTAGATTTACTCAGTAACACAAAGTTCAGTTCTGAATTGACCAAACATTTACAACTAATGAAGAAATGTTATATGTTCATTATTTAATTTTTTTCTTTGAATTGAGTAACATTTGGTCATTCAAATTAGTGATGCAAACAACAACAACAAAAACCCCACGAATGAACAGAACAACCAGTAATCGTCCAATCATAGCTGAGCAACTGGCAGGTCATTCAAACTTTGGATTCTCCACATGTGAAGCAGTGCACGTGGTGTTATAGGGAGAGTGGAACACAGCAATTAAAGAGTTTGGAGGCTGGTGTCTTTTCTTTAGCTAGTCAAAATACAAAAGCACACAGTATAAGTGTAAGGAATGAATAAACAGTGTATTTATCTGCTCTAACATGAGCTGCAAAAGTTAACTCATCCTACAGAGTGTTACAAGGCCAAGTCACATATTAACCAACTAGCTGCTTTACATTTGTGTAGTTACATTACATTAGTCATATTTGTTGGGTTATAGGTTAAAAAAACCTTTTTCATGACCTACAATATTGTAGTGTAGTGTGTAGTATTTCCACACTGTATGGAAGCCAGTCATGAATGCTATCAGAGTTGGAAATGTTAATGCTCTGTCCTTGTCCTCAAGCAACCCCAGCCAGCAATACCCAAGATAGTATTACATTTACCAAATACATTGGTTAGCCATCATCTTATGAGCTTTATCTCTTGTGACATTAAAAGTAAAAACAGTTTGAAACTGTGTAATCTTGCTAGCCAAACAGGGTTACATTAGACGAAATCTGATTATTTTTCCTTATCATACTTTTATGATAAGGAAAGGACTAACTGGCTCTACACTGCAATACAACATCAATGCCGTTTCTTTATTTCTGTGTTTTCTATCTACTGGATTATCAACTAGTGAGGATGGGAAACGCAGCTTTATCCTCAGTCTATTAGCATATTTAAGAGATCTTTTACAGGGCTCTCGTTTGAAAATGAGCCAGCTGGAAACATTTTAGCGAACAGTCAACTGCAACCAAATTTCAACTGAAGAAGCGTCTAGATGGGACATAAAATCATAAAGCCTTACTTTCTACATACTGTAATGTAGGTCCCACTTAATAAAACTGAAAATCGGATGATGAAAGTATTCATTGAATGATAAAACAGTTTTACTGTAATAGTAAGTAATTCCTCTGGTCAGCTCTTTATGACCAGTTAAAACCACAATGTGCAGTTTTGACTTGTCCGGTGGTGATGAGCTTTGAAGTTTATGGCCATTAACACTCTCTACATCCAGCCTGCTCTCTTTTGGATGACTGAGGTGAATGATAAACGCTCTCTCTGTCTGCCATCAGCCAGCAGTTGAGTGCCTCAGTGAAAGGTTGGACAGTGTTGGGCAGCTCTCAGCTGTGGAAATATTTAAAGTATTAGTGAATCAGAATGTTGCCAACATCCAACATATCGTGTTAAAACAGATATAAAATTTAGAATTTGCAAATGGCTGCTGGTAGTTATTTACTGGCAGACTGGTGTAAATGTTTTAATTATTTCCTTACCCAGAGCCTTGCTTGTTGGTAATGAACAGAATTTCAGTGCAATGGGAACATTTGCCAGTTTTAGTCTTGATGAGATGAGCAATTTTAAGGCGGAATGGGAACTCTTAAATCCTCACTGCTCACTCCTAATCTTTCGCCTTTTGTCACAGACCTGCAGCTCTTTCAGGGATGCACACACACACACATACGTAAAACTGTCTTAACACAGATACTTCTTCTCTCCTGCTTACAAACTCATTTACATACACACACGTGAGCACAAACATATAATATCCTCGTCACACACTCTCTCTCTCTCCTGCTTTCACACTTACATGCAAACTCGCAAACCCTGTTATTGGCGCACACACACACACACAAATCCACACCTCACAAACACAGTATCTTCTTCATACAGACATTTTATCACACGTACTTACACATACTTACACATATACACATATTCTGTAGGTGTGCACACACACATACAATATCTTCAAACATCCACCTTCCCTGCTTGCGCACGCTGGCTGATTTAGACACGCACAAGCACACGTAATTTCACGCAGACGCTCAATCACTGATGACATCTCCGTCTCACATGCACACTGCCACTTATATGCACAGATTTGACATAAATACAGAGAAGAAGCAGCCATGTACAAAAACACACCCGCACAGACACACACACACACACACACACACACACGCAGAAAGAGCTGTTCTGCGGTGTTCAATCAGACTTAGTATGGCTCTAATCCTAATCTCCAGGAAGGGAAAGTCTCTCCTCGGGGCTGTGGGAGCTGGAGGAGAGAGCAACATTTCTCAGTTACACACTCCAACACAAAAAGACAGCCTACTACTGCTGATGGGCTGTTTGTGAAAGACTCATTTCATCTGAAAGAAACTATTATTCATATCTTATGTTTGATATAATTCAGAGCTGTGTAGAGCGTAACTGGTTATAAGGGATTTTGGTGAGTGGAGAGCAGATTTAAGAGTGTAAGAGGTGTAGAAAGTATACAGAAGCTGCAGTATATGTATCACACCACAGCAGAAGAGACCACTTTTTGAGGTATGAGCTGCTTATAGTAGTGAAAGAGAGTATCCACTGAATAAACTGTCTAATCCATCAGTGCTAAAGGGGGGAAACAACAAATGAAATTTAGTAGGTCACCAGCACTTTAACTCACCCTGTGCTCCAGGTGATAATTAAAAATCAGAAAAATAGAAAAATTGTACTCATGTTCCTGTGGATTCATGGAGAAAACCAACTTCTCATGAATGAGAGCACAGACAAGCATCTTCACAGCTCAAGATATTGAAACAGATAATATCAGTCAAGACTCATACCTTTTTTTTCCCAGTTTCCGCCTGTTCTATACTGTAGTCTACAATGCTGTTTAGATATTATATGTCATTGTCACAACAGATCTCAGGGCCTTATCATTTTATTCAGTGAAATGAGATCATGATATAGTTATTAATTCTGAAACTCTGACAGTATCTGATGTTACATTGCCATTGAAATAACACTAATGTGATTGTGAAAAGGTTGTTCCTCTCTTTTTTTTACTAGGCCCTGGTCAGCAACAGTGTGTTTTAAATCATTAATTTTCAGTCCAATGTTTCTGTTCAGTTAATTTATCATTCATGTTACACAAATAACAGAATACAAGTTTCAGTTGAGTAATTTGTCTTTCACAAAGTTATGTTATTGAAGGGCTTCAGTCTTGCTGTGATGTATGTTTTTAGTGTGTTTTAGGACAGATCATGTGATAGTTAAAACAGGTGTGCATCATTAGGTAATCTGAGCAGTGAGTCACTAGGTACGGTCAAGTTGAGGGAGGAAAGGTAAAACTGTTCTGTAGTAAATGACATTTTGTAGAATTTGGTGCATTCATGGCTGTGCACGTGTGCCCTTAGTGTCTCGTCCTGTTCCACATAGACATGGGTGGGAAGTGAATTTTGGTGTGATTTCACCATGAGAAGATACAATTCAAAACATCTTTTTTCTCTGTATGCTGTGGCCTCTCCTAATTTCACAACTCTGTTCCAGTCTTTTTAAATTCCTAACCTCAATCCTGTTGTTATATTAACTTGTGTGTGTGTGTGTGTGTGTACTTTTGCATGTGGAGTCATGTTTTTCTTTACTTGTAAGGTGTACAGAGACTCTTTGGGTGATGTGCACTTTAAATAAACTGAAGTTAAAGTTGAAAAGATCAGTTAAAATATCAGGTGGACAGGAAATAGCTTGGGTAGGGTTGTAAATCAGCTGTTTTTTTTATTTTCATCAATTTTAAGTTATTTTTGTTTCATTTCCTCGGCTTCATCTTTGTCTCTGTGTCATTAATAGTTTTGTCAATAAATGCCACCTCTTTTGCATGCACTGCTGCCTACTGACCTACTTTTTCTACATTTTTCCCTTTAAAATTTTCCTGTAGCAAGCAACGCGGTCTGCTCTTTACATGGGCCGGCAGCCCTACACTAATATTTTAGGGAAGTAAAACTGTTTTTTTGATCGGTGTTCGGCTACTGTCAATGAGACTCATTTCCTGCAGGTGTTTCACATTAAAAGCATGCCACGTGAGGGAGGGATTATTCCCTTTGAGCTACCAGAAGGCTTGTAATGTAACATCTGTGCAGGAAGTGTTAAGTTTTACTGACAGTAACTTAACACCAATAAAAAAACAGCACAGTATCAGCAACAAATTAAACAGGAACAGATCAGACAAACAGTCTTACTACATATGATCAAATATACATATTACATAAATATAAAAGCAGGGACAGACATGGTCTTTCTAAAGTTAAAAATGTGTGATATATCATTGAAGGCAACCTCATTAAAAATAATCATTGGTATACATTACCTCATCTGGCTTATCCGTACAGCAACAATGAGTCACCCACCAATGCATACATGGGGACTATTGGGATTTTTAGTGTTTTTTTTAATGCACAAATATCGACCAAAAACAGACTCCCACAGGAAAAGCCTGGCAGTGGACAGCAGCTCCCGGTTGTCACTGGGAACACCTCAGAGTGAGGCAGAGAATAACTCCAGAAGATATTAACACTTTTACACACTCATCCATGCCACCAGCTTTCCATCCATCTCTCTGGCTGTTTAACTGCAAATGAGTCTGAGAGGTCCTGAGAATCGGGCATGAGAATTGGCTGATAATCGACAAGACATGGCCGAGAAAACTCTGATGTGAATGTCAGTATGTCAATTATTTGACAGTAATTTGGCTGTAGTGGAACCCCTCTAATTTGTTGCAGTCACAGACACTTTCTGCCACATCGCTACTATGAAATGTACAGTAATGAGATGCTGCACCTGTTCATTTTTATTCTGTGCACTTGCTTATTGAAACTGTGTGTTTGTCGTGTTGTGTTTAGTCTGCTTGTGTGTTAGCAATTACTAATAGCTTGGGGCGAGGAATAAGTTGGGAACAGAATGGTGTCATCTCCCACTGTCATCGAGTTCACAACCATCAAAGTAATAATGTCTGTCGCTGGAGAGGGCACTGGAGGAAACATACCGTAATAGTTTGGGGATGATCCTGTGTGTTACTGTCAGAATTTTAAGATTCATTTCCCAAAGGGGGAAAATATGTGCAAATGGAGGAAATGAAAAACCAACATAACCTGTTTCTGGGTGAAGGAAGCCACAGTTGGTGCAAGAGCTCGAGTCGTGAACATAGTCACAGCTGTGGTGCTACAGTACGCATCTTGATAGGAAGGAAGTAAACTGACACATCATGGCACTTTGGACTACTCTTCATTCTGTGAGAAAGTGGATAGGGTGCTAGGATACTTCTGACTTCTGGGGTTCTTCTAGGGTTGACTGACATGAGAGACTGGCACAGAGAGGGTCATTTGCACACACTCATGTAATAGGTTGCTCTGGAAGTTTGGTGACATACTGGTGACTTATGTGCAGAGGCCACCATTGTTTGTGATTAGTTTTGTTAGTGGCAACCTGGATATGAAGAGAAAAGCTCTTCTGTGTACAAGACGCCAAAGTTGAACGTAAAAGCACTGCAAGAATTCACTTTGCCTCCATGAGTGAATCCACCGGTTGAAGTGATTCCACTGAAATGAAATGATTTCAGTCCAAAATGTTGCTGTTACAAATACTGGTGTTGCCAAGCATAAAGAAGGAAGGATGTTTGGTAGGGATGGTACATAGCAGACACAAGTAAACATACAAGCTCCCTTGGCAAAAGGATGGAGTTGTAGTTCAAAGATAAAGAAAGACTGAGCCACCAGTATCAAAGCAAGTTCTCAAGCCAAACAGGCAAACGACAACGAAATATTATCATTTTGTATTGTGGTAAATCCCCCCTCAGTGCTCTGTTGGGTTTCTAACTAGCTGCGATTACATGGAAGATAATTTGATCACTTGGCACCCTGAACCAAGAGCAGTGTGCTATATGGGTCCTCTTTTCTCACATATGTCATTCCAGGACAAACACACATCCACAAAATACACAGCAGCACCCTAATTCTGTCACCCTGCATCTCCCTGTCTGTCACTCCTGCTGCTCCTTATGCTCTTTCCTCTCTCTATTCCCCCAGTCTTTACCTCAGCTGCCCAATTTCCTCTCTTGTACTCACACATCTACCATCTACCTACCATCTCTCTCTTCCCGCTTCTCCATTTTCTCTTTCCTCGGTCATTGTCCCTATTGAACCAGAACATTATTGCTTTATAGCACTACTTGTGCTGCCAAACAAAGAGAGAATGGTTTAGACCATCTTTAAGTTGATAGGAGGGAGATGGAGTTTCTGGGTCAGGTTCTTGTCAGCACACAAACCACTATTCACTGCCTGAGGTAAAACTTGTCACTCTTAATCTCATATTATGTTAGGCTGTGTGTGTGTGTGTGTGTGTGTGTGTGTCTGTGTGTTCATATTCATATATACAGGATGTCAACGCAGTGTCACCCTGCGGTCATCTGTGTTAAAAATATCCCTCCATGTGGTTTCAGGGCCATTCTTTCTTTTTTAGACATGACTGCACTACAGTATTTTTGTATCTGTCCTCAGATGAAAACCTTGTATGTCCAACAATTAAGAAGAAGATTGATTCCTTGCTTGGCAACATTAAAGTTTCAAAATTACATTTTCAGTGTTTGAATCAGAAAACTTGCTTAGTAGATCCAGTAGAGCATGTGTATTTTTTTATCTAGTTAAATGTAAAAATTGCAGATACAAAAGGCTATAATGATATATTATGGCACAATATTGGCTCTTAAACAAGGTACGTGCGAAGTGTGAGCCCATCAGGTCTTTCCAAACTCTTGACAGTCGATGATGTCCCAGCTCAGACACTGTTTTCATTACCAGCATCTGTAACTTCTCTTTCTTCCCTTCACTTCACTTTGTATAATTCCACTGAATGGCAAGAATAAATCAGGACTCTTCTAGTCAGTTTGTTTTCAGTCAGTCAGTTAGAAATATTGTTTGTGTGTGAACCTTGTACTGTGTTTCATACTGAACTATGAGCCGACTGCATCAAAAGACATTTTATGTTTTCAGTGAGTTCTGAGTTATCAAGGTGTTTTTTTGTTTTTTTTTTTGAACATGGGACCATGTAACCAGTATGAAGCAACCGTTTGAAGCAAATGGCCTACAGTAACATGCAGACAATCCTGTGATGTGATGCCAGGAAACCTTACACAACAGGCCCATGAAGCTTTGGAGAGCCCAGCTTTTTCTGAACAAAGCACTGCTCACAACTCAGTTTCAGTTTTTCACTTTCTGAAAAGTTAACGAACAGTAAAACTGTAGTTGTAGTAAGACAGTTTTATCATTTTGATTACTACACTTTTAATAGAGAAACAAACCGAATCATTAGTGGCTAAAGCTAAGCTATTGAAGCATTAATGAGAGCAGCATGTGCCACATTTGTGCCTCATCTCACATCTATTGTAGATGAGATACAGTAGAGTTGAACTGAATAACATTAAAACTCACAGCTTGTGTTTTTTCAAACAGCTACTCTAGTTGCCATATGAATTCTTCTGCCTTCTTGTTCCTATCAGAGTAAACTGTTGTCCAAAGGGAAAACAATAAAAACACAACGACTGGGCTCCTCCTGTTACATTTTTATTTTATGTCCAAACAGATTCAATTAATCCTGTTTTTTGGCATGTCATGCTGTTTTGCTGCTGTTGCCTACGTTGACCTGCCATTCCATTATTTCAGATTTTCAGATTTTGACTCTGCTTTGTAGTGGAAGGTCAAAGGAAACAGATAACGACATGCAAATCCAACAGTTGCAGTATCTTGAGCAGTGAAAAACACTGCACCTTAACATCACTGCAGGTTCCCAAAATGACCTCTAATTAATCACTTCTCTGTGTTTCTATAGGTCGGTATAGACTTCACAGCATCCAATGGGAACCCTCGAGAGCCGTCCTCTCTCCATTACATTAACCCACTGGGCAGCAATGAGTATCTCGCTGCCATTTTAGCTGTGGGACAAATCATACAGGACTATGATACGTGAGTGTCTACTGCAGCCTTCTTGGTTGTTGCATTGTTTTGAATCATTTTCCTACAATATTAAAAGATGAGCAAGGTTGGTTGATGTTATAATGTTTTTCTAAGATCACATTTACCTCTTGACCCACTGAAAGACCTAAAGATAAAATGGACCTGTGACAAATGAGAAGGACAATGATCTATTGGTCTCAACGTGTCTCCACAAACAAAGTAACAGCTCAAATACCTCATTACTGGATTTTTAAGTTAACAATGACAAAGAAATGGTTTCCCATCTGTCATTTTCATCTACGTCATTGTGGGCTTTGCAGAATGAATTGAACTGGTTTATCAGCTCCCTGATATCCATCTTAATCCCATCATCTACCCAAGAACCAATATACAGCAATTCAGCCCTTACATTAACACACACAACACACACAGCCATTTATTTTATTTATATGGTAAAATTAAGATTTTCAGACTAAAAACCTTAAAGTTAGTGACATTATAAACATACTGAGATCACCAATAATGACACAATAGACTGCATGAAATAGATCTATATGCCATATTGAAGATAATTCATCTCTTTCAGCAGTTACTTTGAAGGTGTCATGAAAATCACTGTAGGTCAAAGAGTACCACAATACCTCAGAATTTCTGCGTAACGTGCCCTTCAGAAAAAAAGTGTGTCTATCTTTGTGAGAAGCAATTTTACCAGATTGCTTCTATTCTCTACCAGCTCGTTTCTCTGTTAATGTCTTTGAATGTGTTTCTTTGTGAAAAAGGTAACAGGATTTCCACTGTTGTCTAAATCCAGCTTGTTGAATTTGGATGAAAAAAAAAAAAAGAGGTTTAACTAACGTTCCAATCTGTTGTCATGGTTTCCTCCTCAGCGACAAAATGTTTCCTGCACTGGGATTTGGAGCCCAACTCCCACCAGACTGGAAGGTATATTTGTGTGTTTGCTGGTGTTGTTGTTGCTGTTGTTGTTGTTGTGTGCGTGTATGTGTGTGTGCTAGATATAGATATGTGTGATACGTGTGTGACAAAGGGGGGTGGCATATACAAACTTACAGTTAAAGCCAGCCTGTATTATACATGTATTTTACACACACACACAAAACTGTAAGCATTATACACGCATATTCACATGATTACGCAACTGTCAACCCATCTGTGTTGCCATGGCACTGAGCTGATGAGAAGGACAAAGGAGAGAGAGCAGTACACAGTACAGAGAGAGAGAGAGAGGGTGGGAGGGGGAAAGTGTGGGAGAAATGGACAGTATCTCTCAACAATATTTACAGTGTAGTGAAGGATGAATGTTAACTTAATGTCTGTGTTTCTCATCTCATCAGGTGTCACATGAATTTGCCATCAACTTTAACCCCACAAACCCCTTCTGTTCAGGTAAGTTACTGTGTGTGCAGTAGTTACAGGCGCCATCAATGACCCGGCTGCAATCACTGAAAATATTCATATTTTTACATTTTTTATCATGGCTCTTTGTCTTTTTTTTATTGGACTGATCTGTAGAGCCTGACTGATACATGATTTAGGTAGATACTGAAAGTGATCATTAAGACTGTTAAAAATCTCATAATAATTTATGTGCTGATATTTGTTTTTCTCACAAACTTGACTTTACTTGACCATTCAGCAGAACCAGCTGAACTTTTAATTATTCTCGATACCTTACTAACATGCTAACTTGTTTTCTGTTTACAGCTCTATTTCATTTATAATAGCATCATCTGAAATCATATCATATCAAACTTATCTGTACTTACTGGTTGTTGTCCTCTTTGTGGCTTGGACCCACATTTTCTGCCAGCATGCTGCAGGAACAGATACAGATGGTTACTAAGCTTCTTTCCCTATGAAGATGTAAAACATTATGTTATTTGTCTACAATCATACTGCATGTAAAAAGGGAATACTGGCCTATATTAAAATATGACTACACTAGTGTTGTGACAGCAGAAATGTTGCAACCACAGCTTGAGAGACTGAAACAGAATTAAAGTATAGAATTTAATTAGTAGGACAGTATAATAATTCTTCACAAAACAGTTAGACACTAGGCTGCAATGTCATAGTGACTTTGTGGAAATAAATAGAGCACCACAGGGACAGAAGTACTTCATCATCATTGCACTAAATCTGGAGTCTTCAGTTCATCAGAATTGCAGGACACACATAAAAAAAAAAAACAGACATGCCAACTCCAGACAGCGGCACGTGCTGCACTAGTCTGTGAGATGACATCAAACAGTTGCTCCTGACAATTCAGGCCAGTAAAAGATCCAAATAAGTGCATTTACATGTATGTACTGACAGGGTACAACTCTAAAGAGGAGAAATGCCTTGGAGTCCCCTCCAGTCAGTCAAGTTTAAGTCAGTTTTTATTTGTATCAGCCCAACGTCACAAATCACAAATTTGCCTCAGGGGGCTTTACAGTCTGTACAACAGTCAGAGATGAAGAAACTTTTTGGCGAAATGTCTTCGGGACTCTACAGCAAGCCAAGCTGCCTTTGACTTAGCACTTCTAAATATCATATCATCTGGCTGGTTGAGGATCTTCACAAAAAATGATTGATATTTCACCCTTCTCTGGACATTTAGCGCATTTTTGCTACATGCAGTAAGATAAAGAGCTCAAGGTTTCAAACAGTATAGTTAAATAGCATCATGCTAATATCAAGCTAGCATGCTGCATGCTAGCAATGCACAAAATCATGATTTGGATTTAGCATTTTTTAAACATGCTTAGTAGTAAAAAGGTTACTTAGCATAAATATACACTCTAACTAACATTTCTATCGAGTTAGATGTTAACAGATTTGTAAATATTCAGTATCTTGCACCACAAAGTAAACACACCTTTTTAATATGGTGCATTTAGATGTGTTAACGCACCATTAGCATTTGAAATGTGTAGCATGCAAATGTTTTTTTATTGACAAATTCAAAATGACTTGAGTACCAACTGCTTAGGGCACAACTGTAAGACCCAGAATGAAATTGTGTAACACATATTTTAGCTTGACAGAGGCAAGTACATTTATACTCTGCTAAAAGAGACCTGTGTCAAAACAAAAAAATGAAGTTCTGTGTGCTTCTTCAAAATATATCTACAGCTTGTTTATTATTAAAACATCTGCCTCCACAAACGCCCTTTCTCTTTAAGGTCAGCAGATGAACTGCTTCTCTACAAACTACGTAAGACAGCATTAAAAAGACTGGAGAGGCAAATACAGCCTGCAGTGCACTCTGAATTGAAAGTTTCCAGGCCAGAAAATAAAACCTGACTTGGAGGACCACAGTCACAAAATGCTGCTATAACTGCTTATATTAAACCTTTTTGTATATGAGGCAACATGCAACCATCCTATCACAGGGTTGGGATTATATTGGAGCCAAACTGTTGCTTGTTCTCATCTATTGATATAAAGTGTTTTGAGCTATTTACATTTTTTTAACATTGTGGAATTAATTTTTTATCAAATCAGTGAGATATGAATGAGAAGAACACAACAGATATGATTTTCATGCCAATATAGGAAACATGAAAAATAAAAAGCTGTCTTTAAGTCTCAGTGTTGACTTTCTAATTCCCTTAAAGAAACAAAAAGACACGCAGGTCATTGAGACAGGAGACTAGCGTTCAGGAAATGAACCCTGTCTGGGCACAAGTGCAATAGTCTGGTTGTTTAAGCTAATTGAAGTCTATAATAGCGATGCTGATGAAAAACAATAATATGTTTTCATGAGCTTCTGGCCTTTAGTAGGAGCTGTTTCATTTAAGTTGGAGGATATTGTACGTGTAATAGCCATTTTTTTTCTATATGTGGCTGAACTCTTGGCAATAATTAAACATAATAAAAGTGTGTTAGAATTTAAATTCTTCCTCTCTGTCTTTCTCTGTCTCTAGGTGTGGAGGGTATTGCCCAGGCCTACTCTACCTGTCTGCCTCACATCCGTTTCTACGGCCCGACAAACTTTGCTCCGATCATTAACCATGTAGCACGTTTTGCTGCCCAGGCCCTTCAACAAGAGAAAGCAGCGGTAGGTGACAATGCCTTTCCTATTTATCTGCCTTTCTACGTTTTCATTTTTCTTCATTTGAACCTTGAACATCTTCCACCAGCAGCCTCTCCTGGTTAAACTGCCTCTTTTGTTCCTTGAGTCGGACCTCATTATATCTTTCAAATTTGGGTTTTGTTCAGGTGTACTATTTTTTCTACTTTCAATTAGAAAAATTCATTGATGACATTTTAATGTGTCTACATGCTTTTTAGTAGTTACTAAATATGTTAAGAAATTACCTAAACTCAATTCATGAATGAGTGTGAGCTTTATCACTGGAAAAACACCTTTTCCAGTGATAAAGACAAGTACATACAAAAGTCTAATGATTACATATGGTTCAAACTACATCTATTCATTTACTGGGAAAGTGCAGTGATTCCATTGACATCCATAAATTAATCAATGCACTTTATAACTGCACATCCACAGGTTTGTCTAACTATGGCTAAAATGAAAAAATGTATAATTCCTTCAAAGTTCCTTTCACATTTCTTTACAGTATCTCCAACTCTTGGCTTCTGATTCTTTTCAAAGTGATTGTTGTTCCTGCTGTTGTTGCTCTTCTCCTTGATGAACAATGATTTGACAGCTCACAGATTGTATAATGCTTTCATTTCATCTCATCGTAGGATTCTCTGCCCTTCTCAGTGATATCAAACAACTTTTTAGGGTTACTTGATCCCTTCACTGATATGCTCTCTTTCATCTTCTGAGGCCTTTTTCTTTTCTTTTTTTATGTCTGAATGACCTGCTCTTTTGCACTAAATGTTCAAGGCGTTATGCAGGCTTCTAAGATTTTGTTCTGTCTGTTCAATTTGTACACTGCATGCTTTAATTGGTTCTCAGCTTCCCCTTTCTTTTGCTGTTTGGTGCACATTCCCATACAGGCCAAGGTGTGATCATATTGGTCTTTATTATCATCCCATAGGACGGATCACACCAAAGAATCACAAACACACCACTAAATAATGATGTTGTTTACTCACCAGTAGTAGAACAGCAGTCAGTAGTAAATGCCTGTCAGGGCAGTTTATACTCATAATTTATTTACTCTGTTTAGCAGATTGATGGCTGGCGGAACAAACAAGTGTGTGCATCTGTTGGCTCGGACTCTTGGCATGTTGACTAGAGTGCCATGGTGAAGGGTGCCATTTGTCCATTTTCAGGCTTAACAACATGATAGGGAAGCACCCTTCATCATATTTTCTTCTTTTCTGTGTCACTTTTTCAGTAAATGGACAGGCCAGGACCGAACATGTCCTTTGTGTTTAGGTATAGCTTCACTTCAGCATATTCTATCAGGGTTTAAAACAAGCCTGTCTCAAGGGCAATACACCTGGAGACATAACCAAGTGCTGAAGTGTCAGTGGGCAGAAACCCAGCATGTTGTCTATTTGGGAGGATGTGGCAGAAATGGCCTCTGAGAGGGAAAACTACATATATAGAGTTGGCAGCAGATTCAGAGGAACAATGTTGGAAACCGTCGGGTGGAGATTGGTTATAGGGGTTTGTGTTGGCAAAAACTCCCACAGTTGGTGAGTTGGTGAGTCAGGGTTAGGGAATGGTGTCACCTGTCAGAGGGCTCAATAGATAATAGATAGATATGACGCTAATGCCTGATACCTACTGCAGGGCCTAATGATAAGTCAAAACATTATTTAACATTAATACTGGGCTTCCATAGGAATACTCACCCACCTTTTGGTGTATTGTATGTATTGTTAACTATGGTGATGACTAGATAAGGTTTGTCTAACCTGTGAATTCTACCAGCATTATGATCCTTGTTGACTTCCCAAAATACAACTTGAAGCCACTTTCCATATATTCTTGTAGCCATTCCACTCTATATTATTCCTTTAGCATTCAGCTCAAGGAATTTAGTGGCACACCTGTAGTCATCTTTTCCAGTTAGAGGTCAAGTTTTAATAGAAGAGCCATTCTTTGCTCAACTTGTTTGATCTGAGTTTCATTTAAGTATGAACCAGTGAATTGCAACATACTGCACTTGCAACTGGGTTATGCATCTGAGGCAGCAACACATAGAAAGCAAATTGAGAACAAGCCTAAGGCTCTGTCTCACACCCAAGAAAGCCTTCTATTTTGGTAGCACTTCGTGGTAGGAAGTCATACAGTATTCTTCAAACTGTGGGACCATCTCTTTGTGTCGGTGTGGTTGTGTTGCTACAGATACCAATAAGAAAATTGTGTAGGAACCAAGAGGTCCAGTATTGCCAGATTACCCTGCCTTTTTGTTACAAAGCCCTCTGCACCAGCAGAGGTCTTTTACTATTGTTGGTCTGAATACAGCCTTAAAGCTGCTCTAATCAATATTTTTATAATAACAATGGATGAAATTGCTGGAAATTGCTATGTATAATGTGAAAGGGGTTGTTCATAGTGATGAACCCACAGAGAATTATCACCCGACCGTGCAGTTCCCCACAGCTCTATGGAGCTTTTTAGCATTTTTCATTCCCATTGTTTTTGTTTTCAGCAAAAAGCGCTAATAAACTCACTGTACACTATCCGCCCAGCACCAGACAAAGTAAGCGACTAGCCGGTGGAAATATTGGAGCCAGTCAACAACTAAAGAGCCAAACGTTTCCTGCAGGAATTGATGGAGACGAAAGCAGAGCAGACTTATGTTCACCAGGTGGCCAGAAACACTACCAACTTTTTGCTAAAACGTTCACCATATCAACCTCATAAGGTGATGTTGAAGGATCATCTATTTCATGTTCCAGCTCCTGCAACAGCTCCTCAATGTTTAATATTGAGGATTTTTTTTTTATACCCACTTTTGAGTCTCTAATCATAGCCTAATTTCAGCTACAGCACAAACATCATCATCATCATCACAATCATCAAGCTGATGTATTGTTTGTGTACTAAATGTCTGGTTTCACTACACCGGTCTGTCAAAGTTTTTCCAAACATTTCTTTTGCCTTTTGCATCAGAGATCAAGGATTTTTCACCATGGCTCTACAGAAGTCTCAAATCTTAGAGACTATTCAAATCACAACTGAATGTGTAATCACTACTGCTGTAGCAGGGCTACTAAATCTATTACTATCACAGAGATCCAAAAAAGAAGTATTTGCCTTTGAGCCACAGATTTTCTCACTGTGCGGCAGTGGTTAGCATTGTCACAGGTCCCGGGTTCAAGACCCAGAAATGTTCACTGATGCAGCAGTAGAATCATGTCAAGCCAGTATGTCTGTTTTCATTTATGATCGCAAACTTAAATAGCAGGCTGTGTAGCTGGAGGAAGCTTACGTGCTGAGAGAATCTTGTCCTCATGGATCAGTGTGTTTCAATTTCTGCTTGTGAACTCTGATGTCTTGCACTTGGGTTTATTTTTCTGTCTGCGTGACCACACTGCAGCTAAAACAAAACAAGTGTGGGCACAAATAGATTTCACACATATTGCTGACGTCTGTAGGGCAGCAAGATGACAGAGAGCAAGACTCGGGTTGGGAATTACATTACCTGTGAGGCTCAGCATGATGGGGGTCATCATACAAAACAAATACACAGATGTGGGACAGTCACAGGAGCTTTAGATCTACAAAGTTCCAACAAATGGTACATGTACCCCTCCTGTATGTATCCAGTGGCACATCTCCTGCCTAAATCTGAAGAGAGTGCAGTAGCTGGGTATCATTATGCTCCCACTGTGCTTTTTGTCCTTAATTGTACCCTGTCACCCTGTAGAGAACAAATACATGAGCAACATATACAAAGGATTGTACTCGTCTGTGTGTTTTGTGCCAGAATCCTTTTGTTTCTGTTAGGAAATGATTGCAGGACCCTTTCTTGTTTTATATTACAGTGAGTTCAAACAGGGATGGAACATAGGAAAGAGTAACAGACAATGAGATGTGACAGCCGCAGCAGAAGTGTGTGTGGACCACATACTAGGGTAGTGGTTAGACTAGTCCGTGTGTGTGTGCTGGGGTGTGGGTGGGTAGGTGCAGGCTGCACAAATCGGCTGCTGCTCTGCCTCAGTGTTCCTGTTCCTCAGATAATGAGAGAACCTGCGACTGCAGTTTGTGTGACTGTGTACAAACACACTCCTGCTACTGACACACACGCACACGCACACACACACACACACACACACACAAGCTGCAGGCCAGTGTAGTCTGTGCATGTCCCAGTGTGTGAGCGGCCCTGTCTGTCTGTGTGATAATGATTCTCTAATGAGCGCTGCTGTTAGCACATTAAAGAGACAGGCTTCAGAGCCCTCCCTGCATGTGTCTGTGTGTGTGTGTGTGTGTGTGTGTGTGTGTGTATTTGTGTGTGTGTGTGTGTGTGTAACATGGAAGTTTGATTTTGTTCAGTAAAGTCAGTGTGAGTGTTCACCTTGTCTGTTCTTATCATAGGATAACCATCCACAGTCCAGTATGCAGAACAGATGCATGTTTTGTGTGTGCGTGTGTGCATGTGTGTGCACGAGTATGTGTGTGGGCTGGTAGTGGGCAAGCTGACTTCCTGTGTGAGTGTGTGAATGCATATGGTCTGCCTTATGCCAGACCCCATTTTCAGACTTGAAACTTGTAAACTTGTCACAGACAGATGTGGTTTCCCCTGTTTGTTGTCACTGTGCATTCAGTGGAAACTAACCTAATTTGTTTCTTCATGAGCTTAATGCTCAGTAAAATGTCTCTACTAATGGCAAAGGTATGCGTGTATGTGTGTGTGTAAGAGAGAGATACCTTGTGTGTGTAACTCATGTTTGATACTGGTAATAAAGACAGGCGTGAAATGATGCCGTGTCTCCTGCATGTTCGCTGATGTCTCTGTTCGACTCCACAGTAGACACACATTGTATATTGTGTGTGTGTGTTTCTGCGTCTATGTGCAGTAGGACAATAAAGAAAACTGTATTATAAGTATTGTGACTATATTTCACAGCTTTGTTGAATTTCCGATGCATTTCTGATGCATTTTCTAACATCAATTTAGCTCGATGCCTCATCATTTAAAACCTTCATGTCTGATTATTAAAAATTGTCCTCCACAGCAGCTGTGGATTGAGAAGTTTCTATGAATGTTTGGATGATTTGGGGTGAAGTGTCATTTGGTAAATATACCAATAAATATACAGTACCAATCAAAAGTTTGGACACACTTTCTTCTATGAATCTGTGTGAATTAAAGCTGCACTTATTAATTTTTTTTATTAACAATAGATAAAAAGACTACATTAAATGTGAAAGGTGTCACCTGCATTGACAAACCCACAGAAAATGATAACCCAACTCTGCAGCTTCCCTCAGCTCTACGTATTGCTTTAGCTCATTGTTTTGGTTTTTCGTTTCACTCTCACAGCTCTCATCAACCCTGTAAAGAGCTTTTTACCCTGCCTGTCCAGCTCCAAACCAGATAAAGTTAGTGATTAGCTGGTGAAATTAGTGGAGCATTTAGCTGCTATTGAGCCAGATATTTTTTGTCAGGAGTTGTCAGAGACCAAAACAGCACTAAAAAAGTACGTGAATATTAGTCTAAACTTCATCAGGTGGCCATAAACATGACACTTAAAGCTAATGTTGCTCCATGTCTCCTAAAATAACATTCTCTCTCTTACGCTAACATTTATTCAAGTGTATTTTTCCTCTACAGGATATGGTCCCCTGAAAGTGGTTTATTTATCATTTGCGCATGTTTGTTATTTTATGAATAAAAATGACAGAGAAGAGACAGGATGAGTGCCATCTGTCTGTGCAATTTCATCTCCAGACTTGGCCATGAAACATTCCCCCCTTTTTTTTCCAGTTTAGACAGACACACATTTTCATACTTATCAGATAATTCAGTGACCCCATGTGTCCTATGTGGATTCATTATGTTTTTCCAATCATTTAGTCAGATTTGTGCTTTAATTTGTCATTCATATGTTGAATGAACAAAAAAAAAACACTCATCAACATGTATTGATTGCAACATGCTCAATTTTTCCATCTTATCCAAAAGGCTGATCCTGTTTCCTCCTGATTCACTGTTTGTACCTCCTTTGTTTTCTCAGATTAATTTCTTACTTAGTTGATCGTCATTCATTTCTCTTTCTCGTGTTCATCTCTAGATTCTTTTTTTCCTCCGTCGTTTATTTCCAGGAACAGATGGTGTGCTCTGTTATATGAATGGAGCCCAACACGCTGTAATACAGAAAAGCTTTCATTCTGGTTTCTAATTTTCTCTCCCTTGTGCAGTGTTGTCCAGTTGTCTGTTTCCTTCTTCTCGAATAATTTCATGTCACCCTGCTTATCATTACTGACAGCATAGTCATCATAACATCAATTGATTTACCCACTGACAACACAGCAAAGCTCAACTTAAAGTCACACTCTCTCTTATTTTCTCTCCCTCCTACCAACCTTCTTCCCCTCTGCAGCAGTACTTCACGCTCCTCATTATAACAGACGGTGTCATCAGCGATATGGACGAGACACGTCACGCAATCGTACAGGCGTCTAAGCTACCTATGTCCATCATCATCATCGGCGTGGGCAACGCAGACTTTGCAGCCATGGAGTTCTTAGACGGAGACGCCAGCGTTTTGAGGTCCAACACAGGAGAGGAGGCTGTTCGGGACATTGTGCAGTTCGTTCCCTTTAGGGATTTCCGCAATGTGAGTACTGGTCTCAGGCTGCTAGGAAATGGATACCAGGGGGATGACATGCACCTGCAAACATTCAAATGTATGCAGGTGTACTAAATGGTTGAGGTTTGCTCAGTTTAGATTGGTGCCAGTTTAGTTGTTAAGTCTTTGACTACATACTTTAATTATACATACATTAAAATTCTTTCAAGACTTATTGCACTGTGTCTTAAATGCAGACATACTATACCTTACTATATATATACTGACACATAGAAAAAGTCCAGTCTGAGGTATCCTTGTTCACTCAAATGGCTGTAGCTATCCTCAAATCTTATATTGGCGTCACAGTAGCTGTTCAGATCATTTATTGGTTCTTTTGCTGCACTGAACTCCTTCAAAACTTGTTTCAGTAGCAGAGCAGTGCTCTTCCATTGAAATGAGTTAAAGCCCCTGAAATTTTGGCTTCAAAACAATCAAAGTATAACGTAAAATGTACATTCAATATAAAAGTAATTATTTATTAAAAGTTTAATACTCAGCTAATCTGCTTCATCAGGACTGTGTGGATGTGATTTTGATCAGATGTGTCTGACAGTGAAGTGGCAACTTTAGCAAACAACCTCACAGCTGTTATCAGATTCTGATTAAAATATTGCTAAATAGTGACGGCTGCATGCAAGTACACATTTTTTTCACTTCCTGTTCACTTCAAACCAGTGATAGAAATCTCTCATGTGAAATAAGCAAAACTGATGTAAGTTTGGCAGACACGTGTGTTCATGTAGGATCCCATTGCTAATAGTGAGCGTAAATATGTTACTGTCCAAAGGGTTTCTCAGACAAAGTTCCAGAGGTGAAAGAATTTGCTATATCCTTCACTTAAGTAAATATCAGTGTCATAATTGAAAGTATTTAAATGTATTTCAGTAAAAGTAGAATATTTACATTATAATGTACTTCAATGTTTGAATGTTTCCTTTTACACACAGCCTTAATCTCTAAAAAGTATTTTGATTTTCTTCTTGTCTCAATGCTCCATATTTAAGTTTAAACCATAAAGCAGCAATAATCAATATTTCTATGACAATAGATCACATGATTAACTCTGACTGACTCTGCAGGTTCTTTCAGCTCTTCAGAGCTCTTTTTTTGTTTCTTTTAGCTCATTGTTTTGGTTTCGTTTCATTTCTGCTCTCATCAGCATCATTTTCAGCTGTTTTCAGCAAACAAGCTCTAAAAACCCTGCCCAGCACCAAATGGCAGACAGTTAGCAACTAGCTGGTGAACATAGTAGAGCATTTAGCAGCTAAAGAGTCAGATATTTCCCTCAGGAGTTGGTGGAGACCAAAACAGAGCTAAAAGTTTCGAGAAATTGAAAAGCTCAAATATGAGCACTAAAAATTTTTAATTCAATAACACACTTGCACTGTACAACTCTGAAGTGTTGAAACGTGTTGAAACATGAATACTCAGAACATACACAATACTGTCCCTTCACCAAGAAGAAAGTTTCTAGTGAATCAGCCGCAAAGTTTAACAAGCAGACAGGTCTCAGTCACGTTTGACTTCTCTTAGTTGCCATTTGAAGAGATGGCAGTTAAGCTAATGTTTCGACTTGCTGGTGTGATGTGCAGTCAGTTTGACTCCATTTTAGTTCTGCAGTAGAGGCATTACCTAATGACATGATGTCATGCTGTCTGAGTGTGAATGTGTTACCAAATGGCAGCCTGTTGCTGCTCAGATTGTAGCTACTCACACACTACAACATGCAGGGTCTGCTAGATGAGAATAGCTGCCTGGTTATCTCAGACTCAACAGAGACACTGTGAGCGTGTGTGTGGTGTGATGCGCTGATGAGCATGCAGGCAGGCAAAAGTGTTTATGTGAGTGTTCATACGTGTGCTGTAGGTAAGCACACAGGTTAATTAGAGTGTGTACATTTGTATTTGTGCACTTGCTGCATTTTTGTTTTGTTTTCTTGTCATTTATGTATATTGTGTGTGTGTGTGTGTGTGTGTGTGTGTGCGTGTGTGTGTAGGCTGGTAGTGGGCGAGCTGACTTCCTCTGTAGTGGGAGGAACAGACAGTGTTGGCTGGCTTCACTCCAGTTTGTTGGTGGGAGGGTGAGAGTGAGAGACAGCAACAGACAGAATAGAGGGAGACATGAAGCTGAGACAGAGGAAACATAATAATAAGAGTGACCTGAAATGTATTATCTTCATAAAGTTGATATAGTTGTGATGATTAGATACTCTGAATGTTAGTAGCTGTTGTAAGAGAATTCATCCAATTTATGACACAAAAAGAGACCAAGCACAGTGAGTTGAGTTTTCCGTAAGGTCATAGATCTTTAAATCAGCCAAGGCCAATCTATTGGCAGATATTAATCTATTACAGATATATTGGTATTGTTGTAAATATGTTCATAAGTACAAGAAATGTCAGTACAGAAATGCTAAAGATATGTTTGTGATCATTTAGAAACAGTGCTGCCGTTATATAGTTTGTCAACCGTGAAATGTCCTGTTGATTACATATCATGTTTAAAACTCTTTTTTAAAAATAAAACAAATATAAGGGATACTAATTAAAAATGCTTGTTTTGTGTTTATGAAAAAAAAAATATATATATATATATGTATATTTAAAAAAAAATTAAAAATCTCTCAGATATCAATATTGGTATAAGCTTAAAAAATCCCGTATTGGTCAAGCTGTCACAGGGAATATACAAAACAACTTTGCAACTCAGCAAAATGTCAAATACAAGATGGACAGATTGCTGACAGAGAAGAAAAGAAAAACTGGTGATGCTCATTAGAGCAAACAAAGCCCCCAGGAACAGCGCCGGGCCTTGAAGCCAATTTGACATAGTGGCCAAACCGTGTAATTACAACTTCCGGGTCCGACAGGGACCCAAAAAGCATTTCTCCCACACACAATCATGGGAAAAGGACTGGCTGTAAAACAGTGATTTCGTGGACTTTTGGAGCCAGAAGTGATGGGAAGTAACCATATTTGGACAAGAGGGCGGAGCTGACCCTAACTCTTGCTGCTAGCTTGGTCAGCACGGTGCATTTACAGTCTATGGTTAACTGTGATAATGCTAATGCCAATGCTAATTTTTGCTAGTGTAAAACGGGCTTAAAACCATTAAAACAAAATGTACTTACCAGAAAAACTGAACATCCGGCTCCTTAGAGGTTTTTTAGTACAACCAAATGCTAAACAAGACTTTTTAGGCAACCAAAATGTTACAATTAACTTTGACGAACTGAAAACACTGAAATAGCGACGGCCACAGCACATATTCAGTGGGCCGCACAATGCGGAAGCAAACCCAGAAGCTAGAAACTTTTTTGGCGTATGCGCCAGCTGAGCAATTCTTAATGGACTGAATGGGTGCCATTTTTGGTCCAGTATCCAGCTCTTATAATACATCCGTGCATGGGGCCCATAGAGCATGCGCAGTATATTTTCATCTGGGTAATTTCTTTACAGTGAGAAGTGTTTTTTTTTTTTTTTTTGGCTTCATGCACCACTGAGCAACTTTCAGAGGAATGAACGGGGCCCCACCCCCGATGCTGTATCCAGGTCTCTTAATACATCTATGGAGTAAACACATCAGTCAAGAACAAAGTATGAAGAAGCCTTCCTTGCTCTCAGGTTTACTATCAAAGAAGTGGGATAACCTGGGGAACCTGGGATAGCTGTGTCTTTTCTGTGTAAAAGCACTTTGGTAAAAGTTAACTTTTTGCATTTTTTCACAGCAGAAACGTGCAAAAACGAAAAAAAGCACTATATGTTCTAGATATTATCGTATGAAATTCAACTCTATTCAATTGCAGCTCATTGTGTTATGGCACGACTGAAAACGTTTGAGTATATGTATAGTATATATAAGACAAGTGGATAAATTAATTTCATTTGTTGGTAAAAGCCAGTCTCCCTTTGATTTTTTCTCTGCTTGGCATGTGGACACCTGAACATTACACTCACATGTGATTTCCTGCCGGCTTTCCACAACATTTTGGAACCAGGCTGCAGGGATTTGCTGCCATTCAGCCACAAGAGCATTAGTGAGGTCCAACACTGATATTGGTTGCAGGTTGTAGTTGCAGTTTGTCCCTAAGGGCCGGGCTCTGTACAAGCACAATCAAATTCTTCTGCACCAAACCGGGAAACACATTTCTTTAAAGGACCTGGCTTTGTGCACACAGGTGTTGTTATGTTAAAAACGAAAGAGCCTTCCTCAAACTGTTGCCACAAAGTTGGAATCACACTGTTGATCTTTCACTGGATATAAGGGGCCTGACCCAAATCATGACTAGACTGGAAAAGTCAAAGCAGGGTCAAACTACTATTTCAATCTTTTTAAGCCTTTATTTTGCTCCATTATTTTTGTTTCTGTAGAGGTTAATGTGCTCTCTTGTTCTCTTTCTCTGTCAGGCACCCAAGGAGACCCTTGCCAAGTCGGTCCTGGCCGAGCTGCCTCAGCAGGTCACCCAGTACTTTAAACAGCGGAATCTACCACCCACCAACACAGCACCGGAGTGAAACGACCTGAAGACGATAGCCCGCACGCTGTACAATAGCCCGACAAAACCTTTCTTCTCTTTTACGGCAAACAATACAGAAAGAAAGTGTGTATATAAGCTGTGAACAAAAAAGAGTTGCGGAGAAAAAAAAAAAGAAGAAATCCCTGCCATTATGTTTGCAAAGGTTTTACTGGTTAAAGAATCTTTGATCAATATCCGGTGTGAATCCATCAGAAGTGATTCTGTGTTTGTTAAAGCTTTCCAGAGCTGTGATGATAATGTTTATGAGGCCTTGCATGTCCACAGTAATGGCAGGTGTCTCCACATGATATGAATATGCAGGTGAAACACTGGTCTTTTTTTAGAGGAATAAAAAAAAACCTTTATTAATCAGGATGTAGATTTTTTTTTTTTTTTTTTGCTTTTTGCATGTGTGTGTCTTGTGATTGATACCATGTGATACATACAACTCTTTGGTGTAAATCCCCCCACCCAAGCTGAAATATATCAGTGGTTGAATCCCCCTCCCATTCATTGTATGGATCCTCTTCAGGCAGCAGTTCAGATGAAGGCTGTTTGCTTTTGTGCTCACGTGTTGCAGACTTACAGACCGAACCTGAACAGAGCACTATTTCTTCACCCCTGCTCCGTCACCTGGGGGAGGATTTCATTTTGAAGTTTTGGTCACCAGTCTTCTTCAGAGGCAGGTTTAATGCTCCACTATGCTTATTTGACTCAAGAGGACAGAATCAGAGGAGGACGAGGCTGCAGTGGCAGCTGTAGCACTAACACAGGATAGATGTGGGATACTGTGTGAACTCATTAGGCAGTACTGCTGTTAAATATGGGGCCATTTTGCTAGCTTTTGCAAAATCCTTGTATTTCTTATGACTTCGGTTCATCCTGCATGTTGCAAATATCTACTTACTGTTTACAAACTGATGCTGATGATCACAAACGCATGATTCATTTATTTTTTTTCAAATGATGTATTAGAGATTTTGTAAATATTTGAATGAGATTCTGTTTAAAGAGAAGAAAGCGTTATTTAAAAAAAATAGCAAAGACATATGACAGAGAAGGCTGTTACTGTGAGAGTTTACCTGGGTGGAAGCAGAAGAGGAGTTTCTGATATGCATATATATCGAATGTATATTTATATGATGCTGTTCATGTTTCTGACATGTTTTTAATGTACTTTTTATGCAGTGCAGAGTTGTGTACTTATACTACTATATGTGTTGCTGTGCATCTTTGTACTAAATGTGTTGCTATTCATTTTATAAAATTGTGTCTATGTCCACACTCAGGTTAATAAACTGAACGAAATGTCTTCTGTGTGTCTGTGGATGTAAGAGAAGAAATAGAGGGGTGGGTGGTGAAAATAAACCTGCTCACACCAGGTCTGTTTTTAAGTCCACATGACTCAGCTCTCATTTTTTTGGTTGGTTTGGCTTAGAATGAAGAGATCATTAATTACAGCCGGTTAATCAGAGTGAATGGAGCAAATTCAGCTTACACAAAATGTGGCATTAAAGAAACTTGTAAAGGTGACAGAATGAGAGAAAAAAATAATAATTCAGTCCACATTTCATCCTCAACGCACTTGCAATATTTTGAGGCAGTATGTAGATTTCTTCTTGCTCTGGTTTAGTGCTGCTGCCTTTGGCACAACCCACCCTGAACCAGCTGTGATAACTGCCAGATTGGAAAGAAAGGAAAAAAAAAAAAAAACATGGCTGCTGGGGACTGATTGTCATCTTAAATGCTCGTGTTTGGTGCCTCAAAGCTCAAATCCTGAACTGATATTTTTCTTTCTGTATGTTGGATATATTATTTGTTGTCATAGCAACTACTTTCACAGCTACACCAGTGATACAGAGCTTCATCTGTCGGTTAAACTGAGAAACACACAACGGCTGCCTTAATGATGTCAGTGAACCTTCCTCAGACAAACTGAAATGCTTGGCCACAAATACAAGATAAATTTATCTTCTGGTCTCATCAGCACACTGTTTACAAAGGCTTCGAGTCCCCCTCAAAACATGAGCCACACAGTTACAAAGAGAATTACGAACATCAGATTGCCTATTTTGTTTAATGATACTGCCAGACTTTACACTTTGATATCAGCTCACCTGGACTGCCACCCAATTTTTTCCATCTCCATCAGCAAAATGAACTCAGCTCCAGATGCACAGTTCTCCTGCCAAGGTTTTAATAGAGATTGAATACACAAAACAGAATCCAATTACCCATATTAGTTCTGATCTAGTCCAATTTTACACATTCATTTTATGGCCCATGTAGGTCTTGCTCCTGAATACATCTCAGATCTTTTAAGTCCTAACAAACTGGCAGAGCCATCTATAAGTCTCTATAAAGAGTCAGCAATTTTTTTTTTTACCAGCATTCATCTGCCACACCCTGCGTAAGAGGCAAGAGTCAAGAGGCATCTTTCAAACCTGTTATAATTAACTTAAAGAAAGGCTTTATATGATGTATTTTGTACTTCAGTACTGTATTATTTTTGTTGCTTCCCATACTCACTTCTTGCAGAGGCCTGGTGGGGGGAGTCAGGTCATCAGCTCATCTGGACTGACTGGCTACTCTTTATAAGGCAGACAGATAGCCACTCTTTCTTCCCCCCTCCTAGCTCCCACCCTGCTCGATTTTGTTGTCTTAAGTTTGTCTTTAGTTGAATTTTGCTTTAAATTAATCCTGTTTAGTCTTCAGAGGTCAGAATTAGGTGTGTTGCAGCACCAATGACTTTAATACTGTCCTTATGCACCTAATGTCCCTTAAATACTTTCTTTAAAACTTAAGCTTTACCTCATACATGATACACCACTTGTGGTGTGTACTCAGTAATTTCTTCTTTTTTGCAGTATTTTCCTCATCCAGTCGTTCCCACCCAGGGTTTAGGACCCCAACAGGTCCCAAAATAAATCTGAGGGATCAATACATGTTTTCTGACTATTCTCTAGCGTTGCCTTTTGCATTGTGAAATACTGGATATTTTTACCTCTTCAGGCTGCCAATCCTTCAAATGAAACTGAAATGGAAGAATCACTCGCTGATGCTCATTATTCATAATTTTTGCCCACACAGGCCATATTTAAAGATAGCTTCACAATTTTTCAACACACACAACAGTCAGGAGCCCAAATGAACACTGAAACAGGTTTTTTCTTGCTGTAATCATTCCTCCTGTTCATGCTGATCATTAAAACATCCTTTCCTAATGCTCTTTCAATGTAAGTGATGGGGACAAAATCCACAGCCTTCTTTTGGTTTAAAATGTATTCATAGGTTTATCTGAAGGTGATGAGGTTTCAGGTTTGGTGTTATATGTTCATATTTTCGCACTCTCATCAGGATCCTGGCAGCGCTGTTCTGAATGTACTGCAGCTTCTGGACGCTCCTGCCAAGGATCCCTGTGAAGAGCTCATTGCAGTAGTCCAGTCTTTAAGAAATAAAGGCAAGTTTCTCTGCATCTGACAGGGTTAGAGATGTTTTTTAGATGGTAGAAAGAGGTTTTGTATAGATGTCTTATATGGTTATCAAACGTCAGCTGAGGGTCAAACCTAACACCCAGATTAGTGACTGAGGAGGAAAGGGGGATGTCCTGGCTGTCAAAGGTGAGATGAGGTATGGGGGATAACTGAATCTGGTGTGGAGTGCCAATAAGGAGTGCTTCAGTTTTGCTGCTGTTTAACTGGAGGAAATGTGTGCTCATCCAGTCCCTTATCTCCTTAAGACAGGTGCTGAGGCGTGACATGGCTGCAGAAAGGGCTTGGGGCAGATGTACCGCTTTGATGTACAGCTGGGTATCATCAGCATAGCAATGAAAAGACATCCCATGTCTGCTGATGACACATCCAACGGGGAGCATGTAGAAGGTAAACAGGATCCGATCCTTACGGGAGCGATCTAGACCTGCATCCTCCCAGACATACTCAGTCTTACCGGAAAGGTACAGGAGGAATGACTACAGCGAGTGAAATCTGTTTCAATGTTCATATGGGCACCTGACTATTGTTTTAAGACAGAGTTAAAAAAATTGTGAACCTAACCTTTAAGTGGTCAGATATAGACTTCATCACAAGCCACAGTGGCTAAAAACCACTGACCTAACGAAGTGGTATCTGCTGGTGCCTAATGACTACTAGACCAAAAAAAGCCTGAATTAATGCACTATTTACATTATATAATTGGTGCTTGATATTAAAAAAAAAAAAAAAAAAGTCTCTCAGTACCCTGCAAATACAAGCTCTTTGTGACACAGTGAACACACAGTACAAGGGAAAGCTCTTTATTTCTCTTTGCTCAGACTTTGACCAACAAAACAAAGCTCCAACGCCTGAGACAGCAGCAAACAGTCGAGCATCTCTCAACGATGTGAAACAAACTACTGTTGAGAAAACACATTACATCACACAAATAATTATTGTTCAAAAGAATTCAGACTTTACATTTAACCCGAGGAGAGCGAGAAGCGTCCTGCCCCGGCTCTCTCTCTCTCTCCACTCTCCTCTGCTCATAGCTAAAAAAGGTGAGTCATGTGACACAGTCTAAGCAGTCTCTTCCTTGCTCCACAGCTGTCAATCACTGTTCCCTCAGCCAAAAGCACAGCTTGCAGTCGCTGTGGCTTGGGTTGGGAGGGGGGTGTAGGGGGGGCGGGATGTCGTCGGGGTAGGCAGTGCGGGGTTGCTCGGCTTAAACTGCGTGAGATGTGATTGAGGGAAGGAAGGGTGGAGGTGTCATGTTTGAGTGCCACAATAGCAAAACCACAAATAGATACACAGATTTAGTTCAGAATAGAGTTTAAAATTGGTTTTAATCTTACTGTTTATTAGGATTATATTACTGGGCTGAACTTTGTCTGGTGACAAAGAGCAACAGTTCAACTCACAGCTGTGAAAACATCAGGAATACTGAAAACGTTTACTAGGTGTGTGTGTGTGTGTGTGTGTGTGTGTGTGTGTGTGTGTGTGTGTGTATGCCTCTGTAGGCTGTCCTGTGTGTGTGCCTCCATATGTGTGTATGTCTGACCTTTTAATCTGTCTCTGTGTGTGCATACGTTATTTGAGGTTACCTTTCCTGATTTTGCAAGCCATTCTAAAGGCATGCAAATGGTTGTGTGTGAGTGTGTGTGTGTGTGTGTGTGTAGATATGGATGCAGTTGTGTGTCTATCTGTAGGCCCTGTTGTGCCGGGGGTACGGCAACATGATTGCGTCCACGCTACCTTCGCTGTCCGAGCTGCTGTCAGAGTCGCTGCTGCCAGAATAAACCCAGAGTCCTGGTAAAACTCCGACACACACGGCTGCTGACGGCAGGTGTAACACGCCTTGACTGGAGCTCAGGGGAGCCGGGGGGGTCTTTGCCGTCAGGCCGGGGACTGTTTGTTGATTTTCAGCTCCCCTTGCTCCTCCTCCTGCTCCTCCCTCCTGTTCTGAACAGCACAACATACAGTCAGATTCAGAGCTTGTACATGCAGGCATCAGGCTCTTCATAAAAAAGGTCAGAGAGATGAAAATGCAGAGAGGCCACTCAGTGGATTATCTAAGGTATTTACAATGCTTCAGTTTGTGATTTGCAAGCATTGCTTACACGCAGATCACAAATGGAGCCACTCTCCTGTTTCTCAAACTGCTGATAAATTTGCGAGTTCTACAGTCCTCTTGCATGCCCATGCATGGGTCGCGAGTATGGTGTTTCTTCTGTTTAGTTGAATGTGTTAAAAGTAATAAGAGACGAAATGATCTCATGTTGCAAGGTGCAGCTTTGCATGTTGCCCCAGGTTTCCAAAAAACTGCTTCGCAGGCAGTTTAGACCTGGGATAGAGAATTAATGCAATTAACGAATTGGAGGAAGAGATAATCAGCAGGGTCCTGGGGAACAGGACAGAAAAAGTGTTCACATGTAATTCCACTGACTTCAAAAGCCTAGTTGGTACATCGGCTAGTAGACCTGTAAGACTAATCCAATCTTTTTATATTAATAACAGATCAAATCAAATTTTGTATAATGTGAAAGTTGTCACTTGTTGTAACAAACTCACAGAGATTTATTACGTGACTCTGCAGTTCCCCCCTAGCTGTATGGAGCACTTTACTACCCACAACTGTACTGTTGTGATTCACTCTAACCGTTCTCATCAGCCTTGTTTCCAGCAACAGCAGGCAGCTGTTTCCTGTGAAACAGCTCTCATAAACTCACTGAACACTACCTGACTAGTTGGTGAACTAGCTAGCATGTAACTGGAGTTAGTGGAGTGCAAAAATGGAACTAAAATTAGATTGAATATTGGACAAATGAATGCTAATGTCTGCTGGATGTGTAAGTAAGTAGACAATTGTTTTCCAAGGTTTTCAGATTGTAAAATTTAAAAAAACCTTTAAAAATGAATGCTGTTTTAAAAAACAGTTGTAATTCTTGCACTTCAACTACAGTCAAAAAGAAAATGAATACTGACTTCAGTTACTACAACAGTTGCTTTTATAAACCGTCCACTGAACACTCAAATATGAAACTTGACATCTGCACAGATTCAGATTTTGTTGACAAAATAAGAAATAGCTACAGATGGTGTTACTTTGCTCAATGACACACAGACACCTCACCTTGGCTAATATATAGCTTAATCAGGTAACAACTACCATTCTTCAGTGTCGCTGCCCTGTGGGATCTACTGTGAACCGTTAAGATTACTCATGTGAATCAGAGTGAGAACCAGTCAATCGAAACTTAGCGGTGTGAAGATGTCAACACTGTTGTTCAACTATGAATCCTTAATGCAGGGCTTAACTGGTGGCACTGATACCCCCTTTCCACCAACTGGAACCTAGTTCTGGTTCCGGGGTGGTGCCGGTTCACAGTTGGTTCAACTAGCAAACCATCTAAAAACCAGCTTGCTTTTCCACGGGCTAGAGAGCCAAGTTACTGTAACTGTACACGTAACTGTACAACGCCACCGGTTTCCTAGCAACGCTAATGCCAACTTTAAGCACTTCACACTCCAACATAGTAGGTGGCGGTAATGCACCTTAGCGCAACAAGGCCTCAGGCTGCAGCCCACCTGTGTGTCTGTCTCCATTTCCTGTTGTTGCCGTTGTGATTTCCACCTTCTGTTTCTTACTGCTGTCTGACGACTGGGACGAGCTGGGTGAGAGAACAAAGAGATTCTTAAGATTTAAAGCTGCTCTGATCAATATTTTCATATTAACAATGGGTCAAAGGATTGCAAGCAATGCAAGTGGGTTCATCACAGTGACAAACCAACAGAGAATTATCACTCAACTCTGCAGTTCCCCTCAGTACCACAGAGTTTGATAGTGACTTTCAGCTCATTGCTTTGGTTCGATCTCACTGCTCTTATCAGTGTAGTTTCGGCTGCTCACACTTACACTTACTGTCCAGCACTTAAGGACAGACTGATAAGGTTAGTAATTAGTTGTTGAAAACAGTGGCACATTTAGGAGTCAATTTCCCTCCGCAGTTGGTGGAGACCAAAAAAAGAGCAAAAAGGAGAGTGAAAATTTGTCTGCTGGATTTGTAAATAGGTAACTGCTTGCTAACAAGTTCCACATATGAGCTTTATAAGTTGATAAAATATTTATGTTGTGTTTACAGCTTGTTTTGCTGCCCCCAAGTGGCCATAAAAATGAACACATGCAGGTTTAAAGGATGTGTCTCTGCGTGTGCCTACCTGCGTCTCTTGACAGCTCCAGCCAATAAATGGGCCTGAGACAGGTGGCTGGTCCTTTGCTCCGCCCCTGAATTTTTAGGTGCTGACTTCTTTTCAGGCTCAGGGCGGCTGTCAGCAGACGCCTGCTTCGCTATAGCACTGTGACGGGAACAGAGTTAAGGTGAATGAACCATAAAGGAGCCTTGGAGAGAGAATACAGAGCGGCGCTCAGGGGCAGGTAGAAACACACGACCCACTCAGCAGCAGTCCATTCAACAAGTTGCAGCCTGTCCTCCCTTCAGGGGGAGCCATTACAGCTCTCCGTCAGTGTGCTGGAAGAAGTGACACCGTTCTGACAGGCACAGAAAAGCACTCAGGCAGAGAGGTGGAGAGAGGGAAGGAGGGAAAGGAGAGTGACACAGATAAAGAACCTAAAACAAGACATAGCTCAGGGGACATGAAATAGGGTCAAGATGCAGTGACAGAGAAACATGGACAGGGAGACACACAAAGACAGAGCCTTCAAGGTTCAAGACAAAAGGGACAGGTGGACGGGGAACAGCAGACACACAGTGGGGCGTTTGATATGTGGGTAGTTCAAAAGGGAAGTGCTGAGTTTTCACTGCATTAACTGAGGTCTGCACCTGTGTGTGCGCACGCATGTGTGTGCATGTACTTTGTGTTCACAGCAGCAAATGACTGCTTTAAATCATCACCGTAGTTACCAGCCTATGATACAGTTTCCACGACAACCCATTCTCTTCATCATCTGCAGACAAACCCGCATGTCAGAAACCTGTCTGTCCACAAAGACAAAGAGAGTGTGACAGACAGGAACACATGAAACGCACGGAGAGCAACAACCAACGAGAAAAACTACTGGACACATGGTCAAATGCGCACTGTGGACATGCAAGAATTTCATATAGTGGAGTATTTACACTTTGACGTGAGGTACAGGACCTATAGATTATAAAGAGCTGTTTATATTTAGGAAGTCTGTCTTAAATACAAGAATTCTTCCAAACTGATTATCATATTATTATTGATTAGTTGTAACATTTTTATTTTCATAAGAGAACAATTCCAAAGACTAGCTGAGGCACGGCCGATAACTGTAAACTGTCTCTAAACAGAAATAGGAAAGACAGAAAAAGGGCAGCAGACTGACCAACTGTTAAGACACAATGCATCTTGCACTTAAACTAGTAACTGTATCAATGCAAATATGTCTGTTTTTCTGTATGTGCTGCAATGTAGTGAAGAAACAAAGAGCACAGTCAGTGTCTGGATGACCCTGATGAAAAAAAAAAAGTCTATGATTCTTTCATGGGCTAAATTCTGAGGTTACATAATGCAGTGATAGTGAAAACATGATGAGATTTGGCAAACAGAAAGGCTCCAAATCACTGCCTAGAACTAAGATTTGCTCAGCACTTGCGCCCATTGATAGCAGATTTCTTTCATCCAATCAGAGCTTAGAAGGCGGGATTGAGAATGGGGACATTATCTTCCTACTACATTCATGAAAAAAGCATGTGGATCCGCTGTGCAAGTTGTTTAAAGTCGACCTACAGAAATAACAACTCATAGATTGACATATTTCTTTGATCAATGTGAAAAATGTTTAGTTAACTGCTCCTAGCAACCGTTACCACAGACTGGACCGGACGGATACATCACTTGCTACTGATTGGTTAAAACAAAACAAAACAAAATAACGATGTCTGCATGAATATTAAGCTACAACAAGAAGAAAATCCACATTGCTTGTAATAATAATGTCCTTCAGATAAAGATAGATGCCTTCTGTTTACAGGCGGGATGATTCATGTACAACATAGCTCTGGTATCATACATGAGGATGGACACATGGACATGTAGAAGATGTGTGAGTATGTGTGTGTGTAATGATGCAGTGCCAGCAGAAGCTCGACTACAGTGGAGATGTGCCTGACTCTGCCAACACACATAAAGCTGCTTATTATACATGGACCAAGACACTCTCATATTTGCAGCATGCATGTCCTTCAACTGTTGTGAACAGCGTGAAGTGCACAAAATTACCAGAAAACAGCTTTACTGTTTAGGGTAGCGAGATACACTGAAACACTTACTGAGAAACTCTACACAATATACTATGTGGAGAAAACTATTGCTCTGCTTGAACATCACAATCACACTCATCACAATGGACGCTCACTTTAGGACACCTGGCTCTCATCCAAGGCTCTGATCTATTACGTTATGTCTTAGCAGACATAATACTGTGTGTGTAAATCCTGCTGTAAGATTCCCGCAAGTAAAAAAAAAAAAGAATCTGTCTTTAAGCAATCATCTCAGTGTATGAGGGCAAATGGCATGTTACGAGTGTGAATAATTTATGACTCCTATCCACCTCTTTCAGCAGGAAGTAGTAACTGCATCAACACTAACGGATCTCTGGCCCAGCTGATACCTCCCACCGCTCCATGAACAATAGCCTGTCACTGACACAAACAATAAAGTCACATTTTTACAACAGGGATGAGTGAGCTAGAAAAATAAAGCTAAAACCCAACAGCTACTGTACCGCAATACAAAACATGTGAAGATTCTCCTATGTTTTAAATGCATGCTGCTCAGTGGGCAGCGTGCGGGTTGGAAGGTAAACTCAGCATCATTAAAATTATGGGTTTTTTTTTTTTTTGTTATTGGTCTGTATGAGGATACATTTTATGTTAACAGATTTATTTTAGCATTAGATTTGATGTGTATTCAGTTTAGGGAAGCACTGAATTTGACTGTCTTGCTCTGGAGGCAGTTTGAGTGTTTAATTATGAGTTCAATTTGATATATTTTTTTCCCCATGACAAGTCTCCAACTGTCATTTCATAAACAACAAAATAACAAAAGACAAATCATGTGCTTATTGCCTATTTTAAAGCTGCAAAAATCTGTTATCACTCACTAAAATGGGTAATCAAAGATTAACACATTTAGGCAAATAATCACAGAGCGATACTAACGGCTAATTAGAATGTTTTTGTATATAAACAAACACATGATAAAAGGATATTCTGTATTCCAACAGTTCCTGCTTCTCCTCATCCCTGCGCTGCTTCTCCACCAGGCTCTGTTGCCGGGAGACCTCGTCCAGGAAGCTGGTCTCATCATCGTCCAATCCCCTCACCATGTTCTCTGTCACCATGGAAACAAACATAATCTCAACACATGGCGGTTGAATGATGAACTTCATGGATGAAGACAATAAAGCTATACTTTTAATAGATGTAAGACATTTACTGTTCATTTTGAACACTGCTGCCTTCAGAATTGTTTGAGTCTATGAATATTTACATGACTATGTCGTGGCTGTCATTAAAATAAGCTGAACAAGGTACCTTGAGCTTGTCTACAATAGTAATAACCAACCAAGGGGGGCAGAGCAAAGTCATCAGAGATGTATAGATTTACAGTTTCACTGTCATTAACTGCGTGAAGCATCTGTAACACCAATGTAAATGGAATGGAAAAAATCCTGTTACATAAAAGTCTTTTGCTTAATGTGAAATTATAGATCATTTAGCCTCCTTGGGCCTAAAGAGTTATTTAAATGAAATCACGTCTGACTAAACTCTTAACAGCTCAGACATCTGAAAAGTAACAAGAGGCCCCAACTAGACACTGTTTTCAATGTACTGTATTTTAAGCTTATAATATGATTTTTATGTAAAATATTAATAGGTGATGTAACTTGTAATAAAGCTGTCAGATTAATGTAGTGGAACAGAAAGTACAATATTTGCCTCTAAATTGTAGTGGAAAAGTACCATAAAATGTAAATACTCAAGTATAAATACAATACTTGAGTAAATGTAAATTGGTGTAGTGCCTCTTTAATCAAGAAAATATTTTAAGTTATGAATTTCTAAACCATCTTTTGTAACCCATCCTTATCTGCAAAGTAAAGAGCAGCAGCTACACAAGTAATAAAACTGACATTTTAAGAGTGTTGGAGCAGACTGTTTAGTGTTTAATGCTTCTGATGGGTACTGCTAATAACAAATCCTTGGCATGACTGCTGATCTTTAGAACACGGAGTCACTGGCTCTTTGTCTTGGTAGAGTAGCAGAGGAAAAGTGACACTTCATAACAAAGAGAATCTGAGAGACAAAGACCCACTGAATTTGAATTGCTCCTCAAACTCCTCTTGCTTCTTGTCTTTCTGCTCCTGCAGTCGCTCAAAGAGGGAACGTGGGTCATACTCCTCCTCTGGGGCCGCTGAGGAGTACACAAACAAATATGTGGATGTATGCACAGCTGTGTGTATCGTAGAGGTTTGGTGCATTGTCTTCTTCTATTTTGGATCTGTGTAAAGTGTGTGTTCTTACTCTCCGGGTCATCAGGCTTTCTGACTTTCTCCCATTCCTCCTGTCTCTTCTTCCTCTTCTCATCAAGCTCTGCTTCCGACACAAACTTCCTGCTGAGGTCGACACCTGCTGCCCCTCCCCCTGCCATTACAGCTGACCTACACACGTACACACAGACACACAAGTATCTTTTTTTTTAAACTATGCTTTTTACTCAAGAGTGGACACAGTGTATTTCTGCTCTGCCCTTATAGACTACTAGGTGTAGAAGCCTGTAGTAATGGTTCTCCCCCGGGGACCCACACAGAAAATTCATGGATTCAATTGATTTATTCTTTTGTTATGTAGTCCAGCGAGGGAATAAATCAATCTAATCCATTAAAATGCAGCTTGTGTCCCCAGTGCAACACCATTTACACAATCTAAGACAGCAGTTTAGTGGTTCATCAGCTAAATAAATACATGTAATAACGTTTCAAAATGAACGTGCCAACTCCCAATGGACAGGGCAATAATATGGTACTACTACTATACTACTATTCTCCAATCCAACATTTAGGGCTGCACCTAACAATTATTTTCATTATGGGTTAATATGTCAATTATTTTCTTAATGAAACAATTAGTTGTTTGTTTGGTCCATAAAATGTCAACCCAAATATATTCAGTTTACTGTCATAGAAGACAAAAGAAACCAGAAAATATTCACATTTGAGAAACTGGAATTAGAGAATTTGGACATGTTTTTCCAAACAATTGATTATTTAAATAGTTGGCAATTAATTTAATAGTTTGCAACTAATCAATGCAGCTCTATCCAACATTAATTTGAACTTATTATTACAGATGATTTAATCTGTAATATGTAATGTTTCAGTGATCAAAACATAAAAGCACCATTACAGCACAAGTAAGTAAAATAGCTCCTAAAAGGACTTTGATTGTTGCTGTAAGATCAGATGCATATCTTGCATATCGATACAAAAATAAAATAATGAATCACTCAAACTTTCCTGACATTTGGATTTTTGCCACTTTATTCTTAAATGTCTTCTGTTCAGTTTCTGTATGACTAAAATTAAATTCCTGTAAGCCACAGAAAACTTAAGCAGAGCTTCTTACGGAAACAAGCTGCACAGTGTTGATAATGTCACAAATACAATGTCAAAGACAGTTAAATGCTGCACAGAGCGAGAGCTTTCCCCATATTTTTCAAAACAGATCCGTGAATAATCCTGCAGCGTGTATTTTCATAAAATCACTACTTATATATTTTCTCAGCAGGAGAAATCAATTACAAAAGATTAACTGAGGTCACACTCAGCAAGTCACATCCCCGAGAGGAGATTTTTCATCTGATGTTTTCAATACTGTTTGTTTAAATTTTAAGATATTAAAGGGCTAATCTGAATTCCACATGTGAGGTTTTGGCTCTCCCTTGTGGCCACTTTTGAACATCACAAGTAATTGAAGATATTAGCAATTTAACGAACTTCTCTTCAACGAAAACAGCTCAGGAACCCCGTAAGGATACCACAAACAATTTGCAATGAGGTGACGACAGGTGTCTGTTTAATAGACCTAAGCTTTTTGTTTGTATCAGTTACCTTTCGAGCCTTATACTGCAACAATAACAACATTAGCCGCTTCAGAAGGCTAGCATTTTAAGATAGAGGACACACTCGGCTGCCGACGCAACAATCAATCAATACAACAATCAATCTGCAATATAACATTTAGATACATTGGTTATCTATTGCTGTGGTTCAGATAGTAGTTCTGTAAAGCTGTGGCCACACAGGTGCCTTGCTTGCTTGCTTGCTCGCTTGCTTGCTGCAAGACGGCTAACGTTAGCTTCATTAGCATCCAGGAAAGCTGTCAGTCCGCCATGTTGGAAAATTAATACTTTCAGATGCCGAGCAGACTCGAAATTCAGCTTATTATTATTTCATATCAATATCATGTGGAATAATTGTGTCACTTGAACTTACCAAGCTCGGCTAGTCGATACTCCAAATCAATGACGTGTTGTGTCACTGTAAAAATGTCTCGTCGCGATTTCCGACGTACGTCTTTAGTTCCGCCTTTTTTCCGTTTTGACGCCACTTATGGAGCACAAAAAAATGACATAAGCATAAATACATAAAATAAATAAATGCAGAAATAAATGATTAAATATATGAATAAGTAAAAAATAAATTCATTTTTATAATGAAAAAGGACATAATTAAATTAATGTATTGGATTTCTTTTCTACATTTCCATAAACTTTTATTTAGACTATTTCTGTATTTCAACATTTATTTATTTATTTATTTATTTATTTATTCATTTATTCATGCACTTCTACATTTATTTATTTATGTATTTCTACATTTATTTATTTCTACATTTATTTATGCATTTATTTGTTTAATTATGCTTATGTCATTTTTTTGTGCTCCATAGCCACTGGGCGTTTTACTGCCATCCGCAGGAATAAACTTGTTAATCTATTTAATTAATTTTATTCTTGGATGTTTATATGGGTAATTCTTCAACTATGGTCTGGGAATTTTTTTGAAAATGTAATAATTTTTATAGAATGTATTAATATGCTTTCTATCATTCTGTGTAGAAACACCTCCTGATAGCGATGGTGCCAAAATTCTTTAAATAATATATAATTCTTGGCATTTTATTCTAACATTCAGGGGAAATTTTTTTTTAAAAACAAAATTAGGGTCATACCTTGTTTTCCAAAATATTTCAGAAAATCTCACACACTGATCTGCCCTAATATGTAAATTCATGAATTTTCAGGATTTTAAAGATTATTTTTCCCCCCATTGTTTACATGAGAAACAGTATAAAACATTTTTTATGGTGCACATCATTTTGCAAAACTGTAAATTTATTGTGACCATAATTGCTCAATTTTCAATACTATAAAATATTATTAGTGTGACTAATTTTTATACATTTTACGTAAGAATATGTGTTGTGATGGAGATGACATGGTGTGGTGGAAAAAAACAGATGTGGTGGAAATTACATATGTGACAGACTACATTGGTGAACAGTGTTGTTTGACTGCTAATGGAAAATACTTCATGTGACCTCCTAATTTGGGTATGGCCAGAGGTGCAGCATAAGGTTTCAACACAGAGCAGTGTAACATTAGATTTTTGCCATATGTGATATGTGACAACCCATTACTGGTGGTAAAAGGGCTCGACTGAGCACCATCAGCAACATCATTTAGACTTAGTTTCAGCATCAAATGTTTTCGACAGGTCAATGGAGAGAGTAGCACAAAATTGTTTTTAATCCAAGGCAGAAACAGTGTTATTAGTGACTGAAACTGCAGCTGTTGTGTTGTGACCCAGGCGAAAACCAGACTGCTGTGGCTGTAATAAATGTAGTGAGTATATGACGGTATATAATTGCAAATTAACAAAAGATTCTATGATATTTGCTAAAAAAGGAAGTTTAGATAATGGACAGTAGATGTTGAGATCACTGACATCACCATATGGCACTTTTCCACGAAGCAGGAATCATACCTGTTAAAAGGGTCAGATTGAAAATATGTGCAGCACATGTTTTTAATCTGACCTTTTAGCACATGATGTGCCATCTGCACTGGTTACCAAACTAAAAGAAAATTCATAGTCAGAAGAATTATTTCTAGTTTGATTTGTGGTGGGAGATGTGACCATGTCATATTCTTATAAAATGCTATTGTGTGATCAATGTCAGAGATGCACAAATCATTTTAAAAATCCTGTGGATTAAAATATTTATTATTTCTTGTGATGGTCATTTGAGACTGAGATTTAGGGATTTTTTGTGTCCCTGACACAGGCAACCAGACAGTGATGCTGAACATCAAGAGCAAAAACTCCAGAGACAGTGTATCTGTGTGGTCTGTTAGTAAGTATGATATTGTTTAACATAGAGTTAAGATGATTTTTCAAATTTGGTCTTGTGGGTTTGTTTATAAACTGAAAAAAGATTAAGATTGAGGTGTGTTCTTTTAATTTGTTAGAGCTGTCGGAGAGCCAGCCCAGGTTAGATCCCCCATTACTATTAATTCAGAAGAGGCGTACAGTGACCAGAGCATGACAATGTCCCTAAAGTATCAATACTTGCTGAGGGGTACAGCAATACATACCAATAATGGTGACATGCATGTCCCTACCAATACAGAGATCCAGCACAATATATTCATATTTCTTAAAATGCTGTTAATCTACATATTTACATACACTACTCAGGCCTACACAATTGCATTTATCATGTAGCTGGTGGATTGATGTGGCGGTGAATATAACTAGTGGCTATATGCAAGATTAGTGGAACTGGAAAAGCAGGGATGGCAGCTAGAAAACACTGAGTGCGCCAAGGCGTTCAAATTATACTGCCTGTCAAGACAGTGGGGCCAGCCAGTGTAGGTTTAAGTAGATACAATGCAGATAAGGCTTGGTCAAGCTGCCAAACTAGAGTAGTGAGTGAGAGCAGTCAAAGGCAGTTTAAAGGTTTATTAGGTCAGGGTTAGAGAATGTTGCCTGTCAGAGGGCTTGGTACATTTATGACGGCACAGCCTGATAACCACTGCAGGACCTAATGATAGGTCAAAACATCATTTAACATATATCATACACATTATATAATATACAGTATACAGTCCAAACCTTTGACTGGTACTGTATTATTATATTAGTAATAATATATTATATAATATACATGTATTAGTATTAGTATTGATTTATTGAAGTATTGATTCATATTACAGTTAATCAATATTCAAAGAACAAAAAGGGGCTCGCACATCCAAGTCAGTTACATATTTTCAGTTTTTATTCTGAACAAGAAGACCAATACCCAAAGTACCAATACAAAGTTGATCATAACTAATCAATATTAATTGAGTAATATTAGGTATTAATATTATATAATACTGGGCTTCCACTGGAATGCTCACCCAATGTTTGGCACATTTTACATGTATTGTACATGTACAGCCAGTAAGGTTAGCACAAAAGCCATCATATTTGTTCTCAGGCGTAAGTGGCTGCTAGTGATTAACTGGGTTAATCTCCACTGTCTCTGCTGTGAGTCTGCAGACTGCTTTACTGTGTTGCCCTTAGTTGGATCTTCATGCGATAAGGTCTGGGAGTCAGAGTGACCCCATAGACTGGCGTGTAGTCTGGCTCTCCTGCATCCTCAGGCCAGATGAACTTAAACTTCCTCAGCAGAGTCACCATGATGAGGAAGAGCTCCATACGAGCCAGACCCTCTCCAAGACACATACGAGGACCTGAGACATGAACAAGATCTCAAAGTCATTGATTAAACCCATCCTATCCATGCATGCAACTGCAGATGTGATACAAGAACCGTTCTGTTGTTTGTTTTTTTATGCTCTTGTACCTGCAGAGAAAGGCATGAAGGCCTCTGGTTTGACAAATTCTCCCTGGTCATTGAGGAAGTTTTCAGGGTTGAATTCATGAGGGGATTTCCACTGTTCCTCCTCCTGTAGCACTGAGGTCAAGTTAGGAATGATCAGTGTACCCTGAGGAGAAAGTGAAGCAAAAGGTATGCTACTCTGGAAAATCTGTTGCCTACATTGAGAGACAACTGTTTTCTTACAGGCAGTGAAATCAAGAAATTTGTGATTAATTATGAACTATTATTTGCAGGAAAGTCATGTTTAGCTTTGTTCCCTGCAGAGCTTGCCTCTGCTTGCAATGCTGGTACAAATAGCTTTTTCAACATGAAGCTATAGAGTACCTGTTAAGTTTATTTATACCAGTTGCGTCTTACCTTGGGAATGGAATATCCCATGAGCTCTGTGTCTTTTGTCGTACAGTGGTAGACGCTGAGTGGCACGGTGTTAGCGATCCTCTGCACTTCATGGATCACAGCCTGGAAAAAAAGACATTGAAAGAGTAACTTAACACCCGCTAAAAATCTTATCTTTGCTGACCTCCAGGACCCCATGACAACACTGTCAGATGTGGTTACAGGTTCAACAATGTACCACTTCTAAACGCAAACCCAAACCATACCCAGAGGTGTGTGGTCAGAGGTGACCAGGCTTTTGGGCAGCAAAACACTCCTTCTGCTTTGACTTAGGACAGAAGAAAAACAATGCAGGCCCTCAGAAGCTCAAACACAAAAGCTGACCCATAAATTTGCAACACGGGAAACTCTCAGCAACATGTTGACATCCAGGAAAAGAACATCATAACAAATGTTGTTTAAAAGCAGGGATCTCCAAGTCCACTCAGCATTTTTTATTTGACAATCTGTAGCAAGGACCCCAACGTAAACGTATAAGATTTCTACACTTTTGCAAATGATTTCCTACCTTTAGAAGACTTGGTATCATGCTCTGACAAATATGCAGCTGAGATAAAAGTTAAATTATTATGTCTGATGATTTACCTGCGTGTAAGGCATGTTGTTTCTGTCGTCAAAACTGGCCTGATCCTTCCCTTCCAACACCTGGTCTATCTCCTGTTGACAACGCTCTGAAAAATACAGTAATGTAATGAAGAACATGACTGAGAGTAGGTGACAGGTATAGAAAGGCTGGTAAATGGCAGAATGATGGCATGAATGAGCCATGTATTGAACCAAAAAATAAAACACATCATTAATAATGGCTGCATTCCATTCAGGGTCCTATTAGCACACTTAGGTCTTATTAGCACACTTAATGAAGTGGAGCACATGTGCTTTTTCCACTGTGTCCATACACAGTGGAATATATATACATATTATGCCTTTACTGTTATGATGTTGGATACTATGTTAAACATGGTCAAAGTTTCACAACTTGGAGTTAACCTTGCCAACAAGCTGACGTTGGCCCATAAAGGGTCAGATCGGCTTGAGCATGTACGGATGTATTTGAGAAGTTGACATTTCGAGTAAAGAGTGAGAAAAAGTAGTGAAATCCTACTGCTATAGTTTGTTTCATGGTTGAGACGCAGCTTCCTGAAGCTAACCAATCAGAAGGGGTCCTTAAAGAGACAGGAGCTAAAGTGGCCTGTTTCAGATAGAGGCTGAACTGAGGGGCTGCATATAGGGTCAGCATAAGATAAATAAGGATTTATTTTAACTGTAAATCATGCAAAGATGTTCCAGTTGAGCCCTAGATTCAAAATATAGAAATGTGCATAATATGTCCCCTTTCAGGTCAGTTGTTTGGTTAGAGTGCTCTCTACAAGTGGGTGTCTGCACTATTTAGGATCGACCAAAGATGGTTTCTTAGAGACAGAAACGTGATTCAGACCAACAGAGTGAAAATGCTGTAGTTAATCACATTACTGCATTTTCACACAGGTGGTTAGTAACTAGCTCGGCAAACAGCTGGTGGAAAACAAATGGTAGTCAGAATAGACGACAGCCCTGAAACTGAAGCAGTAAATAGAATTCAGCTGTTGTTCATTTCATTATTCGAACCTGTGCTTTTTTGTACTGTGACTCGTCAAAATGTCTTCTGTGAAAGACACCAATGTTGGAAAGCCTATGCACATTGCAGGAAAGGATACTGTGGTCATTTGTCACACCTTAGATTCAGGATTCTGGAAAAAGACCAGCGCTTTGCTCTTGCAAGAATCCTGGAAGGGTAATGGGTATCCATCCAATTGACATGTGATTTTGCTTATGACCAAATCTCTTGGGCTCACTTGTATACGATTCTTGTATGTATCTTATTCACAACAAAAAGTCAGATCTTAAGTAATCTTGCATGGTGTTGTTTCTTCCAATGTTACATCTTATCACCGATTTTTCACGGCAGATATTCTGACATGTCACACATGTCAAAATGTCTTCCGTGATAAATGCCTATTCTGTTTGTGACTGTCACAGAAATAATTCTAGGAAAAAATTGAAGGTATAATAGATAAAAAATTTAGATAGATAGAAAGACAATGGCAGGACTATGGAGCCAATGACAGAAAAGAAATAACCCATGATTACCCGTGCATGCATACCTTGTATGTGTGGGTGGGTCATAAGGTAAAGGAAACCAGTAAGCAGGGTGTTGGAGGTAGTGTCAGTCCCAGCAAAGTGAATATCAAGAGCGTACATAGAGAGTTGCTCCTCTGAAAATGAAGAACTGTCATCTCTCTAAAAAGAGGAGAATGTTTGTTTTAAAACAAGCAAACACTAAATGAAATTATACCTTACTGACACACACACACACACACACACTATAACAGTCAGCTCACTATCAAACATACATTCATTCATGCATATACAAAACACCAATTGTCTTTTTTTAATCAACGCCCAAACATGTGCATGTGTGTGTTATGTTTGAAGAACTGACTCTTTTCACACACACACACCCCTCCCCTACACACACACACACACACACACACACACACACCTTATCCAGTTCATCTAGATAGCAGTCAACAAAGTCTCGTGGCTCTCCAGGGACTCTGGTCTTCTTGTGTTCAGCCAACACACGCTTTGCAATTTTCTGACAAGTCTGAAAAACATAAATCATTGAGAGCATTAAGGGCATTTGTGTTGGTTGCATTTTTTATAATTCATTACAAATAAATACAATAAATCTCCAGGCCCTATAAACATACCTCAACATTCTTAAAGGCCTTGTTGAAGGGCAGCGGCAGCTTACGAATCATGGGAAAGGAGTCATACAGCTGTAAAGAAAGATTCATCATTAATTTATCTGAATCCAGATGGTTGTATTTTCAAATGTTTCATTTCGATGGCAAAAGTTAAGACATACAAAGTACTACTGGAGATAAAATTTCATTTGCAAACTAAAATTCTGTTATTTAGCAAACAATACTTAACTGTCTGTGAGGCAAGGTGAGGAGGATTATCAAGTTGAAGAATGTTTGGCACAGGTGGTTCAACTGAGAACCACCAACACACCAAAATGCCAACAACTACTGCAGTTGCAGAAGTGTGGATGGTTTGAGAAGACAGTGATTTTAGACAGCCTCAAAGAGGTCAAAGCCTACTGACGTCGGTGATCCCCTGACTTTTCCTCTAACGCCACCATGTGCTTCACATCAGTGGTTTTAAGTTAAATGTCTCAACAACTATTGGATGGATTGAAATTTAGGACACACATTCATCTTCACTTCTGGATGAATTGTATCAACTCTGGTGGCCCCTTGTATTTTCCTCTAGCACCATCATCGGGTAAAACATTTTGTGTGGCCATTTTGTTTCATTATCAAATACCTGCAACTAATGACCTCCCCACAAGCCTCAGCTGCAATTTTTGTTTCATGCTAATTAACAAATGTTATCACGCTAACACGCTAAACAAAGATGGTAAACATGGTAACACCTGCTAAACATCAGCATTTTAGTATTGTCATTGCGAGCATGTTAGCATGCTAAAGTTAATATTTAGCTCAAAGCCCCACAGACCTGTGAGTGTGGCTGTGTCGGAAATCACTCCCTATTTACTATATAGTGCACCACATTCACCCTCCACCATTTTATTTGAGTGCCCGAATGCTGAGTGTGTAAATATATCCACTATAAAGTGCCCTCAAAAATTCCACAATGGAATGAAAAAATCTTGATTTGCTGCTCACTATTGAGTAGACTATTTAGTGTCTATTATATAGGGAGTAGTAAATGAGTGAATAAGGGAGTGATTTCAGACACAGCCTTGGTCTTGTTGATATTTCTGAGCCAGGTTAGTTACCTTGGAAGCATGCTTTGACTCACCATAGCCCATGGTCCATTGCTTATCTTGGCATTCTCAGTGAAGCACTGAACAATCACTTTGATGAACTCATCATCATAGTCGTAGCGTTTACCAAACATAACCTGGCAGATTATGTTGGACGCCGCGTTATGAAACATAAGTTGAGGACTCAAGGTTTTGCCTGTAAAAGTAACCCAGTATCATGGCAGTTTGTGAAATAGTCACGAAATTCAATCAATAGATTAGTGTACATGGACACGAATTTTCCATTTTTTTCATGACACTCAGCACAACTTTCAAACTAATGTATTTCAATTGGAGGTATGTTTCGTGCGTGCTACACGTTTTTTTTCTGTCAGTCGGGACTCAGGAGCACAGTAGGTGTATTGTTTTTTCTCATTTGTTATTCTTTTTTAAGAACTATAACTGCTACATCACTCAACATTTAATCATAAGATTTTATCCTTCTTTTTATTTCTTTATTTTAATTTTATCAGTATAGTCAAAGGTCCACGATTGGACTGTCGATTTTAATGATGTCCTCAACATTTCTCAACACAAAAACATGACAGTTAATGTTATGGCTATCGGTTTCAATTATTTCACCTTTGATTGTCAGTTTTTGATAGCACATTACCCATGAGCCTCATCGACTGTCACTATGGAGACAAAGACAGTCTGCTTTGTGTTATGTTACAAAACTTGTATTTACTATTATATCTGCTATTTACTTTTAATCTGAATTTATTCCAAACTGATTAAGATTTTTGTGTGCAGCTGGTTCAGTGAGTACCCGATGACGTGGCTTGCAGAAGGGCATTGTGTTGTGGGTGGACTCCCGTTTTGGCTAAAATATCTAAAATAATTTACTTAACATAGATCACCCCGTCTTCATCCCATTTATATGGCCTTGGTACAAGATTTGATGCAATTTAATGCAAATGCAAGTTAGGGATAGTACCCATGATTTATTTATATTTTCTTTTATAATTTATTCCAAACTGATTAAGATTTTTTTGTGTGCAGCTGGTTGATTTAGTCCTTTATTGGATGACGTGGATCAATATTAATTGAGGAAGACTCTATGTTTCAAGAAAGATGATTCCATATTAAATATCTTCAGCCACATAGTGAAGCCCACCGACAGCAGACAACCCAAAGCAGTAGTCGAACGCACCAAGTCTGCCCACAACACAATGCACTTTTGTAGCCTACCGCTATCCGAACATGACAAAAAAAACTTTATTTATCAGAATCGAAGGAGAAATAATTAAAACTGATGGCCTTAACATTAACCTATCATATTGTTGAGTTATCAAGGACACTTTTGTGTTTTTGTGTTGAGAAATGTTAAAGATATCATTAAAAGAAAACATTAACATGGTGACAGTGACGAAAATACTTCCGGGTGGTGGGTCCTCTGGTCCGCCCACTGGACTGACGCGGACCATTTACTGTACTTATAAAATTAAAATAAAGAAATAAAGAAATAAAAACAAGGATAAAATTTTATGATTAAATGTTGAGTAATGTAGCGGTTATAGTTAAAAAAATGAATAACAAATGAGAAAAAACAATACAGCTTCTGTGCTCCCGAGTCCCGACTGACAGAAAAAAAAAAATTCCAATTGAGACACATTAGTTTGAATCTTGTGCTGTGTGTCATGAAAAAAATGAAAAATTTGTGTCCATATACACAAATCTATAGATTCAATTTCGTGGCTATTTCACAAACTGCCATGATACTGGGTTGGTAAAAGACATACCACAGACTTAAGTACGCCACAGCGTTGTACAAAAATGTAAAAGAACATTACAGAAACAGTAACACAATGCAAAATTCAACCTGGCAACACAGAAGAAGAAACAGAGTGGAGGCATCTTTAAAAGGAACTCTATAAAATCTACTGACATTAATGGAAATATATGTATAAAATCCACGTGGTAATTGTGGAGAGACTGCTGATCAATGGTCAGGTCAGGAGGGAAGAAAGTGTTCAGGAGCCTCTGAAATCTTATAGTGTAATGTTTATTGAAGCTTGGCCAAAGAGAAATAGAGACACTCTCAAGTACAGCAGGTAGGTACATGAGTTGGTCTCACATTCTGCCAGCTCATGCTGGTGATCAGACTTAAAACCCCTACAGATAACGCCACAAATACTATACGGCCAGAAATGGTCAAAGTGAATGTATTTACCCGTGTTACAGCACATTCTGGTGCGGGCCACTGTTGTCTGATTATGTTAATGGAATATAAGCAGCTAGCTATCTGCGGTTACTGTCTATGACCTCAAGGCCCAATGCCTGACCCCGTGTAACCTAAAGATAGAAAATTCCATAACAGTAATATTTAATTATTTGTTTTATGTAAAGCAACTGCATCTACACTGTTTGTAGTGGTGAGATTTTAGTGTGCACCTGTACTGATTAAAGTCGTATGAGGACTGTGTGGACATACCAATGCTCTTTTCTAGTGTATTCAAGACATATTGTATCTCTCCCAGAATCCTCTCCTCCATGGACTGCTTCCCCAGACCAAAGTTCCTCAAAGTCATCAGAGCAAAGCGACGATGCTCCTTCCAACTGGAGCCATAATCTGCCAGAATCACTCCTACAACAGGTGTGGTGAGACAAATAGCACACAGTGTGAGCTTACAGGTCATCTAATGCAACATTCTCTCAAAATATCAGTCTGCTCCAGAGCTCATTTACTTTCTAGCCTGTTTTATTAATTACTCTCTGCAGTACTTTCATCTATTTTCTTTATTTACTGTCAAACCTGAGATTCAGATTGGTGAGTTTTATTCATAGTTATTGTCCATAGTAAGTTACACTTTAAAATACAGCACTAGGGTTGCCCTGGTAGCCTACTGGTTAAGACATATACCTCAAAGCCACAACGTCTGTGTTTCAATTCCAGCCATGGACCTTTGTTGCATGTCATACCTCTCTCTCTACCCATATTTCCTGTCTCTGTGTTTTCAACTATCAATCAAAGAAAGTACAGAATTAAACAATAAAGTGTGTCAAGACCTGGTTTTCTCCTAACAGACACTGCAGTACAATACAGAATGTTATCCTCCTGTATTGTGCTGTTAGGATAGTGATTAGTGCCAACTACTAAATTAATCGCCAACTATTTTGACGATAAATCGTTTTGAGTCACTTTTTAAGAAAAAAAAGTCGAAATTGTCTGATTCCAGCTTCTTAAATGTGAATATTTTCTGGTTCCTTTGATAGTAAACTAAATATCATTGAGTTGTTGACTGTTGGTCGGCACAAAGCAAGACAACTAAGGATGTCACCTTGGGAAATGTAATTGTAAATGTAAATGTAATTTTTTCACCATTTTGTGACATTTTATGGACCAAACAACTAATCGATTAATTGAGAAAACAATCAACAGTTTAATTGATAATGAAAATAATCGTTAGTTGCAGCCCTAATAGTGATTTGAACTGGATGAAGTGCTCTACAGTCTATGCAGAGTATTTCTGAGGTGTAAACACACATAGAAGATATATTCTAAGTGTGTGTTGATTTTAAAAAGTCTGATCATTGCAGCCAAGTGTGATGGAAGAGGAACACTACGGTGCAATGAACCATTAGCATGAGCAATTCACACCTGCAACGATGTATGGTGTAAATCTTCATGGTTATGACTTTAAGTTGAACATGTATGCCGATTATATTTTGCTCATAATAAGCAGACCAGATTCTTCTACATGAGCAGTTCTTAATCTTAATTTATGGGCACAAGATCAATTAAAATAAGTGTGTCAATCTTTCTCATCGCTACCTTTAAATCTGACCTTATGGGCATCTCCTTTCTTTGTAATTAATAAATGGACTGAAGGACTCCATTATCATTATTTTTGATCTTAAAGGCCCTGGACTTCTCAGCTTTTTATTTTATTAAAGACACAAGATGGACAGCATTACTTTTGTCTCTCTGGGGAAGAGTGAAAATCTTTTGCTTTTGTTTTAGCTTGTTCATAACAAATTGCTATTAGCCCAACAAGACTGCTATGGCTGTGTAAAGCATACTGGCATTGATGGGAGACTTTTATGGAAATGTATACTTGTTGAACACGTGTTTTGATGGATTACTTTTACAGGCTTCATACTTGTAAAGGTTTCTTCAAGTACTGATAAAAGCTTCAAAATACTTCTTACTAATTTAGAAACAGGTTTTAAGGGGCATCCCTAGTTGTGCTGGTTCCTGTCCTACCCCTACATGCAGTACATGCATAGAAAGAGACATATTACCCTGAATGTCTGACGCCTTTTTTTAACTGATCTTTTCTCTCCTATGACAGGTCATGTCTGTCCTACCTTTCCTGTCGGTGGTGTCATTGACAAACAGGTCTTGGGGTCGTCCAGCAAAATCAGTAGCCTTAGACACCATAGCCTCCTTCATGGCCTTCAAACCATTGATGACTACAGCTGGTTTGGGGCCGATGTACAGACTGTAGACATTTCCATAAGTCTTCCTCAGCTGAGACAAAACAAGACAGCTTGTCAGTTTTTGAAATACATATACATAATATCACATAACAGATTGATATTACTCTTTAAAAAGGGGCAATTCACTGAAATCAGAGCAGCAGTATATTTGCCCACTTACAGCTCATGTTATCTAGGCATGCAGATAGTTTTGGTTATAATCGCCCAGTCTTGACATAATTGCTGAGACTTCTGCCACTACTTCTGGACTTCTGGCATTTAATTTTGTTTGTAGTGCTCAGAGAACTGAAAATTTATATTTGTAAAAATCAAAAGAAACCTTATCGTGATTACTTGGGACAGCCAGGTCCGTAGATTATCCTCCAGCACACAGTTTCTGTAAAGGTAGTTTGCTGTCGTGTTTTTAAAAGTGATTTTTCAATGCACTGCGCACCACAAAACTATCCCCTTTCACCTATATTGTATTAAAATCTCAGCAGCGAAAATCTCAAAATTTCCTCACAAATATTGACTTAACACGACCATTCATTTATTGTATTGGGCATCAGTTTGAAAACGCCCATTGTGTATGGCCTATGCTGGTGCACAGGCTGTCAACTCTGTACAGACAGCGACAATATGTTATGCAATCACATGAAAACAGCAGTGCTGTTGTAAATAACCCTTGCCCTTAGAAGCATTTTATACAGTGCAAAGATGTTAGTGGCTTTGCATATGTTTTTTTTTTACCCTAACAGCAAAAAGGTTTTATTCATAAAAGTATAGTGGCACAGCAACTCTCGACTAGCAACTAGTACTGTAAGGAAAAGCAGTACAAGTGTAAGTATTTAACTAATTTAGACCCATTTTAAGAAGCCCACTAATAATAGTAATTACATATATGACATAACAATTTAAGGCTTTGGAAAAGAATTGCAATGTTTTTCTTACCCTCTCGAAGTCATTCAAGGGATTCTCTAGGCTTATGTTCAACACGTTCCCCAGAACCGGCAGGATAGTGGGTCCAGGTGGAAAGTTCTTGGGCCTCCGGGATATGAGTTGAAAGAGGATGAAGCAAACGCAGAGCCATAGGATGATTAAAGCAAACATGGTGGAGTGGATTGAACTGAACTGAAGAGGCTGGCTGAATGACTTGCTTTAAAAGGGGTTGCTCAGCTCTTAGCCCGTCCTCTTCTGGTTGTGTACTTTGCTCCTTTGTATTAAAGGTGAGAGAAAAATCTAACAGAGCGAGGTCACACAGTTTAAGAGGAACAAGTTCTGACAGGGTTTGACTTGACCTACCTGGGTCACAAGTGAGCCTGTTTTAGCTTATTGCAGATAAATGGATATAGGTGTACAACTGGTAATATTAAAGGGATTATTTGGCCAGCAGAAATAAACTTGTGCACACTGAGACAAGTTTTACCATATTTAGAGGGCAATAACAAGGACATACTACAGACTCATGTTCACTGTCACATTTGAGTATTGTTTTTTGAGACTTTGTTATATAGAGGAGGCAGATGCATGGCACATGGGCAGAAATGGAAGTAATGAATGAATAAATGATGCACTGCAATTCAAAATATTTGTTATTGTGTGGACAACTACACCTGAGTGTCACATTCTCTGAAGCATTAGAGGAAGAGCTGCAGCACAAAGTGATGAAGCCAAAGTGTTCAAAGGTTCTGAACACTGTGTCAAAAAGTGTGGGTCCACTTGAAAAGTGCCCGAATGCCCTCTACAGGTGTTGTGCAATGCTGGACTGACATTGAAAATCGGCCCTGGACTTTTGCCCAGACAGGCCCACCACAGTCAGCCAGACCCTAGCCATTCTTGCACTCCCCTTCAATAAATGTACCTGCCAGACCCTAAAACCTTAGCTGAGTCATAAGTAAGATGGCATGAGTGCACTTGGTCAAAAAAGGCAGCCTAACTAGAACACTGCAGGAAGTTGGCTGGCTCAGGACGGGCAAAGTAATTTATAGTTGTGTAATGTCCTATATTTTATGCTAAAAATGAATGTTGTTATATACTGATGCAGTTGTTTTTGTCTTTTTACAAGCACTAATTTTATTTTGCCAAAAGTTGACTCAAATTTATAGGCACCCCATATTACTAAGTTTTGGCAGTCTTGCCAAAAAAAAGTTTTTAGCCTAAAAAAGTTATTTTTGTTTAACTTCCCAAAAATATCCCATCCCATTTCATTTGACACTGACAAAACCTTCACTTAATGCAGGTTACAATCTGCCATCACTGGTGTGTGACAGTGTGGCTCCTCAGTGCAGCAGCAGCAGTCCTGGGAAAAGGGATCTGACAAGGAAGAAAGAAAAATTCAGTGCCCCATGTCGCTATTTTCCAAGTAACACATAATACAGCCTCTGTGCTTGACTCAAACTGTTAACTCATAGTCCTTCAGAATTAACGTTTCCCATTACTCAACACCAGGCACCCACTGAACATACAGCTAGGAAATAGCACGCTAGCGGCGCAAGCATGGACGCCTGGCCAATCATAGTGCTTGAATGCTGCACAGGGCGTGTCTTGCTAAGAAAAGCAGTGGGATCCATGATGTTTCCACAACTTCCTGGGTCAAAAGCTATGGCACGGAGTATCCGGTTGGGATGTTCTGGTGTTGAAAACAAGATGTCTTTGTTCAACAGGATTGTCAGTATAATTGTTAGAGATGACAACGCTCATCTTCTAATTTGTAAAGTCTCAACAATGTATTTTGATGATCACTTAAATGCATTTAGTATTGAGGAGAAAACAGACGTCTTCATACTTATCTGTGTAGATGACCACAGACCTTATGAATTTTTCTTATGAATTGAGGCAATTTTTGTATGACACTGATGACCAAATGACATTGTCCCAAACTGTATGACTCCATGCTGAACTGTTTTCAGTTCATAAATTATGTTTGTAGTGTACCTGCCTTTTAATACACAATATTTTTGTGCAAGTTGCTGCCTTGTATTTTTTGTGATAGGGGGGTAGGTGGTTGTGGTGAGTACAGAGGCTGGAGGGGGGCACTGTTTGTAGATTGCTTTTGCCTTTCTTAGCATAACAGAGTTACTGTAGATTCAGTGGGTTGTTTTAAATGTTAAAGCAATTCAGCTATTGCACTGTCTTTAATCTGGGGGAGAACAGATTGGACAAAAGGTGGGTAATGGCTCCCTCAAGTGGACAGAATTGGATAATGGGTTTAACATTAAAGTTGATTTTTGAACATGAAAACCATTTTGTATGTATATTATATGTAGATATAAAATACATAGTTAAATTAGTCTGTTTTTATAAAGAGGAAAATACATACATCTCTCCCTGACTGAAGCTCAGATCTTCATTTTAGCCACTATGGGGCAATTCTTACTGTAAATTGTGTAAATTGTGTCTGTGTCTGACTGTATATTAAGAATTCTGCTGAATGACTATTAGTGAGTCATCCTTGACTTTGAAAGTTGTTTAATTTAGTTTTCTGTTTTTTGGGGAGCATACTTATTCCAATCTGACCAGAGGTCAGCTGCTAGGAGGGTTTTGAGCAGTGTAGAGGTAGATGTAATAAGTCACAGTCCTCATCATTTTGATTGTACCCATGCTGCAGTGGCTGGGACTGGACCTATTCGATAATAAAGACTTCACACAAACACCAGAATAGACGTCATCACATGGATGGATGAGCCACATACATGTGGAGTAAAGATTGACATGTAAAATGTCATTTAGCAAAGACCCTCTAGAGGGTGATGACCCTGTACATGTATTTGGACCCATACTAATACAGTATCTGCTCAGAATAATGCTGGTGAGAATATCAAATGCTAGATTATCAGTTTATTTCTGCTTAACATACATGTTAATGGTAACACTTTATAATATAAAGTATTATAATAAAATAATAAAATAAATTATCATGTGTGTTACCATGATAATTAAAGACCCCCTCCAACCATTATTTAAACTGCTTGGAATAATAATCCCTCAATCCAGAATCTTGTGCAAATATTTTTAGTTTCAAAGGTTTTACAATTGCATACAAGATGTTTCCTAACTCACTGAAAATTTCCATCTTGGTGTATGTGCACAGAATATATAAAAATATTTCAACTTTTATTATTTTTCCACAGCTCATACACATTTTCTGCACATGCTAGAGAGCAATCTGGGTTACATTTGACCCATATTTATTAAAAAAAATCAAGAATTGTTATTAAAAAATGTTGTTGCATACTTCACATTCAATAACAGTCATTGAAGTCATGATGGCTGTTATATTCCCCCATTTTAGGTCACATAAGACCATAATAAAGTGCGATTGTGAATGTTTTTTGTCCATAAATGAAGTGCTCTCAGAAAGCTTCACTAAGGATTAATCACCCATTTATTAATGACTGATGAGTTATTCATGAATAAAAATTTGATTTTTTGGTTCAGAAATTTGGTATAGAGACTAATTATGAGGGTGAAGGGTCAGAATATTTACAGTATGTAAGGATTAAATCTGTATAGATCAGTGGGCTGTACACAGTCGTTATAGATGTTCTATTTGTCAGAACAACAAACTTTGCTTAAAATTCTTGAATAGCTTGAGATTGAAGGTAAGCAAGAGCACATAGTCTTAGTTATAGTCGTTCTGAGGTGATCCATACATGGGTTTTATGATCCCTCCACTGTGTTCTTGGTATACAGAAGGTAAATTAGGAGCATGGAAGGTTGCTCAAATCAGGAAGGACTGAGGACTGGGACATGAAGGTCCACACAGCAGCATTTGGCATGTCTCTAAAATTGTTTTACCTGTTGAGTGAGTGATAACTGTGATGACCAGACTACTATCGATTGATTGCTGCAGATCTTTAGGTCAAATCACTGGTTAACAAGTGATTGACATGAGGCAATCACTCTGCAGGCCACAGGACTGTGCAAAGGTTGTGTGGTGTGTCTAAGTAAAGCTAAGTCAGATTGAAAAAGAGAGCAAGTGAATTAGTCAGAATCACAGCTTCATCATGTTTGTATCTGTGGCTCTCCTCCTGGTGGTTGTTTTGCTCCTGCTGTTCCTCTTTCGGACCCAAAGGGCTAAAAATTTCCCTCCAGGCCCCCAACCCATCCCCATCTTTGGAAACCTGCTGCAGCTCAATCTGGAGAGTCCCATTGCAGACCTGGAGAGGGTAAAGGAGTGATATTAATATACTGACTGTACTGATAGATGAGTTCAGATTTAATAACCTAAATGGAAACTCTACAGACTGACACACATCTTTAAATCTAAATATGGTCATTATTTTTGCATCTTTTTTGCTCAAACATATATTTAATAGCTTTTGTTTCACCGGAGAAGCAGAAATACTATGCTGCTCTTTTCCCTACTGTTTGGCTTGTCCGATGAGCTGAGCTCTTCACCTAAAATTACCATATACATTGATCTACATTCTGTCATCGTATACACATTGTGTATCATTTATCAGTATTTAAATCCAGAGGAATAAAAGTGCTTTAGCTCATTCTGTTTAATATCAAAGTGGATATATTAGTGATATTAAAATAAGGTCACTCACTCCTCTCCTACAAATAATAACTTGTTAATAATTGACTATTTACAGTGGCTGTTTGCACTGAATATAGGTCATGTCAGCTAAATCCTTGTATGGTAGTTATAATCTACTGTTTGTCTGTCCCCAGCTAGCCAAACACTATGGTAATGTCTACAGCCTGTTCATCGGGCCCAGGCCTGCAGTCGTCATCAATGGCCTGCAGGCCTTGAAAGAAGCCCTTGTCACCAAAGCTGCTGACTTCTCTGGCAGACCACAGGACCTACTGGTCAATCATGTTGTGCAGATTAAAGGTTAGAGAGCAAGTTTTGCCCCATTTGACTTTCTGTCTTTGTCGTCCGTCCTTTTTCTTCTATGCAGTGATTTTTTTTAAATTTTCATTACAAATATGTATGTCCTGTCACCCTGTGCTATTTTGGAATAATGTTACTGATCATCCAGGATCATACATAGTAATTTATTATGCTTGACATTAAAACCAGTTATATTTCATGAGGCTGTCTTGACATATACCATGACTTTAATTGTGCAGCGTCAGTCAAATGAACTACATAATGATAATCATAGATTTGTTCAGTAAATTAATCTTCTTTTCACAACATGGAGGACCATGTTAGAAATGTATATTGATATCACAAGGTCAGATGGAATCTGACATCCACTTACTGTAGCTGACAGAGCTGCTGCTGGGGGGCAGTTAAGAGACTCATATGCTCTGAACAGAATCTCTTAGGTAGTGCATACTCTTCATGCAGACCCTAATAAAATCCACAAAATGGGCAGATGGTTAAAGGACAACAAAGTCACCCCTCTTCTTTTTCACAGAGAAATAATTGCTATTTAATTACAGAAATACTCCTAAACAGACAACATGTTGGATTTTAAAAAAGTCCCTTCTATGGCATCATCTAGTGGTAGTATCAGTAATGACACTGTTGGACTGTTTTTTTCACATACAACACTTAAACCATAATATTGTCATGAAAACGTGTCATTGAAACTACATGCATTAAAAATATATTTGAAAGTGGACACACTTTCTTCTAAGTTTTAAATCCATGTTTTTGCAGCTCACGCTCCAGGAGTGATTCTAGCAGATTACAGCCCTGGCTGGAGAGAGCAACGACGCTTTGGTCTGTTGACCCTGAGAAACTTTGGTCTAGGGAAGCAGTCCATGGAGCAGAGGATTCTGGGAGAGGTACATCGCATCATAAAGCCACTGGAGGAGAGTGTCGGTATGTCAACTTCCCGAGCAGGACACAGGGATCGGATGAATATTGATATTGAGCAGGACACAGGACTCTGTGCTGAAAACCAGAAACTTAAAAAAATATCTATCTTTATCATATTTTCTTTTCTTATATCTTTACACTTTTAGTGACTCTATTTGGTCATGGTTTGTCCATGTTCTTTTTTTTTTTTTTTTCCAGGTAAGACCATGAATCCCCGTATGCTGTTCCACAATGCAGCCTCCAACGTCATCTGCCAAGTTCTGTTTGCTAGGCAGTACGAGTACGAGGACGAGTTCATGAAGTTTTTTGTTAACTTTTTTCATGAGACCTCTAAAATAATCAACGGGCGCTGGGGTATGGTGAGTCACATTTTTGACTACAAAACCACTCAGTAACGTAGCATCACTACTAAAACTGTAGAGGAAGTATATAGTATATATATAGTTTATGTATAATACATGTAAAAACAAAAAGAAGTAGATGTGGAGACGGATCCTGTCTTAATACTACTTGGCACAGAATGAATTGAATAGCTCTGGCTTCAGACACAAATTATTATTCAAATCATATTGTATTTTTATATGTCTTAAAATATGTCTGGAGGGGATCTATAAGTATTGTAAAACAGTTCAGTCATTTAGCAAACCAACTAATTTATCATCAAACTGCCACCGAGAACTGCAGTAACACGGCTCTCTTAGACTCAACAATGCCCAGAAGACTAAAGGGCTTCTTAAAACCTTGTAATTCATCATTTTTCTCTCCTATACAGATTTATGACTCTATTTCCATGGTGCGCAACCTGCCACTGCCCTTCCAGAAAGCCTTTAAGATGTTTAAGGTATGTTTTGCAAAGCTTTTGTTTCCAAGTCTGGCAAACTACCATTAAATTATGTTTTATTACAGAGACAATGGTGCATGGGTTCAATTGGGGGATCACCATGTAGGCTATAGCAGAAGAGACGCCCTGCTCACAAGAGGGAAAAAATGAATGACATTAGAGGGTCTACAGCCACGCTAGCAGCTCCATGAGGCTGTTATATAAACTGTATGCACACTGCAACATGACACAATAATCCCATCAACAACTGAATGGTTCGCAGTGCTGTGATGAGGTGATTAGAGAGGAACATTTTTTTGAATAAGAACTACGACACGAGTTGAAGTATGACCTAAAATGCCCTAAACAGCAAAACTTCACAAGGCTGCTGAATAACAGTCATTTTGTTACTGAATATGGCATGTTGGGAAACCATGAGAAGGGGCAGCCTGGGACATTACAGTAGGCCTATCATGTACTATAGAACTGCAATGATTAGTCAATTAATCGATTAGTCAATCAACTGAAAATGTAACTGTAACTATTTTGATAACTGAATCGTTTTTTAAGCAAAATTGCTGTTTCCAACTTTTCAAATGTGTTACTTTAATGCTTTTTTTGTCATTTTTCACTATTTTTGGACATTTTATAGATCAAACAATTAATCGATTAAACAAAAAAATTATCAGCAGATTAATCAATAATGAAAATAGCAGCCCTAATGTACTATGATAAACTGCCTATATCAAGGTTTTTGGCCATTAAGTGGAACTGTGTGTCTGTAAATGGATTTATATTCATCAGCATAGCATTAAAAAAAGCAAGTTGGAGAACAAAGAATTACTTATGTTGAACAGAAAGAAAAAACATCTGTGCCCTCTAGAAACCTTGAATCTTAAGGTAAAGATTTATTGAAAAAAATGTGTTAAACTTTTTTTTTCTCTTCCCAGATAGCACATGAAAGACGTCTGGAGCTGTTGGCTGAGAACAAAAAGACCAGAGTTCCTGGTCAACCACGACATTTCATAGACTGCTACCTGGATGAACTGGATAAGGTGTGTATGTCTCTTGGTGTCTGATAACAATGTGGGAATAGTTTGTAGTATTTACTCACTCTTTTTCTCTCTTGTCTGGCTGCAAAGAGAGGAGATGATGACTCATCATTTTCAGAGGACCAGCTTTGTGCATTTATTTTGGATCTTCACTTTGCTGGGACTGACACGACCGCCAACACCATGCTCACTGCCTTCCTCTACCTAATGAACTATCCACAGATACAGGGTATTTCCCCATCATCTGTCAGTCTACCCTTTTTTTCCTGGTTTGACTCTTCCTCTTTTTCAGGAGTTCAGTAGTTAGGAAGTTATCAGAAGTTCAGTTATTCAGGAGTTATTGTTGTCGCATGTCATTTTCTGCCTCCACAAACTGTTTGAAAGATTTCCTTTGGAATCAGCTGACACATGCAGAAACACTCAAATTACATATAGGCCAAGAAATATCTTGCAGTGTTTCCATCTTCCTGTCCATACTATCTTTCTTTCTGTATTCCTCAGAGCGCTGTCAGCAGGAAATAGACAGAATTCTCGATGGGAAGGATCAAGCCAGTTTTGAAGACAGACATCAGATGCCCTATGTGCAGGTATAAAGATTATTGAATCATATGCATAATTACACCCCTAAAGTGCTGTGAAGGGAAATCATGTTGTATATATCTTATATATCTGAGATGTTACAGTGCTACAGTATGATATTGTAACAGCTGTCTCTCTCATGCAGGCTGTCATTCATGAGATCCAGAGGATGGCTAACACTGTTCCTCTCAGTGTTTTTCACTGCACCACTAAAGACACAGAGCTCATGGGATACTCCATACCCAAGGTAAGTAGATGAGTACTGAGTACTTACAGGTAAAACTTTACAAACATCTTTACGCTGCTCTGTGAAGCACTGTTCAAAGCCACAGAAAATATGAAATTCAGATCTATGTGTGAATGATTCAAGAAGACTTTTTGACTATTGATGTAGTTTTGCAGCCATTAAAACATGACTTCTTGGGTTTGAATACAGTATATCACTCAATTTAAGCATCATACGGCTTCAATGAAGCGTTGGAACGAGACAGGAGTATACTGTACATGATACTGTGAAAGGTTTTCTAGATTTAAAGAAAATTTACTGAACAATAAATTAAAGGGTAAAATCAAGAGTTTATGATGTTAACTCATGATTTTACACACACAAATACGCATGGTGTCTGGTGTCAAAAAAGTTGATTATTTCAACCTTAACTCTAGCACAAAAAATGTGCTAACAGTGTGAAATGAAGTGCTGTTGCAGTATAAATATGGCACATTTTCATTATCAATGACAATTTGATCAATTTTGCATTGAACATTGTAAATTGGCAAACCCAATGCAACATTGTGTATAAATGGAAGAATAAAAGGCAATGTGTCTTTATGTCTTCCTCTCATCTGGGAGTTTCAGCTGCTCCACACTTACTGTATGTACAATTATTTTAGAAAAGACATGTTGTATTATGTCTTCAGAACACACGTTCACTTCTGATACTAAAGTCTGTCTATACTAAGTGTCTTAGTGTGATCATGTGAAAACCCCTGAAGAGGGGAAAACTTTAACACCATGTCACATAAAACAATGACAGAAGAATTCTCAGACTTCTTCTATAACTCTAATGGTTTTAGTTGTGTGTCATGGTTTAGTGTATTCGTGAGTGTTTCCTACCTTTCTGTGTAGTTTACTTATTGGAAAGTTGTGAATTTTTTTTTTTTTTTTTTTACACATATTTTGTGTTGGTGTTAAAATATATTTTTGATTAGCTATTATTACTCGTACCCACAGTATTTAATTCATATGTGTCATATATTGCCCCTTCATTGATTGGAGGCTCACATTTTCCACATAACTGCTACACACAGACAATCCTGATTAAACCGAGGTGTTTCTGATGTGTTTACACATTTATTAGACCTCTGTTCTTCTTTGTTGTTTGTTCTTCAGGGAACCATCATCATTCCCAACCTGTCCTCAGTGCTGTTTGAGGAGGGACAGTGGAAATCCCCTCATGAATTCAACCCTGAAAACTTCCTCAATGACCAGGGAGAGTTTGTTAAACCAGAGGCCTTCATGCCTTTCTCTGCAGGTGTGTGACATTGATTTTTACATTCATAGATACACAGAAAGATTGATTGGGAGGTTTAATTGAGGAAATATCACCAGATAATAGAAAATGAAAGAAAAATGTGAAGAAAATCACCATACCTACACCCAAATTCTAGATTCGCTGTAGCTCCAGTTGAAGAGATGGTTGTAGTAGTTCACACTTGTGTTTGCAACCACAGGTCCACGGATGTGTCTTGGAGAGGGTCTGGCTCGTATGGAGCTCTTCCTCTTCCTAGTGACTCTGCTGAGGAGGTTCAAGTTCATCTGGCCTGAGGATGCAGGAGAGCCTGACTACACTCCTGTTTTTGGGACGACCCAGACCCCAAAATCCTATTGCATGGAGGTCCGGTTCAGAAAAACTGCCTGATAGGTCATGACACAATTCCAAGACAGAAGTCATCCCGATACTGTAATTGGCTTACTGAAACATCAAATGAAATTCCTTGTTTTGATATAAAACCATTTTTGGTGACACTAATTAATATTTGAGTATGAACAATAGACTTGCTTGTAGTGAGCTCCCCTCAGCCCTACGGAGCGTTATCCTGCCTTTCACATAATTGTTTTGATTTCACAGTCTGCAACTTCACTGTTTTGGTTCAGTCTCGCCACTCACATCAGTTTCCAGCAGCTGTTTACCTGCCCAGCACCAGATGGCATACAAAGTTAGGGATTAGCTAACATAGCGGAGCATTTAGCAGCTAAAGAGCGGGATATTTTTCTAAGGAGTTGCTGAAGACCAAAACATATGGGGAGAGGGGATAGTTCATTTATATTTAAACGCTAATGAATGCTAATGTTGCTATGTGTCTGCTGGGTGTGTAAATAGGCAGCTGGCAATAGTCTGATAGCATGTTACGTTGCCAGTGTAAAATTGAATTTGTGGGATTAAAAGAAGTCTAACATCATCAGATCATGTGTAACTTCATTTGGTCAACAAAGAATGGTTCATACTGTAAACATTGACTGTATATAAATATGGATGATCCCTCAACTTCCTGCCGCTATGCAAAAGTGAAGCCAAAATATCTTCTTTCCCAGAGCTGCCATCTTGCTTGTGTGACATCATTTGGAGCCAGAGTCTGCATAGTAGAGTCGGGAGGTGGGATAATGGCCCGTGGGACACGCCTCCTCAGCTGTCCCGCCACCTGACGGAGGTTTGAGAGTGGCTGTCACAGCTGTCAATCATGATGTCAGACCCCCCTTTTTATATTGTCAAATAACTAATTAAAAACAAACTTATCATAACAATGAGCATGATAAGAACAACCCAAAATGACAGAAACCATCTTTGGGAAAAAATTATTTGACGTGAACTTTGATATTTTAGTTTGGCTGATGTACCATCCGCTAACATGGAGGGGGCGGGATTTATGAGCTATACTGCAGCCAGCCACCAGGGGGCTTCAGTTTTGGGGAGTCAGTTTTTGTCATGACGTCCACCTTTATATACAGTCAATGACTGTATATTCAGTCATGACTCATGAAACTCCTTTTAGACTATCCCCAGATTTCATTTTCAATATGGCCTGAGGGTGTTGCTAGAGCAAGTGTGTTTGTCCTCTGGAAGCATGAATATGAACTAGCAGAAAACTCAGGGCATCACCAAAATCATCCGCATTCATCCTCAGCAGATCCATAAGTAGACACAGCAAATCTTATGGTAACCAAAGTTGTCAACATCTCTTGTTTTAGACCAAAGTGATGGATTCACTGAGCATGTTATGTCCACTTTACAACCTCACATTATCACAGAGTAATCCCACATTGTGAGACCCTATAACATCTCAGTTAACTAAAAAGTGGTTATAGCATAATTGCTGTGGTGTTACTGCACAAACAGTATGGTATGTCCACTTCATAACAACATCAAGACATTTATGATAATCCTCAGAAATAATAAGGGACCTCTTTGTTTCTTTTCTACCTGGCATACAGGCACACTGAACCCTGCATTCAGTTTAAGCAGTGGCCTTTTGATGGTTGGACATCAGTGTATTATTGAAGCTTTTGTGTGGATGCTGTATTGTTTTACTGGGCGGTCTCTTGATTGTCAGCGGGAGGCCGGGGGTAGGGGGGAGGGGGTGGGCTTGAATGGTGTGTGTGTGTGTGTGTATGTGTGTGTTTGTGTGTGTGTGTGTGTGTGTGTTTGTGTGTGTGTGTGTGTGTGTGTGTGTGTGTGTGTGTGTGTGTGCTGACATGGACCTTCTGTGATGACATTCAGTTGGATGACTGGTGTGGCAGAGAGAGGAGAGCGAAAGAGAAAAAGAAACTGAAAGAGCCACAAACACAGGAGGATATATTCAACAGACAAGTCCAGTGAGGAGAAATAGCAAAGAAAAAAACAAAAGTGAAGATCAGAGACGGTGAGATTGTGTCGACGAAGGACGCATAGAGACAGTTTGACCAACTGAAATGGAATCAACGAGACTGAGACAAACTTGGGATTATCAGTAACGGATCATCAGAAGTGGAGTTTCTCAAACATGGACTAGTCTGGGAGTCTTCACATACATACGCACATACACACACATACACACACACACACACACACACTTTCCACACACACATACACACATTTGGTTTCCTGTTGTGATCGGCCTTGGCAGTGGACAGGTGTCAGTATGCAGGAGTCTCCAGGTGCCATGGGTGTAGATGGCAGCTACGCCAGCAATGTCCCAGCCTTTCTCACCAAGCTGTGGACGCTGGTGGAGGATCCAGATACCAACCACCTCATCTGCTGGAGCGCTGTGAGTCACACAAAACATCTAAAGTACTGTTGTAACTCTGTCAGAAATGAAACTAGCTATGGCATTACAATCCTGTCAATGTGTTTCCCATTTGTCAGTTAAAAAAAACAACTCAGAGTTACAGTAGGCTATTTATTGTCTTCCTCAGTGAACACACTGAGTGCTACTGTAGCAACACCCACCTGCTCTTTTCTGTTTAGGACCAGCCCATTTGGTTGCTTTCCAAACAGTTAGAAAATGATCAGCATGTGTTACACATGTTTAACAGTAATTCTAACCCGTGGCGGTTGTTAAAAAGTCTCATATATTTAAAAAAAAACATCAAACATGAAAATTAGACACAAGGCTAATCAGAATGCACTGCTTAGCAACATACAAACAACAAACATATAATAATTATGCTAATAAATGAATAAAGAAGGCAACATGAACAATAAATATAAAATGATAGAGCAATAAATATATCAAAATAATAATACAAAATTGTACAAAAGACAGTTTATAAAGATATGTTTGAAAATAAGGGGCTAGCTGCCCTGTGCTATTAGCAGGCAGCTTGTATCACAGCCTTGCTGCCCTGATGGTAAACTCTGGGTACATTGTGGTCTTTATATAGATAGACGAACTTCAGAAGAGCCCTACAAGAAGACTTCAGGTTGCCTTGTTAAAACTTTCTATAAATTATTTATAGAAAGGTACTTTAAACTGGTTGTATGTAAACACCTGTATCACGCTTATCTGATGCATACTGTGTACCGTAGATTAACAGTACCACAGTGCCACTTATGAAGGGTTCAAAGGTTTTATGAATGGTTAGTCTATATTAACTATATTAACATTTAACTGGTGTGTATCCTCTGCCAAAGTATCATGCTTTCTTTGGCACTCTGATGACCTCACCTTTACATTTGGCTATTACTTTACTTTTGACCTTTGACCCAGGATGACCAGCTAAATTTAAAATTCTGAGCGCAATTAGAAGTACTCAATGAAGGTTTAACCCTTTTACATGAAGAACAATCTAAATGAATTTTGATAGCATTGTTTAGAAAATATAAGAAAGAGAGCATTTACAGTTGTTTATGATGTTTTCTACAGTATGTGTTTACTCTTTTTGTCCTTGGGTATGAGTTGTGCTAAATTGATGTGTGACACAAAGAGGAGGCTTCAGTGATGAGCCGTAAGAGGACAGCTGTTCTTCTTCATGGGGAGACAAACACACAGACAGATGCTGTCCAGTCCCATGACATCTATAGTTAGAGTGTGCAGCATCAGCTGTTGCATTGTCAGACTATTAGTAGGCAAGTATGCATCACTACATACAAGGTAACAGCAACATCTTATTACAGTTATCTGAACTTCATTTCATCAGCTGTTGTGCAAATGGGCTTTGCTAACTCCCTTTAGATGTAAATGATGTGTAAAGTATTTACAATCCAAACTGTTTTTTAGAGCAAAACAAAGCTACTGCAGTTGTTTAGTAGAGTGTAACATTAGGAGAGAGAGCGTGACTCATCACTCACAGTGAGAGAATCTGTTTGATTGGCTGACTGAGCTGAATATAGCTGCTGATGAGTAGATACCGCACTGTAGGAAAAATATTTCAACTCCTCACAAAACAACTTTTAGTATTCAGATTGCATTATTTCACATGACTTCATCTGCTTCCATCCAACATCAGTTTCCTCAGCAGTCAACAGGCGGTGAGTCGTGTTTACGACAGTGATGTAGAGCATTATAACTAACAGACTGTTGCAAATGAGATGTTTCGGGCAGCAGTTTTGAAGAGATAAAGATAGCCCCCATATTGTACTGGGTAAAACAACACTGAGGGTTATATGTTACCTTAACTCACAAATGAAATGACTGCAAAGTAATCCAAAAAGGGCAAAAATTACAACAAAGTGACTCCAAAAAGCTCATGCAGAATCTTAGATAAAGTTTGCTAAAGCCAAACTATTCTGCTTTGGGTTCAAAAGTCCAACATATCTTTTTATGTTGACATGGACATTAATATCCCAGTTATGACTCTCATTTTTGGCCTGTGAGCCTTGGAAAATAAACCTGGCATATTCCTGTGCATGTTATAAGTAAAGTTTTTGGCAAATGAAAATTTGTGTTTTTATTCACAGTGAGCAGGAGTTTGCCTGTCAGACCAGGATCCACATTTGTAAGTGTGAGATATTACCAGAAATGCAGAAACTAACTCTATTCCTGACTATGTTCTGTATTTCAGACCGGGACTAGTTTCCATGTGTTTGACCAGGGACGATTTGCAAAGGAAGTTCTGCCAAAGTACTTTAAACACAATAATATGGCGAGCTTCGTTCGACAACTCAACATGTGTAAGTCCACTTTCTCTCTTCCTCTTCTCTTCTCTTCTCTCTTCTTCTCTCCTCTTCTATTCTCTTCTCTTCTCTTCTCTTCTCTTCTCTCCTCTTCTCTCCTCTTCTCTTCTCTTCTCTCCTCTCCTCTTCTCTCCATTACAGTATGTATTTCTACGTTGTGTGTTTGCTGTTATGTGTGTATCTAGATGGTTTCCGTAAGGTGGTGAACATTGAGCAGAGCGGTCTGGTGAAGCCTGAGAGAGACGATACAGAGTTCCAACATCTGTACTTCCTCCAGGGCCATGAACACATGCTGGAACACATCAAGAGGAAGGTGTGGACATACACACATGCACGCACACACACACACACACACACACACACACACACACACACACACACACACACACACAATGTCTTAAAGACAAACTGACCAGAAAGTGTCTTAAAATAATGCAGACAGGCCTTATATGTGTAGCATTGGAGAAGTCTGTAATTTGAATGAATGTTTCTACCACATTAGATTTTTTTCAACATGTATTTATTTACACTTTATAATTCACTCATCTACCCTCCTGCTTTGAGCTAAATGCTAAGTTATTCATGCCTCACACTGCAGTTAACACAACTGCAATATGCAACGGCTCAACATGACTTCCAGCTTTCTAGCTGATAGGAACCAAATGGCCTAAACAGAGAAGGGGGACTTTGTGTAGCAGGCAGAATTAAAAACGAATAAAAACATACAGAAAAGTGACTTTTGTTTACATACTATATTATTAAGGCTAATTAGAAACACTTATCTCAAGTATTTGAGGGGGGCATGTGTCCCCTCAAGTTGAATGAGCACGACGCTTCTGCTTGTCAACATGCTAAAATGTTAGTAAACCAAAGTGGACAGAACGGCATTAAAGTCTGTCTAAAGCAATAATAAATATGGGTTCTGAGTTTCTCACGCCACAGAAAAATGTATATTTGACCACCCAGCCAAATTTGAATGATTAAAAAAATTGCCAAGAATATAAAATTAGGTTTCAAAATCATGGAAAAACAAGCAGCATTCTCTGCTCTGAAACGCTGGGGGCGTGTCTGCTGAAGGTAAAAATACACAATTTATGTTGTTTGTAGGTGTAAGGCAAGCAACATGGATGATATTTTAAAAATAAAGTACTGTTAGGAGACACTGTTTAATTCAGCACATATTTTGTAGGTAAATGTGGACTTGTTTCAGTAAAAATGTAACTTAAATGAGTAGTTAACTTCTCAGCCAAACATCCGGTGCTGAAGCAGAAGCCGCTGGCGGCTCCACCTGTCAATGGACGCTTCAGCTGGGTTTAAAATAACTCCTTGAGCACTAACGTTGACTGAAAATGGCCCCATTTACCACGAAGAGCAGATTAACCAAAGTGAATCCCAGTTGTCTCCAATGAAAGTTTGTGAAACTGCCCAGTGTAAAAATAGTAACTACGAGTACGTGCGGCTCTAGTGTTTATATAGTGAGGGAGGTGCTAGTAACCCCTCCATGTTATCGAGCCACCGTTTCAGGCCCGCCCAAAAAATCCTGAACACAGAAATGGTGAAAAGCAGTTTAACAGTCTAACTCCAGATTTCAATACAACATGGTTCACAGTCACGTTTTCAGCAATTATTTTCTAACATGTATAATGTGTTTAAAAAGAAATCTCTTTTAAATTAGAAATAAGACTTTAAATTCAAATTGAGCTGTACTTTGTGTGTGCAGGTATCCATAGTGAAGAGTGAAGAGACCAAAGTTCGTCAGGAGGACCTCAGTAAACTGCTGTATGAAGTTCAGCTTCTCAGAACACAACAGGACAACATGGAGTGCCAGATGCAGGACATGAAACAGTGAGTAGCAAGGTTGTGTGCTTCCGTGCATGCGTGTGTGCGTGCGTGTGTGTCCCATGGCCCCACAAGCACTTAGCCCTCCAACAAAACCCATTCCCATCACCTGCTGTTGATGTGTGACCGACACTAGCAGGGTAATGGTTGTAATGTACACCAAGCTTGAGCATTAGTACCTTTTTCTCTTTCATATTGTGCTCACAGTTTGAATATTCGTCAATAACGGTGTGTTTAATTAAATTGCCCCTCATTTCTTGACACACAGAAAACCTGGGGCCAGGTAGTTTTCATTACTGGTTGGTTTCTGGGTGTCTGGGCAAATATTTGAACAGTAGTCTGCAGTGTGCATTGTACTTAATAGGAACTTGGAAGTGACAGGGTAACACTGACCGCAATAAATCAAGACATTCTCTCTTTCTTTAAAAAAATCATTGCATTCCCTGTATTTTTTCAATAGATATTTCACACACAAACCTAAATTTGTCCTCTGTGACTATGACTTTGTTGGGTTGAACACCAATAGAAACTGAATGGCCTAAAAACATCAAAGATAGTAAATTGTGTGTGTGTGTGTTATTCCTCTTGCTAAGTTGGAACAAATCACCCAGTGAGTTTTTCTCTAGAGACTATTGTTGCTGAAAATAGCTGCTGTGTCTCCATTGTGTGCCGGAGCTGCTTTGTGCTCCGTATTGTTTGTTAATGAGAGGAGAGAATGTTCACCTGCTCACCTGACTAACACACACACACGCACGCACACACACACACACCAATAGCGACTAACGACATTCTTAGAAAGGATGATCATATGTGCGCATGTGCACCTGTACGGCCATGCACGTGGGCATGGACAATGCTCTTAGAAGATCTTCCACCGCAGACTTTTGGCTTTTGTGATATGAGATCTTGATTAAAAATGGATAAAAGTCCAAATCTAAATTCACATTGACACGCTCAAAGTCAAAGGAGGTTTTTTGCGTTTCTAAATTGCTTTAATCTCACACAGGATGGAGTTGGAAGAGCAGAAATGATGGTTACATAAACACACATACATTAGGTCTATGAAAACAGGCTTTTCCTTATAACAGAGCTTGTCACCTTCTAACTGGTGTCTATCAGCTTAACTGCACCCTTGTCATAAAGACTCAGCTTAGAGCAAGCTGCCACTCTCCATCTGTCCAACCTGCAAAGCAGAAGGAGGAGGGGCAGCCAACATGTCAGTAAACAAGCCTGATTGACTGTTAATCGTCTTACAACAGGAGAATTTTTAACAAATGATCAACTTTCTTCACCTGCCTCTCCAGAATAAGCAGAAGGTGGTGAGCACACTGTCAAAATATGATCAGTCAGAGTCCATCTACTCCTCCACTAAGCATGCTGGACAGGTCTCACCAGAGCCCAACAATGCAAGAGGACAGTAAAACAAGTACACAAATACCTATTTTATAAGTGCTTGGTTTGACCTGAATACTCAGACACATCCAGCATTGGTTGTGCTATAGCAAAGACGGGATATTAAATACACAGTTACACTGTCTACCTTTACTAGTACACTATACTTGAAGTCCTGTTATTTAACATTCATAAGCAGTATAAAAAATGTAATAAATTGTTTACAACCCACTGTAATGTAGCAGATATATGGACATTTTGTTGTGTGTTTATAAGTGTTTATAAATGTAAAGTATTTGTCAGCAATTATAACTTCTCCAATGAAGACATATATTATATTATTACAACTGTCATTAAGTATCTGTTTATATACCAGCATCCAGTTACAGATGCCCACAGGAATTATAGTTGAGTTATACATTAATAAGCACTTATATCTGCTTACAACCAGATTGCAGTGTGTGTATAAACCATTCATTAGCAGTTTATATACTTCTTATAAATGCTAAACTAAAGTTTTACCCATTTACCATGTCAGTGCACACATTAGGCGCACATAATAAAAATTCTCTGTTTCTAAAGAAGATAGAATGTGTTTAGCTGCTGCAAGAGCAGTGCAGAAAGAAAAGAGAGCTCAGAGCTGATTTTTCAGTTCATGGCATGAGCTGTTTTCTCCTCAGCACCTCCTAAAAGTCCAGTCACTTTGCATTACATTGAGAGGCTTGGACTATTCATGCACATCATAGAGTCTGTCAAACAATCTTAAAAACACTAAGCAGCCCGTCCCAGTCTGGGACTGCTCTCCAGGCACAATATGCCTGTGACAATACTCTTGAGTAGTCTGCTGGGGAATTAGCCAGGTGGTGCAATTAAAGCTGAGTAACTTGTACCTTTTGTGCCATGACACAGTGAGACAAGCAAAATAACTGTTAGGCGCTTCTGTCCAGCTCACAATGAAATAAAAGGAAATCAGAAAGGTCGCATGTGCACCACCTTAGGGTGGGCTGTCTTGAGGAAGCAAGAGAACTACAGTTGATAGTGGGTGTCCTGAACACAATAGAGACAGTATATAAACACACAGTGACACACACTTCTCCTCAAACAGTCTGTCTGAAAATCACACACTCTATTGTGATGAATCCATCCATAGCAACCCTGTCGTCTTCTGTTGGGGAGGACAAGTGGATGAGGTTTATATATCAGAGAGCACACTCCTCAGTGTCAGCTTAGGGGGTGAAACCTGAATTAAAACGCCCTAATATGTGTGTGTGTGTGTTTGTGTGTGTGTGTGTGTATGCATAAACATAAAGCAATACTGTATGTCATATTGGAGTCAAATTACATGCTGATCTGTTTGATCTTTCTACTGTAAAGTCTTTTGTAAAATATCCTCTCAGGTGCAGGGTTCAGGTTATTGTACACTCTTTGGTGTCAGGTTAGAAGGTGATACCTGTATTTAAAAAAAATCATAGCCAGAATTGTGGATAAGAAAACACTTGGGCGGTATTAAACTTTTTGTGTGTTTTTATGGGTTTGTGCGCAGTTGGCTTTAGAAAAAAAAATAGGGAACCTATTGTCTCTTGTTTTAGTACTGATCAGCTGACTTACTTGAATCCCCATTGAATGTTGTGCAGTGATGTCTGCTACCTCAGTTCAAAGACATTCCACACTAATGAAGGAAAATGCTGAAAATCTGCATGGGAGAACTCATCTTATTTAAACCCACAATTTCCCTCATTTTGGGTTAATATGAGTAGCAAAAAAACCCAAAACAAAACAAATTTAATTAAATTCTGGGACAAAACAGAATATGTGAAGACGTTAAGGGTGTTGAATGCATTTAGCATGAATAGTAAAAGGATGTAAAACCAGATTAACAGGGCTCTGATTTTTCACCAAAATGAAATTAACTTTTACAGCAAATCAAATTTTCTGCTGTACCAAACATCTGTCTACATGATCTGTCTCTCCTTGCAGGCAAAATGAAGTGCTGTGGAGAGAGGTGGTCTCACTGAGACAGAACCACACACAGCAACAGAAAGTCATGAACAAGGTCAGTCTATGTGTGTGTGTTTGTATGCTGTGAACAAAAAGTCTGAGTCAAAACCCAGTCAAAATTTAAAGTGAATCCTAGTCTTGCTGATTCTTCTACGCCTTTTACACTGTAGTTAGAGCCTCACAGGTGAGCTTATCTGGAGGAACTCTTACAGTCAGTCGTGTAGTGTAGGGTGTACATTTGTGCAGGTCTTCTTCAGTGTGCACTGGGTGCATATCTGTATGTCTGGTCCTACAGTATAACTATCTTTAAAAGAGTCCACTGATTTAGTCCATTGCAGCCCTAAAACATTGTGAGACTCACTGTCGATCACTTGAATTCACTTTATTAACGATGTTTTACTTTCATCAGCAAAAATTCATGAATTTAATTTGAGTGTGTGGAGTTTTTTGGTTCTTTCACAGTCAGATTTTATTATCCTACCCACCTTTAAAGATCCCCTCCGGACATTTTTTAAGATGTATATAAAATACTCTACTTTGAATAATAATTTGTGTTTGGTACGTTTTTTCCACCAAAAAATTGAATTATCTTGTTAAAATCCTTAAAATTCTACTCTTTCTCCCCGATTACAAATTACATTACCTATGCATATACAAATATATTTCATCTCAGAAGTTTAACAGCTGGACACAAGATGTCTCCTACTTCTCAGTAAAGTCAGTTCTCAGTGTTTGTGCACTGGAGGCTTCACGTTTCCACATCATACTCGTGTAAGTTGAATATTGGACCAGGATTAGCTTCAGAACTAGTTGTGATGTCACAAATCATGCTTGTGGACCCACCCCTAAAAATCTGATTTTCAATGAGCTCAGAGAAACTTTCCACTTTCAGCAGATAAATGTGAAAACAGCCTTCTAGTGTCAAACTCTGCACATACATCATTCTGCACAGTGAAGCTCAAACATCCAACTGTAGGAACAAGAAGAAAAGCATATTTATGAGTGGGGGGGGACTTTAAGTGTTTGCTATTGGGTGTTAATATTTAAAAGGCAGAATGTTAGAAGATAATAGCAATGGACTGCGGCACAGTTTGGGCTCCTTCAAGCCACTAGCACCACCTGCCCATCTGCACACCTTCTCTTCTCCACATCACTACTAACAAACACCACAGCCAGAGCTGAAGCTGGCCTGTGAGGAAGATGATGTGTGAAATCTTGTCGGTCTCGTAAAATGCAGCTCTCTCTCTCTCACTGAACGTTACGACTCAGCGCTCATAAACTAGCTACACATCAATTCAGATTATAATGGGGACATATGCAAATTTCCAGGTCTACATTTTTAATCTGGTGCTCTACTGGAATATTTTTGCATGATTTACAGTTAAAAAAAACTCCTTATTTATCTTATACAGGCTTATACAGGCCAAGCAAATACCACAACTTGAGACTGAAGCCAGTGCAGAAGTTCCTTGCCACCGACGGCTGCTAGATGCTGGCTCCAAAAAGTCCCTAGCTCCAATTGACTCCCATTCAAAAAACATCAACTTCTCTCTAGAAATACTAAGTCAATTTTTTTCGTTATGGTCTCACAAAATTCAGGACCTCCAATAAGTGTGCAGGTGGTCATTTTGGATATTATTGCTAAGATTTGAAGACTTATAGTAGCTTTGATGGCTGCCATGTGGGTATTGATTGACAGCTATGACTGACAGTTGGCTCACATGCTGCTCCCCCCAGCTCCAGGACTCACACTGAGTCAGCCTATTGTTGCAATATTTTGGTAAGTTTAATGGCAGATGGTTTGTTATACAGAACCATCTGAGAAGTCGTCCATGGAGGCTGTTTGGAAAAGGGCAGGCACTTTCAAAAAAATACTTGACAGGTGATTGGATGAACCATCTCTCACCGTCTTACCTTGTGAAGCAACTGGATTTGCGACGCTGATGCACAAGCGCATAACTTAAAGCCTGACAAGATGGATTCTTGCGTGACCTCGTTATGTCGTGATCTCGCGAATCCAGCTGCCTCGCAAGGTAAAACGATACCTGTCGTGTTAGCATAATTTAGCTAAAGTAGCTAATGTTAGCACAGGTATGCACTGCTCAGTGTTTCCAAGGTAGTGGGGCATACATGGCTGCTGCTGGCCATTTGGGTGCCCTAAGTGTAACTGCTTTGTTATGCCCCCCACCCCACTTATTTTTGGGTGAAAATTAGGTTGTAGCTTGTTGTTGTTGTTGTTGTTGTTCTACCTTACTATGGTGGGAAAGAGGCGTCGCTTGTGTTTTAACAACATTTCACTTAGTTACTAACTAACTCACTGAGTTATTGATTTGGGAATTTCAAATCTGTGAATATATTTCCAACTTTACCGAGGTGCTGTTTGGTGCTCCCTCCAGCACTTGGTGCCCTACACACAGCACATGATGCGCGTGTACATAGATGCAGCACTGGGGGCGTGTTTCCAGAGCAGGAAAGGCAACTCCCCGCACTCCTTATTTGGAAGGTCCTGGCTCCAAACAGAAACGATGGCGCCGACCATAAGCTGCAACTCTGGCCTTCAAACCGGCTCCAATGCAAATCAACGGGTGACGTCCTTCTAGTCCATAGACAATATTAAGTGGTCAATATTTTTCTCATGCGCTAAGCTATTAAACTTTGTATAGTGTGCGCGGTGTGTTACATCATGTGACCCAGTGTTCTGATTGGTTCAAACAAATTACAGCATATAAATGCAGTGAAGTCCTTCCCAAGCCCTTCTCAAACATTTATTTCCAAAAACAATTTTTGACAAAGTCAAGGGAACATTTATCAACAGTTGTGTTTCTGTGTTTAGATAAGATGACACAGTGGGCGGCAGGGGGTTATAGGTCATCCAATTTATTTTCCTTTCTTTGCTTTTATGTTCCAAGAAAGAAATAATGGGACAGTGTGTGTGTGTGTGTTTTCTGTGTGTGTGTATGTGTGGAGGATGCTGATTCATGCTGTGCTTTTTCTCTCTTTGCCAGCTGATTCAGTTTCTGTTCAGCCAGATGCAGTCCAACACACCCAGCACTGTGGGCCTAAAGAGAAAGCTGTGAGTACATGCACGTACACACACACACACACACACACACACACACACACACACACACACACAGGGGAGCAATCAACAAAAGTGAGACAAATAGGGCCACAGTGGGGCAGAGGGAAGGGCTGGCTCAGCTGACAAACTGAACAATCTAACTCAACAAGCGCAGTGAATGGAGACAAGTGCTGAATCAGTCAGTCAGACACACACACAAACACACACAAACACACACAAACACACACACACACACACACACACAAACACACACACACACATTCGCACACAGTGAAGGCAGAGCAGAGTGCATGACCCTGCTACAGCCTGTGTGTGTAAAATGCTGGTTCAGCTTTGCTGCTGAGTGTGAACAAGGCCGACATGAGAAAGGAAAGGCATGCTGGAACACAAAAGTACTAAAGAAACCTATATTTCAGCGTCAGTGTTGTGTTACCTGGCAAAGGTGCAATTATGCGCCATGTTTTACTATTAGTGACCACATTATTAAACTTACACATCAGTTATTTTGAATATCACAGACATGATAACTACTGATAGTTAGATACTGTTTTTTTCTCAGTTTTACAGTATTTAGGCTGACATCATAACATCCCAGAATACTGGAACGCTTTCTTTCCCCTCATTTCTTGTCACATCCTTACTTTGAATTGTCTAATCAAAGGCTAAACATGCCCAGAAAATCTTTTAAAAAGAAGAATTCATTTCACATCATCACACAATTTAACCATTCATTTAAACAACCATTCAGCACCTTCAAAAACAGGAAAAAGCTGCTAAAAGTCAGTACTAGCTTCATCAGGTTCCGCTGTCATTGACTTTGCATAGCCGCTGTGACTTCAGATGTATAACTGATTGAAAACGGATGATCCCTCTAGGCCCCTGATGCTCGACGATGGTTCTCCCAGCCCTCCTGCCTCCAAGTTCAGTCATAACAACCCAATGGAGCCCATGCATGAGCCCTTCTACATCCAGTCGGTGAGAAAATATGCAAAATTTACACCTTATGTGACAAAATAAACTGTAGCTGCTTCATAACCCCTGAAGCCCCTAAGGAAGTATTACATGAGGAAGATTACTTTAATTTTGGTCTTTTCTAGAGTAGTAACATGTACATGTGTCTCTTTTCCAAAAACGAAGCTCTTGCAGAATTATCAGTGTTCTGCAGCCTCTTTTAATGACACTTAACACTTTGCTGGGAACTATAATTAGTACACCACTGTGCTGCTGACCTTCCACATTCAGCACAAACTGTGTTGGCAGCCACATGCAGTAAACATCAACTTTGTCGTTACTGGCTGGCATTTCTAAGTGCTTTGCCATGTTGGGATTTTAAATTTATCTTTAAAGCCATTTGATTTAGTGCACACAGCATTCCTGATACAGAAGTAATCGCTTTCTTCAGCAGCTCAAGACATTTATTTGAATCAAAATTTAAAGTGTACTTGAAACATGGCATATCCACTACATCATAGTTAATATATTATCTGGACATAAATCTCCTTTAACACCCTGCTGCCATCAGGCTTGTTGTTGCGTTATATCAACACTAGGGGGAAGCAGTGCACAGTGACAGATTTGGAGGGCTATGGATGTGATGTGTATGAGGAACAAAGACTTGGATTGAAGTGAATTGATTATTTTTGTATCCTAGTTTGTAACAGTAGTCACACAAGGGAAACATACTGCCCTACAAAGCAGTGAATACAGAAGCAGTGAATATAGATAGAAAGGTTGTAATGCCTTCAATTTATGCCTTTAATGGGCAAGTTCACAATTTTTCAAGTTTTTTTTTCTTTCTGTTTTTCTGTCTGATTCTTTTCGTAATGCTCTTACAATGTAAGTGATGGGGGACAAAATCCACAGTCCTCCTCATGTGCAAAAATGTATTTAAAAGTTTATCTGAAGCTAATATGAAGCTTAAGTAAGACCAAATTAGTCAAGTCCTTCTTTTTGTTACTATACTTCCAACGCAGCTCAACAGAGAAACACTGTCTGAGGAAGCACAAAGAGGGAATTTGATGCTAAAAAGTAAATGTGGCAGATATCCACTTGATATGACTAACTCAGACTGCTGAAGCCTCATATAAGCTTTAAAATCAACTTTTAAATGCATTTTTTGCACAAAATGACTGTGTGGACACACTGTGGATTCTATCACTTACATTGAAAGTGCATTTGAAGGGGATCTTTTAATAGCCAGTATGAACAGAAGGAATGATTACAGCGAGGAAAACCTCTGTGTAGTTGTCTGTTTCTCTGTGAGAGTGCAGTAAGTGTGATGGTGGGATTTACAGCCCAAATATTACAGCCTGAGCAGCATTGCAAAACCAGAATGTAATAACTGTACAGCCAGAGAGCAGTTACTGTGGTTTGACTTGATTTTTAGTTCCATTTTGTACTACAAATGTATTACTGCAAATGTTATGCTGTTTTCATGGAAGTTATATATTTCTATGACATAAATGTTTTATATGGTGAAACAGATGTCCAAATATCAGATTCTGATTCTTCAATTTTTATTCAACTTTGACCAAATTTGTATCTAACGCATTTATGGCAGCGAAGGCATGTAAATCTGCAATGTTACATTACATTACCAACAACACAGTAGAACCAAGAAGAGAAATGTGAGTTTTTACAGCCATGAGCAGACATGCATCACAGTCCTCTCTTCTTCTCCCACAGCCATCCAGTGATACTGCTTCTTGCTCCACCAGTGGGCTGACAGGAGGACCAATCATATCAGATGTTACTGACATGTCTCAGGCCAGCATGGCTCTCCAGATGCAGCCTGATGACACCAGGCAAGTGATGTTAATACCCATAATATTATTAATACTGCTACAACAACTACTACTATGACAATAAAACAAAAATCCACATTTAAATGGATTGATAACATCCATAATGGAGATTTTGCTTTATCATTTCTTGCATGAATTTCTTCTATGTAACATTTCCCATCATAAACCTCCAGCATCAGCTTTACATTGCAACCATTTTTCTAGAACAATGTTTATTATTGAATACTAATATGATGAGGCAGTTGGTGCTGATTCATTAAACTGATCACAGGCTTAATAGAGATGCATGTGATGTGGAAAACTGAACAAAACTGACCGTGCCTTACTGTACTGGTAGTCAGCTCTGCTTCTGACTCACAGTATTTGATTCTACTAACAGGGAGAAGTGCCTGATGCTTATCAAAGAAGAGCCTGTGAGTCCGGGAGTGAGAGGAGGAGGGAAAGGAGGCAGTGTAGGAGGAGGAGAGGCTGTAGCATTGACCTCCTCCTGTGAGGTGTGCTCCTCAGAACCTCCTGTCCTCCCCGTTGCAATGGTCCAGTCTGTTCTGGAGGGGAGGGGCTCGACGGCCTCTATGATAGAGAGGAGGAGTAAGAGACCTGCCCTGGACAGGTAGGCGCTCACATACAGATCACAAGAGGACACACACACATACAGAATGCAATGTATAAGCAGATATTTGCTAAACGGCACATTGATGCAAGTAGTGAGCGAGCAACCCTGTCTGTCTGTTTATTTATTACATACTACTGTGCGTGTGCGTGTGTGTGTGTGTGTGTGTGTGTGCAGAGTGGAAGTTTCAGATGCAGTGGAGAACGTGGATATGAGCCTGGAGGAGTTGCAGCAGCTGCTGCTCAGGAGCCATCAGCAGAGTACTGTGGAAGCTGGGACCAGTGCTGTTATGGATGTCAGTAGGCCTGTACTGTACATAGACGCACCAGTATACACGCACATATAGAAACACACTGACAGAAGACTTGGTGAACTACACATAGATTCAGATATGTCTGACATTTGAAATGTCAAACTGGTAGTTTAATCTGTCACTGCTTACAAAGTACACAGTGGCCGATGAACTGAGCTATTCCTAAACACTGACCTGAATGAATACATTTTTTTCTCTTTGCAGCCCTTCAGTTTAAGCCTGCCTCTGACTGAGTGGAACTTCACAGAAATGGAGTCCAACCTCAAATCAGTAAGTCATACAGTGTGACAACTTTGTATAGATAACATGTGAACAGAGCTTAAGGGAAGATGCTTTTTCCACTCAAGAGTAACCATCGTGCAACGTGTTGACAGACTTTCTGTTTAACTACTTACACGCATGTTAGCTTCTCAAATGTAGATAATGCACCCTTACTTATTATGTTACTAATTGATAACTGAGGATTATAACAACAATATCAAGGAGGACTCAAAGTGTAATCAGAAAGAACAAGAAATTCAATTTAAGTCATTCACGTGAGTTTGATTGCTGGACCATTTAAGTTTATTTGCCCCCAACAGCTGATGTACCAACTGTACTTTGGCTGTAAGCTATCTAGCACCAACCTTGTCTGTGGGAGTGTTTCTGTGTGTTTGTGTTCAGTTCAGCCTCTGACTGAACTCAGAACTCACCAGAAAACTCTGTTTTTTCTGTTATTTTCCTCTGTATGTTTAATATTAATTAATAGATTCATAAAGCCATACATTTTTCGTACAAGTTGAAACTTGAAACACATCTTCGCGTCAATTCGCACTGCCCCAGGCAACTTTGCACTGACTTTGTATGTAATCGCGCTGCATCTAAAATTCACTTTACATTCTGTCTGAACACAGAGTTTGGTTACACAAAGTGCTGTTAACCCTCTGGTTATTTCAAGCTCCTTTTAAAGACTAGATGGGGGCAGTTCTTACCAGAAAAACAAAGCACTATTTGTTGAAACTGCAGAAAAATGTCCACATTTAAATTTCCTGACAAACCACATCTTGTGGCTTTGTGAATAAGAATAGTGCTCTCCAGAAATACAACAGCAATGTCATTTGTTGAAACAACATATGATTACATTCACTAGCAAAGGTGGAAGTAGATGTATGTTCTTATGCCATCTGTTGGAAGAAGGTCTTTATTTTAAATATATTTCCATAAAGTTATTTTCTTTTAACCTGCAGAAACAATTGACATCATCTTATAAAGTTGATATGGCAAACTTGTCAGCAAACAATTGCTTATTTAAACATACAGCAGATAGGAAGCAACATAAGCATTCATTTGGAGTTGTGTTTCTGGCCACCTGATGAATGTGAGTCCAGTATTCACTCTCCTTTTAGCTCTGGTTTGGTCTCCACCATCTCCTGAAAAAAATATCTGGCTCTTAAACTGATAAATGCTCAACTATGTTCCCCAGGTAGATCCTAACTTTGTCTGCACTGCTCGAGTTTTTTCACTGAAAACAGATGCCTGCTGGGAACAATGTTGATGAGAAAGGTGAAAGTGAATCAAAACAGAAAAGGTTTGTGTCGTCAATCAAAACAATGAGATTGATGAAAACACTCCGTAGGCAGTCGGATGATAACGTCATCACCGCATGTGACGCCTTTCACATTACACAAAGTTGCTTGATCTGTTGTTAATATAAAAATATCCTTTACCGCAGCTTAAACTTTCGACCCCACCTTTTCTCTTGCACAGTCATGCCAATTAAAGGTATCAGCTGCTGCCCCACAATTCCTTTGAGAAGTGATTCACTCAGGTCCCATGTCAAATGAATAAGGGTGGACATCTCCTCACGGGGCACTGTGGTTATTAGGCCTTCACTTTAAGGGGTTGTTCGGACCAAAAATAGCGCTGAGTTAAAACAAACACATGAGGCTGTGCATGTTTTGCTGCTGGTCCACTTTGAGTGACAGATCCATGAGTGTCAAGGTTATCAGATGCCCAAACACTGCATAGCAGCTAATAGTACTGTTAGACAGGATTCAAGTTTTAACAGCTGCAAATTAAAACAGAACTACAGCATTAATGTTACTAAGTAATGTATGAGGAATGTGTCTTTGAAACTACAATTTTACACACAGCTCACAATTTTTCAAGGAGCTACTATGAATGCTGCCCCTGTGCAGTTGAGGATGAAGATCATATTGTCCAATTTGAGTCTTATCTTCAGGATCCAGTGCAATACAAACAGGGGCATTGCTAAATGTTATTACCACCATTGTGAGAGAGCCCTTTGCTAAACTTGCTTGCTAGCAAAGTAATCAATAATGAAATTGAAGTCCAATTTTCTGGCCACCTTGCATTGAATAGATAAGCTGGTGAGGCTGTTCAATCTGTCTTGACACACTGTGGAGAGCTGGTTTTTCATGTGATTCAGCTTGTGAAAAGCTCTCACACCACCAGCAACTATACTTCCACAGGAAGTATACAAAACAGCCCAAGAACATACAGCACCTCTCCAAAAATGCTTTGCATCAGCATTTTAAAATGTTGAAGAGGAGAGAGGTTAGATGTAAAATAAGTGCCATGAAATTATGAGTGATTTGCTAACTGGTTTAAATCATTGTATACTTGTGTGCCATATGGGCCATATGAAATGTGTCCTCATCAGTGAAAATGTTTTCTTTTTTCCTGTAATGGCTCCTGCGTTGTCGAACTGGGCTTCAACACCTGTTGCACATTACTGGCTTCAGACAGTGAATCCTCATGCAGGCTGACTGTTACCCTGTGCTTCCTGTCCATATGCTAAGCTAAGATAATTGTCTCCTAGCTCTTACTTCATACTTAACAAACAGACATTACAGTGGCATAAATCTTCTCATCTGACTTGAACTAGTCCTTTAAGGATACGAGCGGTGCAAAGTAAGCTCTCAGACAACTTTCAGTTCCGCTTTCTCACACAGCACCCTTTATTAAGTTCTAAGCAACATTTATTGATGCTTTATAAATCAATTATAAGCCATTAATAAGAGCATTTGGGTTGCCAGATTGTGAAAAATTTCTTTCTGGTGAGTCATTAATATTTACGTCAAGAAACTCATGAGTTTATCACTTTCTAATTAGCCATTAAATAGTAGTTATAAGTAAGTAGTTACAGACGTCAGTAAGTCAATAACAAAGGTTTCAGTGTTTTAAGTCCATTCTCAGTGTATGTGCACAAATCATGCTCATAGTTATGATTTGTACACAAGTTCTCCTCCACTCAAAAATGTATTTTTCTTCATGTTCCTTTAGTTGGATGTTTGAGCTTCACTGTGCAGAATGATGTATGTGCAGAGTTTGACACTAGAAGGCTGTTTTCACATTCATCTGCTGAAAGTGGAAAGTTTCTCTGAGCTCATTGAAAATCAGATTTTACAGGGCAGACCTACAAGCATAATTTGTGACATCACAACTAGTTTGGAGCTAATCCTGGTCCAATATTCAATTTACACAAGTGTGATGTGGAAACGTGAAGCCTGCAGTGCACAAACACTGAGAACTGACTTTACAGTGAAGTAGGAGACATCTGGTGTCCTGATGTTAAACTTCTGAGATTAAATATATTTTTACATTTATAGACTCCAGAATTGTATTTTTTATATATATTATAAAATACATTTTTATTGACCATTAACAAAGTTGTTTGTAACATCTTATAAACACTTTATATTGACTCAACTAATAGTGGTACTGATTGTCCAGCAGAATATCATAGTGTAACCATGTCTTCTGCAGTCTGGTCATGCAATGTACAACTCTTAATCTTGGCAACTCTTCCACTTCCTGCTTTACAATGAACATCTTTAAATTCTAGAAACTGGTCATTGATCTCCCTATAATACTTTTATGCCTCACTTTCTGTAAATGCTCCTATAAAAATGGATTATAACATGACAGCAGGACATTATCATCCATCATCCAGAGCTTTAAAGGACCAGTGTGTGGGATTTAGTGGCATCTAGCAGTGAGGTTGCAGACTGCAACAAACTGATAACCTCTCCTCTTTCAAGCATGTAGGAGATGCTATGGTGGCCGCAAAACTCACAAAAAATGCTAAAGGCCCTCTCTAGAGCAGGTGTTTGATTTGTCCGTTCCGGGCTGCTGTAGAAAGAGGACCCACTCCCTATGTAGATATAAAGGGCTCATCCTAAGCTAACGAAAACACAATGATTCTTAGTTTCAGGCGATTATACACTAATGAAAACATACTTATGAATATTATATTCAATTTCTGCCTATAGATCCCCCTAAATCTTACACACTGGTAATTTAATTTCCTGCATAAAAAGCAGAATTCTCGATGTTGATTGTAGTCTTACCTAAAAGAGAGCTAATTTCTCCTCACTCTCTGTTTAGTTCTGTTTGTGCAGCTGGCAGTCAATACTACTCCCAGTAATTAGAGAGTGCTGGAGGTTTTTCCACTTCCAGTCACAGTCTGTGTGCCTTGTTTGCCTCATGTTCTGCTAATTTATCAGATTAGCTTTAATCTTTTTTTGGTCATGAGAAAAACCTGACTTGGGAGGAAATATAATGCATTGGTGCTTTTACTGAATATGATCCAGTCTCTCCTTCCTGTGGCTGATTTTCGACCCCACAAACGATGGCGTCATTAAGAAATGACTTGCCTGCAGAAGGGTAGAGTCCTCAGTGTACTTAAGGAAAAAGGCTGGGAACCACTGCAATAGGCACAAGCATATTTTTTTTTATTATAAAATTAAAGGTTTGGGGTTAGGCTACTAAATGTGTGTGTGTGTGTGTGTGTGTGTGTGTGTGTGTGTGTGTGTGTGTGTGTGTTTCGCTCACAGTATATGTTCCAGAACCAGGAAGCAGAGGCTTTTCCAGCTTCTGGCTGCGAGGAACAGTAATGGATCTGTGCTGTGGACTGTCCTTACTGAAGTGCAAGGTAACAATCCTGCGACTTCTGTTAGTGAAGTGGTCACTATTTCAACCACTGGAGGACATACTAATCTAACAGTGCTAAGTCAAAGCCAACAATGTGTTAGTCGGTGTTTAAATACTTTCTGACTTCCCATAGCCCCAAGACCGTTTGTTCCCGCTGAAGAAATAAATCTTTAAAAACAGGTCATGAATACATACTTTTTTTCTTTTTTTAAACAAAAGAAATAATAATTACCTAAAACATGCAAGCACTGCAGTTTGGATGATTACAGCATTTCATAATTTTGTTAATGTACATATGTAAGTATTGTATTAGACAAACTTGAAAAAAATCCGGACGAACAGTTTAATTTAAACTGTAACCTAAAGCTCCCTCCATGAAAGAAAGATCATTACTGATTAAAAATCACAGTATTCTTACCATATTTTCATCTAAGAGTTGCAGGTTATTCTGCTTACTGTAGTTTTCCATAGTGTGTGTGTGTAAATATGGAGGGTCTCTGCGTGCCCAAAGACTGACTCTGCCATCCTTTTGAACTTCTTTCCTCAGGCCACAGAAGCTGCCGGTCCCTCATTCCACTCTGCATGAGTTTGATCCCACGGCCCTGCCAGGCTGTTCATACCAAGGCTTCACTTTCCTTCTTTACATTCACACACCTACAAAATGCAGCAATGAAAAAGCCTGTATAGATAGTTGTTGTTTTTTGTTTTTTTTTTTGATTTTTTTTTTAATGAACTGATCAAAGTTCTTATATCAAGACTCCAATATTAAGCCAGCTGGATGCAGACAGTGCATTCTTGGCTCCAGCACTTTAGTCTTTGTGTGAGAGGGAGTTCCTGCTTGTGGAAGTGACTTTTTCTTCCTATAAAGAATCTATTAGGGATGTATACAAGTGAATATTTTTATTATTTTATCCTTATCACAAAAATACTGTACTTGTATCCAAGAGCAAACTTTGGCAAAATAGTCGCTGTGGAAAACCATCTTGGAGGGGCGATGTAGCATATATTACAAGTTATGTGATTTTTTTTTTCTGTCTGTGTAAGGTTGTAGAAAATTTAAGGGCTCCTCATATACTTCATGCATTTCAAATCATTTTAAATGTGTTAAGATAGATGAGAGGTGAGTTAGCATTCAGTAATATGAAAGGTTCTTCCAGCAAAACTATGGATTCAAGTCACTCTAAAATCCATTAAGAAACCTTTAGTGTTTTAAAGTATAACACAATAGGAGGTTTTACACACTTAAACACCCATCTAATGTATCTTTGCACAGGCCTGACATGTAGCCAGAGACTTCTCTTCAGAGTTACTTCTGTCCATTTAAATGTGAAGTTTTAAGGAAATATTAAAAGATAGGCTTCTCATTTGACAAAACCAAGAACACCACTGCATTTTTGCACAATCTGTATCACTAGTTATATACAGTTATGACAAAGGTCATTCATTTTCTGTTTGTAAATGACCAACATCCTACACCTGCATGTCAAAAAGACACACTGGCCTCAATGGCAGGGTTTAATCAAACTCCTAATGAGTGTGCATAGAGCACGGAAACCCTGATAAACAGTCAACAGAGCGGGGTACTGCCTTTCATACTTTGTAAAAACAAAACAAAACAAAACAAAAAAAAAAGAACTCAACCAGCCGGTCTTTGAAAAGAATTTCATTATGATTGACTGTGTATGGTGAGGTGGTTATTTGAGCATTTAATCTGTTATAAAACTATGAATACCTGCTTAAAGAAATGCAGATTTATTCTCTGGATTACTAAAAATGCTTAATAACTATAACTGATAATGCCATTCAATGTAATATATTACTCCTCAGCACTGGTTGCAGGCAACAGTTTAAAGGTTAATTTAGTGCTAAATATATTTCTGGGAAGCTTCCTGGAGACGAGTTGAATTGTGCAATACTGTACAGAACTGTGAGAACTCACATAATTGCAATACATGGATGACCATAGGAATGTAGGAAACAGCAACTGTGAGTGGTGGACTGGAACACACCATAGTGAGATGCACTGCAGAGGAATAATGTTAGCCTGTGAGTCTAATAGCCCTGCTAGCCTTTTACACAGTCGGACCAAAGTGATTTAAACCAAATGACTGAAGATCCGACCAGCAGCTCTGCTGTCAGACCTGCACATTCCTGGCAGCAGGGCTACGAATCAGGGCAGCGATTTGCATTAGCTTTTTGAAGAAAAATCAAATTTTCTCAAAGATGTTCTTCTGAATCTGTTGAGTACTATTACTACTACTACCTTTTATAATAAATACAACTATTATAACTTTCGAGACCCATAATTGCATGATTACCATGCAAAAGATAAAAAAGGAAATTAATCTGGTACAGACATGATTGAAGTTGAGCCAGTAGCTTGAAGAGGAAATAGAATAGATAGAGTGTGTTAATATTCTGTAGATTTACCTAAATTTTATATTGAATTATGTTTAAAAGCTAATGCAAACTGCTCCCTGCATTTGTCTCTCTGAGGTTAACATTTTGACCCTCCTTCTCTGTGCATGTTTCGGGGAGAAGAGAGAGAAAGCGAGCTGTGGGGTATGACACGTGAAATTGCACTAAAAATCACAGTTGTATGATATTTGAGAGTATACAGTACATTTTAGACATAGCATTTATTCTTGTTCCTCACAATAATATGAGTGTTAATGATTTCTTTTTTTCAAGGAGTGATGGATACACACATTCAGTTGCTGTTGTGTTCTTAATTTATTCTGTTTTCCATTTAATCATTTGCACTGGAAATGAACGGATGTGTGTTCAAATGACATTTATGCTTGTCAGGATTGCAGATAGATAAGGAAGTATTTTTGTTCATTGAGTGAATAGATCTCTGCTGTAACAAAGCCTGGCATCTCAAAAGCAACTCTGCACTATGAACGGACATAAAACAAGAGAACTGCCCACTACGTACATCATATATACATCGTAATACATCATAATACATCATAATACATGTAAATGTAAATACATTAACATATATTACCAAACAGAACAACCCTTTCCTGTTATATCAAAGTACACCTGCTGCCAGTAAAGACACGGAGACGATCTTAGTGTTCAGATGCTTTTGAAAGTGGGCCACAATCTGCTGAAAATGTGAATTGTTTTAAATGGCTTTTTGCAAAGACTAAAGTGTATTGTTACAGAGAGTCAAATAAACTGAATATGTATTCCACCTGTGAAATGAAATATTTAAAAAATATATAAATAAAATGCAAGAAAGCAGAGACTTTGAAAGAGACATTTTGATTCATTTGCATATGTATGTTGTATCTGTGACTGTCCTCTCAAGAAAAACAGGGGTGTAAAGTCAGTTGCCTGTTTCCAACCGCAAATCGGGGCATTTTTTTCAAAAACTGTAACTACGATCATCCCCTAACCTTCACCCCATTATTATTGTAGCCATGACAACAAAGGTGGCCTTACCTTAAGGAAGTAGTCATTTTAACCCACAGCACCTGTTTCTCTAACCTTAACAAAGTGATCATTTTAACTCAAACCAGTTAACTCAAACCATGATCTTTTACTAAACCTAACTGACTGGTTTTTGTGCCTAAACCTAACCAGATCTTGACCACAGTGTTGTCACATCATAAAACTTTATTATTTTTTAACAGTGATTTGTAACAGTTTTGGAAAGCACAGATAAATGATGTTGAGGCGCCAGATTAGAAAACGCTCCAACCTGTCATTCTGGAGTGCATGGTCAAACCACATAGCCGGTCGTGCAGTTAGCAGTGATCCGTATCTGTGGATACTTTTAGGTAGGTATATGGTAAATCCCCCTGCCCAGAGGTGGTTATACGCTGTATACCTGCATGCACCACTACTCCTCTGGTGACACTGAGCTGGGCCCTTCTAACTAAACTAACTAAAAGTTTAGAATAACACTATACTCTGTCCTGCTGGGTGACGTCACAGTGACTACATTCATTATTTCCTACAGTCTATGTACGTGACTCATAGTTGGAGCACTTCTACGCTTGGATCGGCATGAAACTCTCCCAGTTGGATCATGCAAAAGATTAACAACTGCAATAAAAGGTAACAGCTCCTTTTATTAAAAGACAAAGCCTGTGTACGTAAAAAAAACTTTGGGATAGAAGTTAAAGGTCAGGTTCACAAATGTTCAAGTCTGTCTTAAAACAACAGTCAGGTGCCCAAATGAACGTTGAAATGGGTTTTTCTTGTCATAATCATTCCTCCTGTTCATACTGACCATTAGAAGATCCCTTCATAATGCATTTACAATGTAACTGATGCGGGACAAAATCTACAGTCCTCCTTCTGTGCAAAAATGTATTTAAAAGTTTATCTGAAGCTAATATGAAGCTTCAGTCGACCAAATTAGTCAAGTTCCTCTTTTTGTTACTATACTTTCACCACAGCTCAACAGGGAAACACTGTCTGAGGAAACACAAAGAGGAAATTTAATGTTAGAAAAACTGTAAATGTGGCAGATATTTACTTGATATGACTAACTCAGACTGCTGAAGCCTCATATAAGCTTTAAAATCAACTTTTAAATGCATTTTTGCACAAAATGACTGTGTGGTCACACTGTGGATTTTGGCCCCCATCACTTACACTGAAAGTACATTTTAAGGGGATCTTTTAATAGCCAGTGTGAACAGGACATTTGGGCACCTGACTGTTGTTTTAAGACAGACATTTCATGAGCACACAGAAGCAGCCTGAGTGCGAGGAGAAGGGCTGAAGCTGGAGCGAGAAATCTGCAAGCAACAATATATCTGAGTGCAAGCATACAGTTTGAGCAGAAGCTGAGCAAATCTGAGTGCAAGCAGAGGCTATCGCAGTGCGAGGGCAGGGTTTGAGGGAAAGAATTACAAAATCTGAACGTGAAATCAATAAATCACGCTCTCAAATTGAAAGACAACGCTGTTGAAGAAAGATAGCCCCATAGTATGGTGGTTAGAGCAACACCAGAGTAGAGTGTGTGTTTGGATCTCAGGTGGTAAAAATTTTTCCTGGAGGACTTTTTTGTAAGAGCTGTTTTTGTTCTAAATTATTAATCATCCCAGATACAGTAAACATCCAAAAATCAAGTACCATAAATAATCCCTAACCTGAATGAGTCTGTCTGTCTTGCTTTATTCACTTTGTTGTTCTTTTTTTCTTTTCATTGCATGTACATGTTATTTACATTGCTGTTGCTTTATCCTCAAATGTACAAAACCCTATTTTGAGTAGCACTATACAAATAAAGGTATTATCTTCGCAGGGCGTCAGTGGACATACAACAGAGGCTGAGTTGGGGTCATCTGTAATAACCAGCACATAATGTCTGTAAAAATGGCTTCACAAAACAAGCTTTTTATTAGGAATGCAAATTATATTTTGTCTTCCTTGTGGCACAGATGACTAGCACTGCAAACCTGGACAGTTGCGTGTCCCTTTTTAGATAGACCTGCAATTTAGCAAAGGGTGGAGAAATTAGAACATGATGAAGTCATGTAATAATAGAACACATAGATGTAGGTGGAGCAAACATAGCTAATCTTTAATGTTTAGTAACCTAGTTATTATTTTAATTCTTTTAATTATATCTTACTCTTTCACCAAAACTTCAGGTTTGTTTCCCAGTACTGTGGCCTGTAGGTACCCAGTATTTACACAAATACTTTACCTGTAAAATGCCCAGTTGTTACTGTTTTGTTCCCCTTAGTCATTAGTTTTCATCCACTGTACCTGAATTGAAGTACCAGTAGCGACCAGTAAGTATTTAAAAATTTTAAAAGCATTCAATAGTTCTTTACATTTTATTTACTTGCTGTAATTTTGTTTAAAAATTTGATATATAAATTGTGTGACACATCTAATTTAGAGCCAATGTGCATGTATGTACACACACACACACACACACACATGGACGGGAAGTACAGCTACTATAAATATCATTATCTCTCCTCGCAACTTGTCTCTCAGGTTCTCTTCTTCTTGTCTTCTCCTTGTTTCATGGTGGTTGAGCCGCACTCCTCTCCAGTTACACCTCTGATGTAGCAGATATCCCCTTTGTGAATCCTCCAAATTAGATTTCAGCCCTTTTAACTAGACATCAACCTGAGAGCGTTAGTGGTAAAATCGTTGTCTAAAATATTCTTACAACAATGATGTCAGAGAAAATGTTGCTTTCTCTGATTACTGGCACATGAGAGGTGAAGTCAGGTATGAAGCAAGCTGAGTGCTGTTTCCCACAACAAGGGTATGCTGTGAAAAATTAGATTGTTCTTTTGTTTGCATGCACAAATTAGAATTTTCTAAATTTTGCACTTCAGGTTGTCATTCATCTTGTTTTTCGTGTTGCTGATCTCTTTGTCGCTGCTGCTGCTGTTTAATGCTTTTATTAAATCAACCTTTCACGGGGGCAGCCCCATTGGATGTTATTATTACTGATGTTTATGTTTACTATTTTTAGCAGCCTATTATTTATCCTTAAGTTATTCCATTCGTGTACTCTTGACTGACTGATTCACATATAAAAACCTTTGTTTAGCATTTCAAAGTTTTTGCTCAGCAGCAGTGCAGCAAATATTTGAAAGGTACAATCTAAATTTATCTGTGCTTTGTTTGGTTTGCTGTTTGGGCCTTCTAGACTTCCAGTGTTATAGCTGAGCAGTTTAGGTTATTAAAAGCCGCCATGTCTTCAAATCCCTTTGTTTTACACAAGAATTTTATATATACCCTCATGTCTGGTATTTGTGTCTTTATATTTATGACATTTAATTGATTATGTTTTATGATGTTTTCTTGGGTCTTGCTCAAGAACTTGTTACACGTACTGAAATTGTGGTATATATATATAATATTAAACCTGAGATCTTTACATTAAGGGACATTTCCTTGTAGGCGTCTGACTGAACTCAGAACTCAGAGATTCTGGTTCTTTCTGTTATTTCCCGCCGGCCTTTCTCCTCTTCCCTCTTGTCTCTGTAAGTGTATGAAACAGATTCACATCCCGGGGGATACACGCATTTAAGTTCAAACATTTTTCCACTCCGTGTCAACATCACATCTTTCCATTGACTTTCTATGCAGTCATGGCGTCTCTAAAATGTGCTTTGTGTTCTGTCTGAACTCACAGTTACACTACATTCACACTGAGTTGGTTAAATTTGTTAATTGTTGTACAGGCAGTGTTGCCAGATGGGAAATGTTAAAGTATCGTACCAAAGGCTTGAAATTATGGTATTTTGAGGAAAATTATCTTAAGCAAGTCATAACCAAGAGAACAAATAGGCATAAATGTGTAATTTCAGAAAACATGTATTTATTGAGACAAGTGACTTTTTGACACCTCCTACAAATCCAGCCACATTGTTTAAAAAAAAATAAAAAATGATATAATGTGTGCCTTAGTCTTTTGGGACTCACTCAAATAAAAATGTACCAACATTGAAAACAAAAACATTGCTCATAGCACACCTCACCTTCCTGTTCAGCACACACTTTTCTCTCGCAGGAGAACGACAGCCGGGCTTGTGAGTCATGTTCATCATCACAACAAGCATGAAGGAAAGACATCACGTGAGAAGAGATGCATAAACACAGACGTAGGATCCATATTTTACTATCCTGATCGTGTTGGGAAATTAATTAAAATGAGATAGACTGATTACAACTACTAACACTAAGTGTCACAAAATGATTAACTTATCGGACATTGTGGGACTTTTGGCATAATTGATTGTACATTGTACAGAGGGCAAAATTATTGTACGAATATGATAATTATCGTACATCTGGCAACGCTGTGTACGGGGTAAACAGAGCTTTTGCTAAACAAGGATGTAGGCTAAGCAGCCCAGCGAGGGGCTGTGCCTGTGTGGCAGGAAAGAGGGACTCTCTGTTGGCTCTAACTTTCTCTGTGATTAATCATTTTAAATGTCGATACAGCAGAATCCACAGCGGAGCTTTTGTCATTAACCTGTATTTATATTGATTTTGTCAGACGACACCAGGATTATAAAATAAGGATTTTATCACTGCAGTGCAGAAGTTGGAAATGACCGCTGGTTAACATGTAGTCCTTATGGGCTGTGATTAAAATACTATTTCATATTAGTTTTGTTGTCTGACAACAGAAACAGAAAAATATCTAAATGAGAACAACTATATCAAGAGCTGGGCACAGTATAAGCAATAAGCGTGGGGGGGGGGGGGGTCTGTGGGGGCTATTGTGATTTCAGCTCCACCAATGGGAAAGCAGGGCTGTGAATGAAGAGTTCATTTTTTTGGAACACCATAACTATAGCCAAGTGGGAAATGATCCCCACTTCTAAAATATGTTCTATCTCAGTGGGTATCTCTCTCTCCTGGCCCCCTTTGTCTTTCCTCCCCTCTGTATCGCTCACCCCTCCCTTATCCATTCCTCTTGCTTTCGCCTGTCCTCCTCTATTCTTTATGTATAGATTGCTCTTGTTATTCTTCTTGCCACCACATCCCTCTCCACTGTTTTCTGTTTTCTTCATCATTCTTCTCCTTTGTCTCTACCTCTTCTTTACCATCATGAATTAGCTATCCTCCCCATTTGAGCTTCTCCCTACATTTCTTCTTCTCCTTCATCCTCCACCTTATTTCCTCTCTTATCTTCTCCGCTTTTCACTGTGTTCCCTTCATCCTGAACCTCTTTTGCACCCCACTCACTACACAATCTCGCTTACACCCTCTACTCTAATTCTTCCTCTTCTTCTTCACCTCCTCCTCCTCCCTCTCACCCTCCCTCCCCCCTCCATACTGCTGCATTATTCAGACTGAGTGCTATTTGGAATGGCTTGTGTTGTCCCTGAGTACCCCTTCTCTCATCGCGCTCCATGGAGCATCCATGAAAAACCACCGACAGTACCAGCCACACACACACACACACACACACACACACACAGACGTCAGGTCAGACCAGTGTGCACACATCTGTCAAATCCATGAATTCACACACATACACTGTACGCACTGAGCTGCATGTAAAGAAGTACTCTCAATTGTAAAGTCACACATGTTCCTTCTTCCTCTTTCTTCCCCAAATACCAGCCAGGGGTCCTCAGAGATCACTTAAGCAGAAGCTGCCGGCAGATGCAGGGCTAGACTACAACAGAACAAGGCGTCTTTTATTTATAACTACCAGCAGCACAGAGCCGGAGCACTTCAATTGCAGGCTGCCACCGCCTTACAACACAGAGCAGGGACAAGGTTCTGCACCGACAAAAAAAAGGGGGGAAACATCCCTGCATATTTAATCACTTAAAAAAGGAGGGATGACTGAGTGGAAATACAAAGAGATACAGAGAAAGAGACAACATGAGGGATGGAGAAGATGAGAGATGTTGCTGAAATCATGCTGCTACATTGTTGTGTTTAGCATTCTTCTCAAGGACGTATAATATCAAGTGCAGAAACATAGATTAAAGATTAAAGATTTAGTTTATTGTCTTTTCTTTATTTTCATTTCCTTCAGAAAGGATAAAGATATACTGTATATCTAAAAATTCCCTTTGCACTCCTCCACGCTTGCTTGCTTCCGCGTCCTGTCACACCGCTTTTGATGCTTCCTCTCCAGTGCAGCTCCAGGCAAAGCCGTGGTCTCCTTTGGATCCACTTGGTGTAGCTGACCAAGCGCGCTCAGCTGATTGAGCTCTCCCAGCCAGTATTTCTCATAGCAAATGTCTTTGTTACAAATGTCCAAAAGAAACTGACGATCATAGACATATTTCCCTTGCACTCCACACGATGACACGGACGTAGACGCAGACATGGACAAAGACGCTGCAAAGTCGGAACAAGGAGAGGCCGCTGCAAATGTCAGTTGCGCCGCCATCACACGGAGGGAGAGAGAGAATACCACAAACAAGGACTACTTCCCCTTAATTTCTCTTCTTGTCTTCACATAATAACTCTTCTGTTAGCTTCCTCAGTGCAGTTTCTCCTTCGGACTGTTGGTAACAGTGGCAGGTAGCAGTTAGCAGTTGACAGCTAGCTAGTTGTTTTGCTTCAAAGAATATATCCAAAGATGATATTTCTTCTTCTGTTCTTGCTGATTAATGCTGTTACCTCTTCTTTAGAAACTTTTCTGAAGATTATTTGAAGGGTATTTTGCAAAGTGTTCCACTTTTTAGGTCTAAGTTTGAGATGTATTCAGGGGCCCATCTCTGGTGCAGCTACTGTCTCTCATAGAACATCATAGTGATGAAGTATATATGATAGTCATAAGTGTAAAATCACATAAAATCAACTGTACTAGGAGAGACAGAAAATCTTTTGTAATGCTTTTCCTAAATCGTTTGCAGCTTGAAGTGGTTCTCAGATTGCTTTGCCAGTTGTCTCCTTTATTCATTTAAAGCAAAATGGCCTCCATAGCACCTTCACTATCTTTCTGTTCTGACAGCTTTTGCTTTTTTGCCCAACAGCTGTACAAATGAACTACTGTGGGGAACACAACTGAAAGATATGAGCTATGAACGTTCTTGGAAAAGTCAGTGGTTTAGTGGTAACGATGGCTATGATGATGTGACTGGGGCAGCAGTGTTGAAACACTACTGCATTTTTCATGTAAATTGCCTTTTTATAGCCGTCCCGGAGTTTCACACTGGCTGGCAGTGAAAAGAAGTTATTGACGTCAAACAAGACTGAAACACTAAATCAGTGATGTTTTATATTCCCTTACAAAAGATCAAGACGTTAAGGGGCACCGATGTAGAATTAATTGTCTATAGTTGGAGATAGACTGTTTCACCACCACTTCATCTTTGCTATTTGGATATTTGAATAATAAACTGGGAATGATAAAAGTCACACATAGTCATTGTCAGTGCAAATCACAGGTCAAATGTTAATCTAATTTAGCTGCTAACTTTGGAAGTGTTCCTCATGTTCACAAATAAAATAAAAAAAAGACAATTATTTAAATGAACACATGCTCATACAGTAACAACTGATAAAAAAATCACACACAAGCCCTGATTTTGTAAACTCTCATTCCATACAGAGTGGAAATTAGGCCACTTTTATCATAATGTATTACAGATAAAGCACTTAAGGCTGCTCGTTCAGTGTTTATCAGCCTTAATAACTTGCTTGAAAAAATGGAACAATCAACAAGATACATTAATGTTTCCAAATGCTTTCAACTGTTGGTAGCAAAGTGGCAGCAGTACTTGAAACTTTACCAGCATAAATTCAAATTACTGAGCAAAAGCTATTACTTTGATAACAACAGCATAAACAGTCTCAAAACTTTGAAATTTAACTTATGAACTCTTATGAAGCCAAAATTACTGATCCATTCCAAAACACTAAGTCTCTCTGTCTTTCTCTCTTCAAAACAAATGCACAGATAAACACCGTCAAGTTTCACAGCTTTAGTCTTTGTGTATGTAAAAATGCATCCAGTGCAATGAAGTCAAGGTTGAATAATTATTATATAATTTAACTGACTTTGACGTTAAGGTATACTACTTTGTCAGACAAAATGTATCATTGTAAATTTTTATCATTGAAATGTAATTTTCATATTGAAAGTAATAGCAGAATAATTTAATCATTGATGAAACATTTCTATTCTGATGGGAGTGGTCTCTTCCAGGATGACAATGCCCCCATCATCATGCTATGACCTTCACAGTCACCAGATCTCAACCCAACTGAACACCTATGGAGATTTTGGACCAACGTGTTAGACAGCGCTCTTCACCACCATCATCAAAACACTAAATGAGGGAATATCTTTTGGAAGAATGGTGTTCATCCCTCCAGTAGAGTTCAGAGATTGTAGAATCAATGCTAAGACGCGCTGAAGCTGTTCTGGCAGCACGTGGTGACCCAACACCTTACTAAGACACTTTATGTTAGTTTTTCCTTCAATATGTCACCCGTCTGTAGATATCTACACCTTATACTGCCTCTCCCCACTGACAGAATGGGAACTGTACCTTGACCATATATGGAGAGTAAGTCAAACTTGTCCAGAAGTTCATGAAATCCATTTTCCATTCATTTTTTGATATTTTAATTAATTAACATTTAATTTATGGCATGAAATGATGCTCAAAAGGCTCTGACTCTATGCACTGTGATACAAATCACAGCTGTCTATAAATCTGAAACTGAAAGTACACAGTTGTGTTCTGCTTTTTGAAAAAATAATTAGCAATACATTTCCTCTTCAGTTACTGGGATATTGTATCATAGATGCCCAAAATGCATCATAGGTTGTATCATACTGTGTTCTAATTTCTTATATTTTCTTATATTAACTTTTCCTCTTCTTCTGTGTGTATATGCTCCTACTTTTCTCATCACATAACTAAAGTAAAGCACTTTGAATTGCATTTATTTGACCTTGAGCTATACAGTTGACCAAGAACTTATATAAGAACCATATAATATCTTCAACTCTTTTCTCTTTAAGATGGTCCTCACAATAACACAGAGAGTACACACACACTTACTCGCACACACACTCATCCCCCATTGCCTGTTTCCTGTTTGTGTGGATTAACAGGGATTACGCTCCACGGACACATGCTTCAGTGCCTTTTGGGTGTTTGTGTATGTGTGTCTCTATTCTGTGTTATTGTGAGTCCCAGCCTTTAGCTGTCGCTGCCTCACAGCTTGTATATGACTGCAAACTACTTGTGTTTATGTTTGGCAGTGTGGGTCATGTCTCTAGGTTGGTGGGGAGCAGTCTGCAGATGACAGGGACTTTAATGTCTTTGTGGGTGTTTGTGTGTGTGTGTGTGTGTGTGTGTGTGTGTGTGTGTGTGTGTGTGTGTGTGTGTGTGTGTGTGTGTGTGTGTGTGTGTGTGTGTGTGTGTGTGTGTGTGTGTGTGTGAGCATATCACGATTGTCATGTAAAAAATCTTCAACATTTAAGAAAAAAACACTTTGTTCTGGTTGAATGGCAATGCACTTTGAGGCCACTAGCATTTCTCCTTTAGCTTCTACAGTACTTTTCACTTTTATGTACCAGTTTCTGGTACATGGTGGATTAAAACGACAGCAGACTGATTTACCTTAAATACACCTTTTTCACAGAGCACATATTAACATGTCACAATAAGAAAAGGTAAAGTGTAAGTGTAAATAATAAAATGAATGATGGCAGAATTCATTTCTACTATTTACACCATTTACATGTAGCTGCTTGTTGTTCATGCTGGCTCACTGCCACACTGCCACGGTTTGACATGAACTCTTCCCTTTGATCCGGCTATTGCAATACACATCTAAAAGTTTTTATTGAAGTACTGATAAAAGTTCAGACAAAACAGGGAAGCATTTTTATAGAGCTCACTGGAGGTATAAGTCCATGTTAGGCAATCTAGGTCCATTTTCAGAACCTTTGGGCGATAAATGTGTGTGCTCTGGATTTTTTATGGTTCTCTTTCTTGCTAGAATATCTTCTGCAGGATAACTCAGTTGTATCTTAATTTGGTCAGTGTGGCCTCAGGTTTCCTTTCCTACTCGGCCTGTGTTGAAGCTTCAGCCTTCGGTCTGAGTAATGCCGCATTCACGCCATGTTGGATGGATGGGAAGGATCAAAAGATTCCAATGTTAGTGACTTGCAAGGATTTGCGTCATCTGACAACTCATCCAGCAGAGTTGGTTGAGTGAGGGTTTCAAAATACTTTGCATTGACAAAATTATACCCATTAAATTTGGGTTTAAACTACAGACTTTTGTTTCAGGCACTTCCATATTCTTATGTGCTGAGTAGGATAAATCGGAACTTTCAGAGAAATCCAGTCTTTCCCAGTTGTAATTATGACTTGGAGGTTGATGTGAGTGTTGTTTACAAGTTGGAAACTCATAATTATGATAACAATATGATATGAGCACGGTATTAGACAAATCAACTAGATATCTTTGTCCTGGAAGTCACATGGAAGTTTATTTCTGATGTTTTGTCCTGGAAACAAACCATTGTGTGAGAGGCTTTTGTACAACAAAGACTGTAAGTTTGGAAGATACAGCAACCAATAACTTTTTCATGGCATATGACTGTTGTATTCAGAAAGACCTGAAAACTATTTTATCCTAACTATCTTGTGAGGACTGCAATTTCTCAGGGGAACACATTGTGGTCCTCAGTTTTAAATGCCTTTCTTTTCATCTGCTGATGCTGTTCCATCATTCCTGTTTGGAAGGCCTTTCTGTATTTTGCCACCTTCAAACTACATTAAAAAGCCATTTCATGGTAGTCATCTCCTCAATCACCTTTTCTAAGGCCCCTCTCTCACATCATGTCCTTACAGCATCTGTGCATCCAAATATTCTGTAGTGTTGCAGCATGTTGTGATGACTTGAGGCTGTCAATATAGAAGCTATCAAGTCCTTGCGTACACAAACACAGCGTTATGCACAATTTTGTTCCTGACAGTCTACAGGGCTTTTCTCATTTTATTGAAATCCGTCTTCTGTTTCAGAGGAGCAGATCTTTTCCATCATCACTTACCTTGAGAGTGTTTTTCTGTCTTTGAGCCCATCTTTTTTCCACCAGCTATTCCCTGGGGGGCATGATGCTTTTCTTCGTCAGTTAGGGGCTGCTCATCTCTCTCTAATATGGATCTGATACAGAGTGTCGGACTACACTCCCTGGTAATCTTCTGCTGGGGGTATGATGATATTTCTCTCTTGTTTTAAGGCAAAAAGCAGTTTTGTGTGACACAAGAGGTAAGCCAGTTTGAAATGAACTGTGAGCTACAGTGTGACACTTACTTTAACCACATGCTCTATATTTGTGTCTGAGCTGCCTTTCCTTTTATTCTGAATATTTCCTCCTCAACATATAGATAGTCGACATCACTGGCAAAAGTGTTCTGTTTCTCATGCTGCTGCTTTGCATGTCTCCATGTCCTTGTTCATTTCCTTCATCTTCTTGCATCCATTCACTGGAGGACAGATTATGTCTTCAATTAGAAATACAAAAAAGTTATTTATCTGACCATAAATATTGCTTATGATTTAGATCAATTTGAAACATTTACTGTATGTCAAAATCAAATTGAATGATTCTCTGCGAATGTCATTTTCAAACATTTACTGTTTCATTATACATATTTTCTAAATTATTGCTCATACTATGAAGGTTTAAAATGACTTTACATAAAAGTCTTGGCCTTGAAGTAAATATTCTGATATTCCAATAAGCAACATGGCAGCATTTTATGAAAAAAGTTCATCTTTCCTGGCTTCATATTCCTTACACGAACAATTCTAGTTTTCTTTTTAATGTTAGGTAATGCTAATATACCACGTGGGCTGCAGCTCAGACTACACATTTAAATGAAGTTGCTCTGTACACATTAAGCTTTCACTACGAACACTCTGCAGCAGGACAGCTCACTTCTTCATTTCATTACTGTAAGTTTAGACATTTTTTTTAATCAACTAGTGACACTTCTATCCAGTGCAGATTGAAGAACAGTAAATCAAAATGGTATTTTTATATTGTCATCACACAAAATACAGTTTGGTCACAATTAAGTTTAGATGTGTTACATAAACCAAGAAGAAAGTTAGAGTTAATGTGAAAACCTTTTCTGAACATGGACAATTAATTCACAGGGGAATATTTGTTAATACATTTCAAGTGAATTTATTATGTTGTAATTCCAGTAAAATCTATACACTCTATCTATTTAATATTAAACTGCTGCTTCTTTGACGTTGTGCCTCCTTTACTAGTAACAGGAAAATATCTCACTACTTTTTCACAAAATCTTAATTGCGCAGAGGTGTTTGTTTTGACAAGCATCATAGGTAGGCACAAAGTAAACAATCATTTCCAAACCCACACACCAAATACCCCCCACACCAAAGGATTAACTACATAAAATTAACAATAATAGGAAATAATGCACCTCATTACCAGCTGCAGAAGAAATAAATATTACATAATCACTATTGTTGTACTTCTTATGTAACCCTGGACAAATCCAGAAGGCAGTGCTGGTGGTTGTGTGGTATGCAAAGACAAGTACATTGCATTTTAATGTCTGAGAGATTTGGTGTTACTTAAAGAAATATTTGTAATAGCCCCACAACTTTCCAAACGGTCCAGGCTTCATTCAGGAAGCAGGAGTAGGTGTGTTGTTTTTGAAGGCCCACACAGTGCACTGGCCCCGGATCAGTCAGGGCTTTGGTGCTTTGTTTGATTGTTTACTGGTGTAATAACTGCTACTCTAAAATGAAAAAGAACTTTTGGGTGAGAGGAGTCAGAAATCTCTAACCCTAATGTCTGTCATCATGTTTGTGCTGTTGCAGTATTTAAATGGTAAATGGACTGCGCTTTTAACACTACGAGTCAATTCACCCATTCACACACATTCATACACTGAATGGGTACAGGGGCTACCATGCAAGGTGCCAACCTGCCCATCAGAGGAAACCATTCACACACATTCACACACCGATGGCGGCAAGCTACAACGCAGGGTGCTGGCGCAGCCATCAGGAGCAATTTGGGGTTCAGTATCTTGCCCAAGGACACTTGGACATGAGGAATGGAGGAGCCAGGAATCGAACCGTCGATCTTCCGAGTCCTTCCTTAGTGGACGACTTTAATCCAACTTTAAAACTGTTCCTTTCTCTGCTTCATTTCAGTGTCAGGTCAATGTGACCCACCTCCACACCATTCAACTCCAGTTTCAGCAGAACCGGCTGTCCATGATTTCTCCCAGCGAGATCATCAGAAGTCCCGCCTCACATTTCATCCGCCCAGATCTTAAGCTACAGACCTGTTCTTCATTCCTTCCTTCCCACCAGTGTCTAGACTCCTTCGGGGGGACATTCTTGTATGACTCATGGTGTGACTACAGACATCACAGTCCCCAAAGACACATACCTCTTTAATGTTTCCTATTGTGCACAATGTATCAGATACATTAATTTGATAATAACTCTTAGCCCTTCTTTCAATGAATCACTCTTAAGTGAAACATAGTTCAAATAATTTAAATCTATCAACATGGTATGTTTGATCACCCGCATATTTACAGACCTGAGCCACTGCAGCTAAACATTGTGGCCATTTTTCTTGCTGCCATTGACAGCAGAAGGCAATTACTGTAGATCTTTTCATATCTCTTGAACGGCCTGTAAAATGTATGGCTTTAATAACCAGATATACAGTCATGCCAAGAAAACACTGTTCAGGCTAACATGAAAGGGTGAATTTGGTCATATTGTATTGAACACAATGAAATTCATTTTTGAAATCACTGATAATAATGTCTTTTTCTACTGAGACTGTTTGGGCTTTATGATAAAAGGATAGTGATCAATGTGAAAGGAGTTGTCTTCTTTTACTGTGGATATTTTTGTCACAATTAATAAATTTTTTTATTCAATTTACTTTTGTTATTTAGTTCACTTTAATGCAAATGGTCTTGTCCTGCATCAGGGAACAGCCCTCAATGGCATCATTTCATTTATTTAAATGTGGTATTAAATTGTACAAATATTGAATATAGCTCGGATATGAAATGATAATCCTCATTCCGGTTATTACTTTAACTATAAAGATTATTTTTATGTTGGGCATTAGAAACAAATTTACCATATTTTGCCCCCCTCTCTGCCAGAGCAACATAGCAACACACACAGGCGCAATCAGCAGATGTATAGCCAGTGGATTAGGTTTATGGGAGGGTTTTTTAAGTTCAATCAAATCAATTCACAGCACCTCATACTACCAATGCTGAAGCTTTTTCTGTAATGAGCTAGACGTTAGCTAGACGTCCATTCAGCTTGTCCTGAGAACTGCAGTGTGCAGCATAGTGACAGAGAAATACTTTAATGGAATCGTTTTCTGGAAAATTTGCTTATTTACTCTCTTGCCAAGAGTTAGATGAGAAGATTGATATCACTCTCCAAACTATCCGTTCAACACAGTATAAGGGCTACAGCCAACAGCCGGTTAGCTTAGTTTAGCATAAAGGCTGGAAACAGGGAGCCTGGCTGTTTGAAGGTAGCAAAATCCACCTACCAGCACCTCTAAAGCTCACCGATTAACATGTTATATCTCGCTTGTTTAAAGGGGACCTATTATACTTTTCCTTATTTTCAGTCATATATATAATGTTACAATGTTGGCTTCAGACTGCTCTGAACGCTCAGTTTCCAACAGCTTTTTCTACTTTCAAACTGAGCTGATGTTGGCACGTGACGGATTTCTTTATATCTGCTCCCCGCCCAGCACACAAGTTCACTGCTCCGCTCTAACATTATGGTGTTTTTCCACTGTTTTGGGGGCAGTCACGCCGAGCCATGACTGGAGTCGAGCTGGCACGCTGTGAGTGTTTTTCCATTACACAGCAGGCAAAGTAAAATAAGTTGTTTACCTGTTGGAGGTATGCTGGTCATCTGCAGCTCTTCATCAAACATCATCATCACTGTGGTTGTTTCTGCTTGTACTATTCCTCCCTGCATTATTTCTAACTGATGCACTGAACAAAGAGCTCCAAATATCTCCATATGTTGCTGTGTTGACCAGTTTTTAACACTGCTAATGTTAGGTGTTTTTGGAGTCCAAAAATAAAAATATAGAGCTGGAAATAAGCATAATAGGACCCCTTTAAGACATCCAAAAAACAACATGCTGCAGTTTTACTGGGGGTTAGGTGTGGGGCTAATTTTTATTCTGAGTAGTGATTTCCTGGAGTTTGTGCTGCTTTCCTAACAAATTCAATGATGACAAGACTCAGCAAAGAAAGAGCCCAGTATATAATCCCCAGGAAAACCACAAATTGACGTTCTATTTTTGTACAGAATAAACAAATAAAAATGTGTATATATGTGTTTAGTTGTTAACTTTGGAGGTGCTCATTTTGTTAACTTGACAGAGCCAGGTTAACTGTTTCCCCCTATCTCCAAAATTCTGCCCTGTGTCACAGAAAACATCTAAAGAGGTAGAAGAAGAGGGGAAACTCTCTCTACCTCACGTCACTTTGTCCTTATTTAATCCACCTCTTTCCGTCTTTAACAGAGTTCTTCTGAAAGCCACAGAGTAAGGAGTACAAATTACATCCTGACACCTCCAGTTAGCCCTCTTCCTACACTCTACTTTTCACTGGCTACATCAGGCCCAAACCTCTGTGCTGGGTCTTATAAAAGAAGATGCAGGTGTTCTATAAACATCTGTGCAATTTTATTAGAGATTACCCATGGTTCTTTGCTTTGTTTGGTTGGGGCTATAATGTAGTATTGCAGATTATAAGTGTTTAATGATTCCAGCTTGTAGTCCTTTTAAAACAAGAATCCTGTGTGACAAAGTAGGTGAGACAGCACCATTTGTACCTGTTACACTTTGCTGTATTTCTTACATGCTTGTTATTTGTTTGTTTAGCAGGTATAATGTTGCTATTTGTAGGATTGCTTTCATATGTCCCGGGTTTGTTTGTGTTTAGCACTGTTTTGTTACATTTACATCTGCATTTATGGTTTAATCAAGACAGACAAGTACGTTAAGTTTAACACCTGAGTTTTTTGAATTATAAATTTGCTCGAATTACTCTGAGCAGCATGCATGGGAATAAATTACATTATTTGTGTATATTTCTCACTTTCCCCGCTGCTGTTGTGCTGTGCTGTCTTGTCTGTCTGTGTGCTGTCAGTGTCCTCTTTTCACACCATGATGTTATCAGTTATGAATTTATTTTTCACTGCATGAGTAAATGGATGTGGTGTGAGAGCGGGTGAAAAGTGTCAATTGTGTGAGACTTATGGTCAATGTGTGAGACTTGGCAGCCCGGTTGTTTTGTCACTTACCATATATGCTTTACAGGAGACAAAGGGGGAGTCACCTGATGACTTCCTGCTTTTAAGCTCTCACTGACATCACCAGTGATGTCATGGGTTAGACCAAGTATCGGGGGATTTATTTGGTGAGGACTATGGTGTGGATAATGTGTGTGTAAACAATGTTAACTGATACAAGTGACAGTGTCATATACCAGTTGTTGGTATCAGGGAGGGACACCCATCCAAGAAATGTGGTTCTACCTAGACAGATTGGAGGGCCTATTTAAGGGGAGAGTTGTTGGTTTGAGGGCAGAACAGAAAACAAAGAGGATGTCTGTGCAGCTGTGTGCATGTGATCATGCCTAGGTTTGTTCAGTCGAGTTTGCATGTTAAACCTGATCAAGCTGTGTTTGATTTGTTTGTTTTTCAGTGTATTTTTGAGATATTTTTTTGGTTTGAATAAATCACTTTTTTAAGCCATCGAACAAGTCTCTGAGTCTGTTTTCTGTCACCTTCCTTGGCGCTCTGGCTAAGCTTCCTCACATCCTGTAAAAGGGGTGTTAAATGTGCACAAAGTGGTTACATACAACACTGAGTCAAAAGTTAAACAGGTCCCAGGTAAGTCAGCATCCTCATGATCACATTTCATGTAGAAGACATGGAAATAAAGAAACTGTATTGTTCTTGTGTTGCAGTGTAGAGCTTATTAATCTTAGTATTATAAGTATGATAAGAAAAAATGTAAAATCAGACTGATTTTGTTCTAACATAACCTCTGTTAGACTGCTACTTACTCCGGCAAAAGTTTGGCAAAAGTAACTCTATCTTGGGTAATGTCGGCTGAGGGTTGCTGAAGTGTAAACCTCCACAATCCAATAAAGAGCAGGACAGAGCTGCTAGCATCCAGGACTGCAGATATGTTAGTGATGAATGAGGCTTTAACCTGTGACCCCACAAACTAATATTGTTAATGATGTGCTGTTTGGCTTTGAAAGTAATGGTTACTAGAGTAGGTAGCAAGCTACTTAGCCAAACATGCTAACAATTGCAATTTAAGTCAAAGCAATAAATACTATTTAATACATTCCTTGCCCTTTTTGCTTTTTTTGTGAAAAGGCAAAAAACAAACAAACAAAAGACACCACCACTCAAACTCTTTAAAAGTAGAGTATCGCACTTGCAGTACTACAGCCGCTACAGTCACATGCACACCATTTCAGCTTGACAGGCCTGGCCAATGCTAGTTACGGTTGCTAAGTACTTTGGACGAGGGGTTTAGCGAACAGTCAGGTCAAGACTAGTCCTCAACAGTAACTGCGTGCTTTATACTGGTGAAAGCACCTGTTCATGCAGTGATAATCATCAGAGTAATATGTAATTCTTTCTTTCTAACAAGATGAGTGTACTGTATGTAAATCTGTGTGGTTAATGCAGGATCATGCTATGCTATGCTATTTTTAGTTTCCCTTGATAAACAAGGGTAAAACAGGGTAAAATATTGACTACTGCCAGCACATACTTCTTATTTAATGTGTTGCAAAATACTGTTTTAGTTTCTTCAGTTTTCCTTTCCTCTATCAGTGGATCCCACCCCATATCTGAAGCAACTGTGTAGTTCTTACACTCTGCTAGAAAGACTTGCATCACTGTTGATACTGTGTGTGTGTGTGAGTATGTGTGTGTGTGTGTGTGTGTGTGTGTGTGTGTGTGTGTGTGTGTGTGTGTGTGTGTTGCTTGTGTAACAGTAACCACACGCCTGTGTTTGTTAACTGGCTGACCAGATGTGACAAAGGAGGGAAACTGAGAAAGGAGGTGCTCTAAGTGCAACAGTGTGCTCCATTATATTAGTATCATTATATGGAGCATGCTGCATAATGTAGATAAAAGCCACTCACAGAATACCGTGTAAAGTGCATAGTGCAGATACAGGATGCTTCCTAAATGGCTGGTGATTGACCTCACAAATGCTACAGATACAGAATTAACAGCTGAAAATTCTGTTGCAAAATTGTGATAATGTAATGTTTGAGAAGGTTCTTTACTGCACTATAATTGAACTTAACTGACCTATAGCAATGTCTTAAAGGACCTTGGATAGAGTGAGTTAAGCTGTTTACCCTTCAGTCTGTATGCTAAGCTATGCTAACAGTCTCCGTCCCCTGGCTCCAGCTTCATATTGAATGGAAAAATATGGGGGTGGTATTGATCTTCTCATCTAACTATTGGAAAGAAAGCTAATTAGCGTATTTCACACAAAAAAATTTCTTCATTTAAGAATGCTTAATGTCAATAATATCTTAAAGTCTGTATTTGACAAGTGTAATGTGCAACATGTCTTAGACATGGATATGTTCCTTGAAACAAATAAACTATGTTCAAAATGGGTTGTCATCTCCTAGCAGTTGATACCTATTCCACTAAGGTTATGTTCAGACTGCTGACTGAATAGGCAGCTGTGACACATGTGTGGAATTGTTGTCACTGCTTCTGTTTCCATGAGGTTTTTAAAATGATACCCCACCCCAAATCTGTTTGGAGTAGATTTGGAGAGGAATAACACAAATGCAGCCTAACAATGTACGCTGTGACATGAGTGTCTGCTGACAAGCAAGAGGGAAAGGTTTTGGCTTGTTTTGGATGAATCTAATTAATACAGTGTGGACATATATGGCCCAGGATCTGTACAGTTTTGCAATGACATTTTGAATGTGTGTGACCCTGTCCAAACTGCATGGGTAATACTACAGCAGCAACAACACCACCACACAGACCCATAGTCAACATCAGCAACAGACATGAAGAAAACACTGCAGTCTGTGTGTGTGTTTTTTTCTCTGGGGTTCTACCCTTGTTGTGAAAAAAATATTTTTCACAACAAAACACACCAGGATGTGGCCACTGTACCAGTTAGCAAATTCTCCACTTCCTGCACCAGTTACTTGTTCACTTTGGCTCAGTGCTGTTTCCTGCTGGGCAGGGCAGCATGCACAGCCTTTCAGAGTGTTTTCAGGAAACAGCTGCCTATGGTTTCATGTGTGGGGGCAGATGAGAGACCTGACACTCAACCCTGAAGTCTATGTGGAGCAGCTAAAGCTGCACAGACCTGCAGAGTTGGATCAACAACAATAAATGCCAATTTTTGTTGCTGAATGTGTGAATTTTGCATCATTTGAGCTCAACCAATCAATTTGGGTTGTTTTTGTCAAAGTGTAACCTTTGCCAAAACCATAACCTTCACCAACATTCACCAACAAGATGTCAACCACCAAAAGCTGAGTCAAAACTGGCCTAGTATTATTAGAAATTGTGATTTTCTTAGCTACTGTATCGCTATGAGAATGCAGTACATTGAATATGTAGTAGTATAAAATAGAATTCAATCAGTTTGGGGTGATTAGGGAATTCAGTTCAAATAATCTATGAATTAAGTTTGGAAAAGTCCAATCAAACATCTGTGAAAATAAAGAGCTGTATATGAGAAGGAGCAAGAAACAGATAACTTGAAAATGTATCACCTGAAATTTGTATCTCCACTTTTGATTGCATTCAGTTTGTAATTCTTTTTGATTATATTTTACAACTTTCCACCACCCTTAAGAAAAAAATCCACCGTGGCATGTACACAATATATTTTTTTAAATGTCATTATGTTGCTGTTATAGGTATCGATGATGATGATGATGGTGGACACCTCTTTACAGGGCCAACCACTCAAGAAAATGGCTCCCTTTGTACACATGAGGAGTCAAATAAATAGAGTGATTATAGGGAGACAACAACTCAATCAAAGGACCTTATGAAAAAACTCCAACCCCAGCATCTCTAACTGAATGAGATGATGTTCATACATTTGTGACATTATATAACTACAATTGTCCTGAATATACTGAAAGCATTGCCTTAAACTATTCTTATAACAACATATTATCACTCCACTTACAAGCCAAGCTAATATCCTTTAAGAAAAAAAAAAGAGGATAAAGTTGATCTATCAGCTTCACAGCATCATGTCTGTTATTATAACAGACTGAAGGTCTATAATACCTACTGACAACCTGGCCAGCTGAACTCAGTGTAGCCTAAAAGAGAACATTGCTTAGAAATAATAGAATATTAAGACATCAGGCTACCAAAATGAATGCTAACAATGTTAAAAAATACATGAGTACAATTATATGATATTATTAATACAATAGATTGAACAGATAGTAGAAAATAATAGTAAAATACTGACTAAAATACTGGATTAATTTATCCTGAGAAGTTTGTATTTTTGTATTTATTTAAGAATCTACGTTTTATTGAGTGCAAGAGCAAGAAAATGAAAAAGTGAGTTCAGTTAAATGCCAAAAAGTAAAACTAAACCAAAACAATGAGCTGCCCTTTAACATTAGCTGATCAATTATCAATATATAATTCGTTTAGATTTAAACACTGAAAAAAGTACCACTCGTGCGCTCGACTCCTGTCAGCTAAATCCTACAGATTCACCTTTTGTGTTCCTTGGCCTCATTAGCAGGTCTATAACAGTGCACCACCAGGTCGCGCCATTGGGAGTGTGCTCCCTCCCTCTCTCCCCACTTCTGTGTGTTTTTTTTTTACGGTTCTGACGTCAGCAAACTGCAATTGAACGAATGAACTAACGAAGGACCGAGCCCCTACCGGAGATACCGGGAGGCAATAGCGTTACAGAGCAAGTCCCCGCCGCCCGCCCCGGAGGAGCCAAACGGAAGAAGGTGCACTGTGAGCCGCCGTGAGAACAACGTGCTGGAACCAAACGATGCGAGCGCTGCTCACCGCCGCCCAGTAACGCACACAACCGACGAGTGGAGAAGAAGAGAACCGTTACCGTGATTTACCGACAGAAAAACAGAAGCGAGACGGAGGACGGACGCACCGCCAGCGAGACCACGCTTGAGAAACAAACAACCGCGGAGGCTACAGTGTTGTTTTTGCGCTGTGGATCAAACCGAGTGGATCCTCGATTTAAATGCGTTAACGGTGCTCTGTCCCCGGCTTGAGAGCGAGAGAGAGAGAGGGAGCTGCCCCGAGAGCGACAGAAAGACAGAGGGATCATAGAGGGATCGAAGGCATAGATAGCACAGAAAAGGAGGAAATAAACCAAGAAAGAAAATAAAAAGAAGGATTTGCAACCAGCTTTGTTTTTTTATTGCTATTTCTTCCGTGGATCCGGTACCGGTAACGCCATCAAGCTGTGTTCTCTAACCATGGGATGTACTCTGAGCGCAGAGGAGAGGGCGGCTCTGGACCGGAGCAAAGCCATCGAGAAAAACCTCAAGGAGGACGGTCTCACCGCGGCCAAAGATGTTAAACTGCTGCTGCTCGGTAAGAGACGCCGGTTGAATTTCCTACAGTAGGGCCTGTCGAGCCACGGCTGAGAAATGAAACGCTTGGGGGATGAAAGGTGTGGTGTGGGGGTGGGCGTTTGGTAAGAGATGATCACCACGGTGGAAATTTAAGCAAAAACATGACGTCTGTCATATCAAACAAACAATTATATGGAAGAATATCATCTATATGGGCCAAGAGGCATTAATTTGCTTGATTTTGCCTTCTTAACACACCCTACCTTTATATCCCATCACTTCTTCCTGCTATATGATATGATTTTATCCATTAAACATAAAGCCAGGTGAGTGAAATGTTCAGTGAAAACCAGGCAGTATGTAGGTAAAAGGTGGGGACTACATCAGAGATGATAACTGCAGATGGATACCAGGGAGAAAAAATGGCAGTATGCAGCAATGGAGGGCCAAGCACAGCCAAAGCAGTGAGGTTGATTCATTGATTCTTTGTGGGAAATTAGCCTGTAAGTATTTAATCTATTTGACTATCTAAGTTACAGGGTGGAGGCTGGGAGGAAGGAGGAGATAAAAAAAAAAAAAGGATGTTGAGGAAGAATGGGTGCAGCCACTTTCTCCATCTTTTTCATCTCCTCCACCCCGCCTGCTGCCCTTATTCACTTAGGTTTTTAAGAGGCTGAGTCTTTCTCTCTTTCTTTCTCTCTCTCTTTCTCCCACCCCCTCCTCCCTTTCACTCTGTCTCCATCTTGTTCTGTCTCACACACACACACACATGCAAACACACACACACACCCTGTTTACATTGTTTTCTTGTCTCTTATCCCTCAGGGGCTGGAGAGTCAGGGAAAAGCACCATCGTCAAACAGATGAAGTAAGTCTGCGATAAGCACGGTCTAATAACCCTATAGTGTGAATGTGTGTTCCCTCTCTCACTCTTTCTTTCTGTTTCACACACATTGCACACACATACATGCATGCAGCCTGATCTCAAATTGAGTTTGTAGTCTATAGCAAATAGATTTTTTAAAAATTTTTTCAAGAAAGAAAACTAAAACCAACGTGGCTGTTGACCCCCTGACATTAACTGTAGCAGTGACTTGTCAGACGTCAGACTAACCATCGCTCCCATGTCAAACATCTGATGATGCTCTAAGTGGGTGGGAACATGTGCCGAATTGGGTGTGGAAAAAAAGAATGCAGGTGCGGTGATTTGCTGTGCTGCTGTGTGTGTATATGTGACACTCACACATACACTTCACTCATACGTCCTCCAGTACTGTAGCATATACTGGACTGTTTTGAAATGACTTTTTTTTTTATATATAAGCATATTCTAAGCTTGCCTCAGTTACATTTTTAAGAGTAGAGGTGTGACCATGCCACCAGAACTCATAAAAATAATAATCCTGGAGCAATCTTGAACATTTTCACATCAAATTAAACTCACTTTTATTTGTTCTTACACAACGCTTTTTTTCATTCTCAGTATGGGGGTTTCAGACAGGCAGATTCTGTAATTGATATTGCATAGTTGTTGGATATGAATCCCTTAGGGTAGGATAAGACAGCCGAAGATCTACTTTGACTTTTTTTTATCCATGTCACATGTGCATTTGCTGTCCACCATAATTCTGTTGAAATGGGACTGTATGTACTGTAGGTCAGCTAAAAGCTACTACATCACTAAAATATGAATTATCATACACTCACTGCTGTAGCCTAACCTTGGCTATGTCTGTGTCTGTAAAGGCCTGTGCACTAACCAGGGGTCAGTCCAATACAGCTCAGATAAAATACCACCACAGCACTCAGGTATTACTCCTGTAGGGACATAACGTGTACATACTTTTGAGTTTAGTGACTTAATTAAAGCTCTCAGATTTTTTTTTCTTCTCTAGTATCATTATAATGTTCTTATAATACTCCTATAGGGACTTATCTTTGCTGCTTAGTGCAGAGATGAACCTTATCATACTTACAATAGTATTTAGGTATTTACTCTATCACTGCAGTGATCCTATAATATACCTACAGGATTTACTATCGTTCATTTTTTTTAAGGTCAGCTGCGCTTAGGCTAGTTTATTAACAACATACACAGCCGCTCTCTCTCTCTCGCTCTCGCTCTGTCATTTTATCTGTAATCCAGTCGTGACATATGGTTTTTCTTCAATCTCTTCTGCCTTGTCATTTTACAGACAGCCAAGCGCATTTTAGCCGATAATAGGCTTTGGTTGTGGTCATATAGTGACATATCACATGAGGCCATGATTCAGTGGATCCAGATGAGCCTGTTTCTCAGCTGTTTATGGTCACTCCAGCACAGCACGTTCTGCACCCTGACTGAATTCCCCGTGGGTTCATTGAATATATATAGTTGGTCATACAGGCTAACCTTTGGAGCAACTGAATGCATTGATTCCACTGGACTGTAGTAAATCACACGTTTATGTGGCTTAGAGTGACACAAATGAACGCTAAGAGGTTGCTGTGTTAGTTCATAGATGTGTAAGTCTTTTATGGTAATATTACAGATATTATAGGCCGTTAGTGTCACTTTACACTCATTGTTACATACAAATAACACACATTATGGCAGTTAAAAAAAGATTGCTACTGTTAAATGAATGTTGTAGTATTTTCTTGTCAGAGAGGAAGCCAGTTTCCTTTCAGCCGATTCACACCATACTCACTTTTGTCAGTCATTCGTGCCGTGCTACCCACATTTCTCTGTTGTCAGATTACAGTCTACAAGCTATTGGTTACAGATGACTTCATGAAACTGCATCTGGCAGATAACATCGTTTGTTAATTGTTGATACATTTGTATGTACTACAGTTTGCATGCATCTCAGAGGTTACCTTACTGAAGGCTGGAGAGCAACGTGATACAGTGTGCTCCAACAAAGATGTAGAGACCACTGCCAAATACTGTCAATACTTGAAGCCAAGAGAGCCACCTTTCTGTTTGCAACACATGTCCTCCAGACTGGAATAATAGCTTGATTTGTCCCATTGAAGCCAAAATGTACATTTTTCACAAAACATGCTAGTGTTTTTCTATTTCTTTATAATGGGCATCTGACATTATAGAGAGGGAAGCTTTCAAGTGGTGGACAGCGCCCTGCTGGGGAAGCCTTTTACGTTCCTGTTCAGAGACACTCGGCTATTTCCGGAACCGCATCAGAGGAGTGGAAAGCCCTTGCTGCATTTTTTTTTTCACAGTGCTTTGAACATCTGGGGCGTGCTCAAGTGACCAATTGTGTGGGGGTGTGTGTATGTGTGGGTGCGTTTTTTTTTTTCTTCAAAGACAGAGAGAGACAGAGATGAGTGGATTAGATTTAGATTTAGATTGTATGTGTGTATTTTGAGCTGCAGTGTGTGTCGCAAATGTGCATGTGATCTTGGTGAGAGGAAATAAGGACTCTATTATAGTGAAGAAATACTGGAACTGTACCTGCCCTAAAGACTGCTGCTACAGTAGTTTGGAGTCTTTTGTAAGGGGTTCTTAAAGGAAATTACTTGTTAAATGTGCTTCGGCTAAAAGCCAAAACTCTGCTTGTTCCCCTTTGAAACACAGATTATTGGTTTCTGAGATGATGCAATGACTGTGTGAGTGACGAGTGACAATAACTCATGACAAACCACTGATAACATCTCTGTGGGGAGCACGGGCACAGTTCAGTGTGTGTGTGTGTGTGTGTGTGTGTCTGTGTGAGAGAGGGAGTGTGAAAGAGAGGGAGATATAGGACTGAGAGTGGGATGCAGTTGTCTATTGAAGAGTGAGGCGGCGTGAAGCTACAGCACTGTGTCATGTACAGGACTACGTTTGTAAGACAAGGCAGGAGGGAAGAGAGGGAGAGGGAATGACAAAGCCAAGAAGAAAAAGGACTGTGCTGAGAAAATGATTTTCTGAAGAAATTTTGTGTGGGTGTGTAAGCACATATATATGTATATGCAATATAGTATATCATGTGATTGCCTATCTGTGAGTGTGATATTTGGGCCAGCAACCCAAGGGACTTGGTCATGTGTGAACAACATATCTCTATCTTGTGCATACTGCTGTGTATGTATGTGTGTGTGTGTGTGTGTGTGTGTGTGTGCAGGAGACACCATCTGTTTATGGAGCCTGTGTGTGTTTAGACGTGTGCAAAGGTTCTCTCACTGCCCAGCTGGCAAACTGACCTCTCCAGCAGTCCGTACTGTGTGTGTGAGTGTGTGAAAAATCACTTAATGTAATAATATTGTCATATAATTGAGCAGAAGGACCAAGGAAGTCACTGCTAGGCACAGCCACTAAAAAGAGCGGTGGCTTTAAGTGCGGCCCCCTTCCCATTTTACTTTTCAAATGTGTTAGTTGTTTGGGTTTAAAGACTGGCTCCTAAACGCTCTGCCTTAAGGGGGTAATTGTGCCAGGAAAGAAATGAATGATTCCTGGTTAACATGGCCAGATGTAAGGCTTTTTTTAGAGGCTTAGCACATTAGCAAAGAAAAGCTAGTATGATATGTTACCAAACAAGTACAAAAATGCCCCAAAATTAAAATATATATCACAAAATGCTATTACAAAATACTTGGCATTTCAAATAACGTCCAATTATAGTAGAAACACTTTAAGATTTGTAGATTTTGAATTATTTCAAGATATGGCGTGTTGCAGGCGGTTATTAGTAAATGTAGCTAACATAGCCTAACCTAGCTAGTTTTTGACCAGCGCTGCCTTTAGCAATGCACTCTTTAGCAAAGAGCCTAGCAAAAAATAAGAGTTTAAAATAATACTCCTTTCAAATCTTTTTTGCTTGCTAGCTAAATTTGTCATTTATTTTCTTTAGTTATTTATGTAGAGATTACAAAAGAGCAAAAACCATTTTCGGTGAGAAACCAACGACAATAAAAAGCTGAAATTAGCATAAATGGTGAAATTAGGTGGGGAGTAGAGTTAAGAGGTTAAAATTTGATGTGTGTGGGTAAACAGGAGAGGCCAAGTGAATTAGACTCATCAATCTAAAAACTTGTAACTTGTAGATATAACACAGTATGCACCTTGAAGCCATTTACATATTCAGACTTCTTGCTGCAGAGAGGTCTAGATACCTTGAAAAAGTGAGGCCACCTGGTAGCCAGAGGAGTCACATCATGACATCTTTTCATACCTGATTAAATTTAATTTCTCTTTCAATCATTAACAGTTCACAACCCGTATAAAACTATATAAACTGTGAACATAAGACGTGATAGGTTAGTGCAATTCACAGGCGCTTAATAGCAGCAATAGAGATGGCCTCTATTGCTCACACACCAGTGTTGATTTGTAGTTCAAGAGGCTGAATAACAGACTTACTAAATTATACCCAAACAGGGGAGAATCAATCTTCTATCATGATTTCATCATCCTTGTTTATAGACACTTACAATATCAGGAGTGTCAGGACACGTGGACAGTTCAGCCCTTTAAACACAAGCACTCTTCTTTGTACACTGAAGCCCACATAACAAGGCTAAAACACCTCGCTAAAAGTACTGGTGGTCGGTATCATGTAAGATAAATTCAACTAATAATTGTTGCTTGCTCGCCAAAATGTATGTAAAGGCACAAATCTGTTTTGTTTTGGGGTTTTTTTTGTATATTCGGTCACCTGTGGTCACCTTGGAAGCTTTAAGCTTTTAGTTATAAGGCTTAATCGGTTGTCTGAAGTCTTTGACAAGTGATGTTTACTAGAAATTATTATTTCACCACAGTTGGAAATGATGCTGCATAGTGATCAGTGCTGTCAGATGCTGATGACAGTGCATTTTTGCTTACACTGATAGGTCTCAAGAGGTCTGACACTTTTCTAAAGCTATTAAAGGCAGCCTTCCATGTGACTGAGTATGTACAGAAAATGAACAACCCTTGTATTCAGTGGTATATTTTTGTCAAATTATTTTGAGTTTGGTAGCGCTGAAAAGAACGTGTTCTATCACTCCATTATGATGTGAGCACAGTGAGTCAGTCACTATGTGTGTAATATTCAATACTTTTCACTTTGTCTTTCTTGTCTTTTCCTCATCTCTGCCTTTCTTTTACAATGTATGTGTGTGTTTGTGCCTTGCTGACATGATCGGAGGCGACCGGCCGAAGGGAGAACAAACGCTGTCCGTCCCTCACGGCTGCACTGCTTCCCACAGGCTGTTCCCACTGTGTGTCTGTGAGCGGGTGTGAGTGGTTTCTCTAGAACAGGAGATAATTAGGTTTAAGCCTCAGAAGAGGAGAATAAAAGAGGGGGGGGGGGGCTAGAGGAAAAAGGGTTGGCGGTGTTCTGTGCAGAAAGGGAGGGGGGGGGGGGGGGGAGAGAACAGATAGAATACAAAAAAGGAGAGGGAGAGGTGGGGAGAGGGAGGTTGTAGATGCAGGGAGACAGAAAGGGAGTTTTAATGAAGGGAAACACATCTCCAGTGCATAGAGAGAGACAGAAAGGCCTGAACTTAGACGAGAAAGTGGGAAGTTTGTGGTAGTGAAAGTAAGGATGAAGAAAGAGAAGTGATGAAGAATACCTAATGAGAAGAGAAAAAAGGGGGAGGGCAAGTACAGGAACATCCAGCAGAAGCAACCAGGGAGGAAAATTCTATTTCTTTTTCATAGGAGGGTAAAGTGATGTGGGAGTGTGAAAAGAAACAGGAGAGGAGAGAAGAGGGTAAAGTAAGAAACGAGACGAGAGGATGAGTGTGAATGAGGTTCGGGGAGGTAAGAAGAGGGAAGCGAAGCCATTTTGAGCAAGAGCAGAAAGATTGGCAAGTGAAAGAACATATTCTCACTTATTAAGCAAGCGAGGGGGAAGTGACAAAGGGAAAGGAGCGCAGGGTTGTCGAGGACAGCTTGCAAAGGGCACTCCTCTGCTTGGACTCTGCTCTCCTCGATAATGATTAGCCTCCTTGTCCCCGAGATGGTTAGACACAGGGAGAGAATATCGAGAGCAGAGAAAGAGAGAAGGAGAGGGGGGTGGTGGGTGGCGGGTGGTGGTGGGGACTCATGTCTTGCATGAAGAGACGGTCTGTAACTGGTCATCTGAAACAGTCCGTCAGCCAAGTAGTCATCCTTCATTGGGTAAATATAGCCGTGGGCGTGCTCATCAGCGGAATGATTTGATTGGCTGCCTCAGTGAGCTGTGAAATAACAGCAAGGCAACGTCTCATGATAGCTGTGTTTGCGTGTGTGCATGCGCTGGCTAGCACATCCAAACACAGCGAGTGTGTGCCTTTGCATCTTGTAAATATGCAGTTAAATGTAAGTGAGAAGACTTGGTCGAAGCACGCACACTTTCCCATCTTTCTTCTCTTTTTCATCTTATTTTGTCAAAATCCCTTCGTCTCCCTCAAGTCTCCACAGTGTGTTTATCAGTCTTTGTCCATCTTTGTGTACCAAACTCTCCAAATTCTCTGATTCCAGCTTCTCAAATGTGAATATTTTCCTCTGTGACAGTAAACTGAATATCTTTGGGTTGTGGACTGTTGGTCGGGACAAAACAAAGACATTGAGGATCTCTGGGAAAGAGTGATCGACATTTTTCACCATTTTCTGACATTTTATAGACCAAAAAACGAATCGATTAATTGAGAAAATAATCGACAGATTAATCGATAATGAAAACAATCGTTAGCTGCAGCACTAGTGCTTTCCTTAAAAGACTGCTAACTAGAGCAGCAACGATTAGTCAATTAATTGATCGCCAGAAAATTAATTGGCAACCATTTTGCTAATTGATTAATTGTTCAAGTCATGTTTTTTAAACAAAAATGCCAAGATGCCTCTCCAACATGAAGATTTGTCTCCATTTTATATCACTGTAAACTGATTATCTTTGGAGTTTGGACTTGGTCGGACAAAACGACACATGTGATGACATCACCTAGGACATAGGGAAAATATGATGAATATTTTTCAGTATTTTCTGATATTTTTTATAAAGATTATATTTTGAGCACTTTTTGCCTTTATCGGAAAATTACTGACGAAGAGGCCGACAGGAAACAAGGGGACAGAGAGATGGAAATAACGCGCAATAAAGACCCCTTGCTGGACTTGAACCAGAGAAACAATTAAATGAACAAATCACCGGCAGATTATCGATAATGAAACTAATCGTTAGTTGTCAAACTATGCAAACACGTCTACATGTCTAACATGTCTAAAACGAGATGTTAAGGTTCATCAATGCCTTTGAGGATCATAACACAAATGCAATATTTAGATATGTTGTAGCTGTTTTTCGAGAGCAAAGCTACCACCAACACCATTTTAAGTTTGTCAAAAAATCGTGAAATAGGATGATGTGAAGAGAAGTCTTTTTTTCTAATATACTGTAGACCGTGTTGGGTATACACAAATAGCCTTACAGCTACTACCTTTGACCATAATCACACCTGTATCACCAATGATGATGATCCCTAGGTGCTAATAGTACCTGTTTTGGTTGAGCTACTTCCAGGTCCGGCCATAAATTAAGTCCAAGCATCACCTTTGAAATTCAACATCATCGCAGTGTTTCCCGAAGTTGCCTTTGGCTTCTAGTATATCTAGATATCACCTGGATGACTGACAGTCTTCATAGACACGTCTTCATCTGTCAGCCGTCATGGCGTCATCAAAAAATATCATGCATGACATCTAGATATGAGTCAAAAGTGGTTGCCTCTGTGTCTCTGGATGTCTTTCAGTATGCAGGGGCTTTATGCAAAAAGTGTCTCAGAACAGGAACCATTCGTAGATTAGTATCAGATCAGCTGATCCTCATAACATTTGTACTGGTGATAGGTGTCGCTCGTAAAATATACTCCATCCTCAGCCTTTAATATGTTATCTTTATGTAGCAGACAGTGATTAATTGCTCTGGTTTTGGCTGTGCTTGTCCCGGTTATGCGCTGAACAAATGGAGCTCCTCGTAAAAACTAAAGTGGATTGATTTGATTACCAATCCTAACTCTCTGACTAACTCTCCACAGCTCGGATCATCCTCACTTGGTCCAGATTTATCTCTCTGGAGACAGAGGCCCTCATGCAAGATCAGTTAGTGTTGTTTCTTTTTCTGATCTTTGGTTTCCCAGATCAGACACGGACAGCCTAATTTGATCCTACCCTTCAATAATCATACAGTGTGTCCTGTCAGAACACTTTAGCCTTTTAGTTTTTTATTACAGCAGATCTTTCTGTCTCTTTACATTCATGTATTTCCTTGTTCTCTTCCTTGTTTTTTTTTTTTTTTTATCATATTAAAAGCTTCTTTTTTCCAGACAACTCTCAGCTGCTGCTATGAGACCCGGTCAGTGTGACTGTGTGTGGTCGGCGCACTAATCAGGGCTTCTTATAAAAAACAAAGGTCTTTTGTGGGTGGAAATTGTGTGTGTGTGTGTGTGTGTGTGTGTGTGTGTGTGTGTGTGTGTGTGTGTGTGTGTGTGCGCGCTCATACAGTTATACACAATTGAGAGTGGTTTTTTTGGGGGGTTTTTTTCTGTCTGTGCTTTTTGTTTGTGTGCATATGTCGATGCGGTTGTGTGAGTGTGTGTTTTTGTTGTTGTGTTGCAGTTATTTGGCCAATTTCATGTCAGTTCAGTGCACTGCGAAAACAATGGAGTCTTGTTACAGTGACCACGCTCAGCTGATATAAAGTCAGCTGATGGTGGCTGTGGCTGGGTTTGTAGAGTGTATGTTTGAGTGTGTATTTCTGTGCTTGTATTACACCTTGGTGAGGACAGAAATGTGCAGGAAATAGGGAGCCGTATATGTTCTTAGGTGTTACTAAGCTTCAGTAATTTTTTGTGACATTAACTTGTCAGAGAGGTGTTTTATATTTTGTGAATTATATTGTTAAATGTTTCAGTTTTCCCCCCTCTTATACGGTGTGTAAATCATGTGGACAAAATATTAGAAACACTTTGCAGCATGATGCAGTCTAGAACAACAGCATCACGAGCTACAGCTTTTTTCTACATTTTAAATATTTATTGCAGGACTCTTGTATTAAATTGCACAGCATTACATCATACAGTGTCTCTATTTTTCTAGTCAGTCTGTAAATCCAGAAAACCTCTTTTTGAGCCTTGGTATGATTCTACAAATTCAGTTTGTGTATTTTGTCAGTACAGGAGGTGGATTGGTAGATGACAGTCTTTATCTTTTTAATCACTGACAAATGAATGGCTGCTTCTAGCAAATGATAGAACAGAACAGAATAGACCAGGCGATGGTCTTCACTAGTAATACAAATAGGAGTGTTTCGTTGGGCTTCGGTCAGACCAGAGCGATCTATCTGCAGGCGTTGGGACGCTTCTGTTTCCATCAGATGACTGGGCTTTCCTTGGTTACCATTTTGAATCCCTTAAAGTAAGTAATTAATATTGACACAAGGGAAGACAGGAGAACGGAATAATTACATTTCGACCTTGCATCTGGGACGACCTGATTAAACCTGTGGACCTATTTGTCTCTGTCTCTCTGCCTGTCTGTGTCGCTCCTTCCAGCAGCCTCTCTGGAGGTCCTGTCAGTCTACCAATTGCCTGTAACAGAGCACACGTTGCCTTATACAGGCTATAATATCGACGTTATCAACTGCTCCTGGAAGAGCCACTTCCCATAATGCAATAGACAACAGGAAATACAGAAGTTGATGAAGATTTTTTTGATGGTTAAAAGTCTGTGTTGTGATCATCATTTCACAAGAGGTATCTGTAAGTCTACTGACAACAGAGACCGCATATGGCTGCAGCCAAGATTTTAGAAAGTCTGTGAGTCAATTTATTAATGTGTGTACTGATTACATCAGTGCGCACATTAATAAATTGACTAAATCCCCAGAAAGCAGACCAAAGAAACAACCTCAGTGTGCTTAACTGTAGGTAACGAGGGGAAAATTCTCTCTGAAAAAATATTCCTACTCATTTTGACATTACTTAATTCTGAGTGGCTTCTACCACTTAACTTACTTAATCCTCTTCGTTCCTGGTGGGACATAAGGCGTCGACGATCTGCCTCCATCGAGACCTGTTTTGTGCTGCGTGACTTGACGCTTCGCCCCACGTTAGGTTGATCTCCTTTAACTCAGCTGTCACGGTTCACCGCCAAGTTGTTGTAGGACGGCCTTGCTTCCTTTTCCCTGATGGAGTCCATCTTAGTGCAACCTTAGGGATTCGATCCTGGGCCATTCCGAAGACATGCCCTAGCCATCGAATTCGGCGGCGTTTGATCTCCGGCACCGCACTGTTGCACTTAGTCAGCTTATACAGCTGTTCATTTGAGATCTTATCAGGCCGCAAGAGTGGAGTGGCTCCTGCTAAACCTTTATGTCCATATATAACCGGGATCGTTTGCAAATTAGTAGTTAAAGACACCATCCTAAAATGCACACTCCTGACAATTAAAGCATAGTGGTGTCATTGGATGAGCCAGTGAGCCAATATGAACAAAACGGTTGTAAAAAATTGGCCACATATGGACTTGAATGTCAGCAGCTGTATAATCACAGCCAGCCTGCAGAAATACTAAGCAGATGTTAACGTTTTATTCACTGATGATTTTCTGATGGGAGTATCTGCAGAGGGGATGGACATTTAACAAGCTTCATAGGCACAATGTGGAGTCTAACACTGGCATCCAGTTAATGGACAAATATCACAAATGATGTCTGAATTACAGGGTGTGACTCTATGTGCACCTGCTATTACCTACCTGTTAATTAGGCAACGGTTATGACACTGCAACCTCTGCAACTGTCACACTTAGCTTTGCCAGGTGAGCACCTGTGTGCGCATGCGCAGGTGCATGTGTGTACGTGCATTTGTGTTTTTCCCTGTAGATATCAGACACTGGGGAGGGAGACAGGGTGTGTTGCGCATCAACACTGTGTTTTTTTAATTAACAGTTAATTGCAAATGGAAAAGGAAAGGAAGCAGGAGGAGAGGAGTAAACGAAGAAGAAGAAATAATTAGGAATGGGGAGTGAGAAGGTGAGAAAGGGAAACGTGGCTGTGAGTGGGAGAGGCTGACGGAGAGAACAAGTAGGATGTTTGGTGAAAAATATACAGAGAGAGGGAGCGAGAGGGGGAGAGGATACAGGAATAAGGGATGAAAGGGGACTTGGCAGAGGAGAGGGGCAGATAGAGATAACATGTGACAGTGAAACAGAGAGATAACAGATTTAATGAGGTCTTCCCAGATGTAATACTGAACTGTAATTATTCTGCTCTCCTGTCTGCCCGGGTTTACACGCATGTCTGTGTAGCTCTTAACATCCCTGCTGAACTAGTGTGAAGCAGACAGCATCCCTTGGCACAAAGAACTCTCCATCAGCACATGACCAAAACCTGGAGCCAGGAGGACTCCTCCCCTGCGGGAGATACTATATTATTAGACCAAAAATACTGAACTAGGGTGGAAAATCCCAGTCTACCTGGAAATCACAGTTGAAATGTTGTATTACGACTTGTTAGTAGATAAGATGTAAGTGACAAATGAGAAGAGGCACAAAAGTCAAAGACGTGGGCTATTACTCCCCAGGAGGATTTTACTTGTAACTGAATATGCAAATAGACACAAATGTGGAGGAGTTTCTTAATAGATTGTTATTAAACCTTTAAGTGCTTCACATATGATCATTGACTCAATGTAATCGAAGACAGTAAGAAGGGTTTTCTCTTTTATTATCTTTATTTAACTGCGAGATCAAAGTTGTAGCGTATCATCTTGTGCGTCCATGTATTTTGTTAAATACATGGACGCACATGGTTTGTTAATCAGTCCTGTTAGTTGTATTCAATTTTGTCCCACTTTCTCGTCATGTGTCCCAGATTAATTGTAATGTAAACGTAAAGGTGTAATGTTCACCATCATAGTTTAGTGTGTTAGCATGCTAACGTGCTTGTGCTAATTAGCACAAAACGCAAAGTACAACTGAGGCTTAAGGGAATGGCATTAGAGTCGCAGTTTGACCTGGTGATGGTGCTGGAGGAAAAGTCAGAGGAGGGGTACAATTACGAATCAAATTACATGGCAGTCCATCCAAGCTGGTCAAGACATTTTACTCAAAACCACAAACGTCCGAGACTAAGAGACTTAGAGACTAAGAGCTCTGTCGACCACAAAGTGAGTGGATGCGCAGGCATAGCGATAAAGAACCAATCTCAGAGGGTCTTGTGTGTGTGTATGTGTGTGTGTATGTGTGTGTGTGTGTGTGTGTGTGCGTGTGTGTGGTGGCGCTAGAGGAAAGGTTAGGGGATCCCCAAAATCGGTAGGATACATCCTCTGGAAACTATCAATATTTGTATCAAATTTCATCCCAATCCATCATAGTTCAGACATTTCATTCAGGAGCAGAGTGGGGGGCTGCCTGGCTGACCAACACTGCCATTCCTGGAGCCACGCTGCAAGCATGGCTAAAAAGTGGGTTATGAGTGTTTCAAAGAAAAACAGAGACAGATCCCAGGGGCTAGGGCAGGGAGGTTTGTGTGAAAGTATGTGTGCTCAGGATGTTGCTGCTTGACCTCAAGGTGTGATGGCAAGTGAGTGGAGCCAAATGACAGAGCAGCTGATGCCTCCATTTCACTGTGTGTGTGTGTGTGTGTGTGTGTGTGTGTGTGTGTGTGTGTGTGTTTCAGTGTTGGAGCTGTGTTACTGACACCTTCAGTTATATATAGATTCTTCTTTTCTGATTATCTCCCCCTTCTTTCATTCTCTCTCTCATGCCCATTATCACCCATCACATTTTGATCCCCTCTTTCTCCTACACTCTTTGCACTCGCTCTAACGCTCCCCTAAACACTCACAGATGCACAACCATATACACACACATGTGTACGCAAGTAACTGTCCGAAAGTGTTGACAGGAGTTGGTCAGCGTGCACTTTGTCACGACTAAGAGCTCTGTCGACCACAAAGTGAGTGGATGCGCAGGCATAGCGATAAAGAACCAATCTCACAGGGTCTTGTGTGTGTGTGTGTGTGTGTGTGTGCGTGTGTGTGTGTGTGTGTGTGTCAGGACAAACAGTGGTGGCTAGCAACAATGCAGAACAGAGATAAAGACCTAATTGCACAGTGCGATGTGTAGGCTTTGTGTTTGTGTGTGTTCACATGAGTAGGTGTGAGGATAAAAATACGAGTGTGGGGGATAATGGGAGACAGAGAGGAGAGAGGCAGGCATGTTGGGTTTGATACAATGTGTGTGTGCAGCAGATAAGTGAAGAGAAGTCTTACATGGACCAACAAGGTCCTGTCTTTTAGTGTTATTGCAGCTTATGTTTATGGTAGTCAGAGATGCTGACCTTATGAACTGCTGTGCATTATAATTCAATATATATGCAATATACATTTGATCGAATCTAAAATTTAACCCAGTTTTAAGCATCTGTCTGTCTGTTGGCAGGAGTCACCTTCACACAAAAGGCACTGGTTCCAGATTGTAGGGGAACTAACGACACTTGATTTCAGCGGGTTGTTCTCATACCACAGTATACTTTGCTGACATGTTTTTTGTAACAGACTGTAGACAAAAGTGTGATATCTCACATATGTTCTCAAGGGGAAGTCTTGAATGTCGGCTGTATTCACACCAGGTCCCTTGGTGCGATGATGCTGAAGATGCTGGTTGTCATTACTTAATTGCCTATAAGCTGGCCAATCGGCGCGGCTGGTTTTTGCTCGCAGGCTGACGCTAATATCTGCTGAGATTGACATCATTTTCCTCTACAGTGCGTCCCTTAAAGGCAGCTGCATTGCTGAACAAACAACTTCACGGGAATAGCCAGATTTCTCTTACTTAAATTTATAAGGACTTGAAGTACATTATAAAAAAAAAAAACCCCTAAGGGGCAGTTATGGCGAGCTCGCTAATGGCAAGTAGAGCCACATGAGTGTCACTGAACGGAGTCAGCTGCTCATGAGGGTGTTCCTCCTCACCATCCATCCAATGAAAAAACAATATGTATGACCAATAAAAATGGTTAAGTATGTTGATTTTTGGTGTATATTTAACTACTAGAAGAGTATACTATGACTTAGTTTGCACTACATACTGTATAGAGTTAGTATTTGGGACATGCATGACATAGAGACGTGGAGTTGCCTGTTATGTGGCAATCAAACCACTAAAACCCAGACATACCCCTGTTGAAACCAATAACGTCAGTGTTCAAACCACATTAACAATTGAGACACTAACTTGTGAAAAAATGTACATTTTTGCATTTAAGGAACTGTGTCTTGAGGCACTTCTGCACTCACTTTTACTGGTTGCTGCTTGACAGTTTCACACACACTCCACATAAAAAAAAGAACAGAAAAGAAAAAAAAAGAAAAGAAAAAGTTAATTTTGTTCTTTAAAATGTAGCCACAGGGCATTACGGCTGAGCAACACGAATCCCGATCATTTAATGATTATTGATTGCTAACTGACATATGTCATTACACTAACCACCTGCTATGACGCTTCCTAAAATGGCAGCCATGTGATGATATCATGGAGTAATATCTTAGTTAAATTGCCCATATGTCAGTCTCTCTGTCCATCTGTCTGGCTCAGTGTCAAACTAAACTATGTGTCAGGTCACTGTGCAGATTGTGCCAAAGCTAAGGGAAATTGTACACACACACACACACACACACACACACACACACATAGAGCTCTCTCTTTGCTGACAGAAGGGCTTGGAGAGTGGGTAATGAGATAAGGTCCTCATGCATGAAAGCTCACGTCAGCAGGCCAGCCACACACACACACACACACACACACACAAAGGCGCGTGATACACCTTGCTACAACACTAATCTTGAACCTTTGCTTCACCTAATTTCTCTTCTTTTTTCAACTTTATTCTCTGTTTTTGACTCTCCTTTCTTTCTTTCCTGCTCTGTCTCTCGTTCTTTCTCTCTCTACTAGAGTTAATAGGTATAACAGTATTAACTTTCAACCCTCCCACACTGATTTCTACTTGAACGGGTTAAAGGAACATCTCTCTCCATTAAGAATATTTTCTTTTTGTTGTGTGATGGGGAGGCATTGGCACTATGAAATGACATGCAAAGTACATCACCTATGTTTTAAACACATTGCACACATGTAAATGCAAATGTAACAGGAAGATAGACTCCTGATGTACTGGGATCTCTGCTTTCAGGGGTGCCTAGCTCTATTCTATAGGTTCTCTCTGACTGGTGTTTCATGTTACTGTGAAACACACATCACCCTTTTCTTGGCATCTTCAGCTCTGCGCACCGTTTCTGCAGAGACTGCAGCATCCAATTAAGAGTTTGTCCTTGTTTCACCCCTCTGGTGCGAGGAAAGATTGAAGGAAGAACTTCAGAAGTAGTGTCAGGGTGGAAAGTCATTAAGAGAGTGAGAGAAGAGAGTGCAAACTAAAAATGATGCTAGCATACAGAAGCTACAGATAAGATATTATGAGATATTTTTCTGCTCTGTATGCAATTTTATTGGACACGTAGGCTGATGTGGACATCACACAGATAAGAATTAGCGATATATCCATGCTAGTTATAGTGTATAGATCAGTGCTTTGGCCCTCTGTGTATAAGTCACAGATGTAAATAGAAGCCTGGTGTATTTATGTAGGACTGGCAGGCTGCCTGATTGATCTGAAACATTACACTGCCTGGGACCATGCTGTCCTCAAGACCACAAACACACACGCTCACACAACATAAACATGACCAAACATACATTTGCATACAGATGTATACTGGCACGTGTTTGTCATATGTCAAGACACACACACAGAAAGAGGAGCTCGGATGCATAGAAACAACACCGCATACAGCTGCTGAGGTGTTTTTCGAGACAGAGAGTAGTGTGTGTGTGTGAGAGAGAGAGAGAGAGAGAGAGGGGAAAAGAAACGAATTAAAATGTCTAAGACGAAATCCCACTAAACTATTTGAGAATGCCATGTTCTTGCTTTGCAGCTCCAACAGTAATCTGAGTGAGATTATAAAGATACGGGTTATTAATTAACTGTTTGGTGCAGCCTTTGTCGTCTGTGGTCTTTTTCAATGTCTTTTGTAGTTCCTTGAAGTCATCATCAAGAAGAGCTTTGGTTTCAGTCTGTGATGATTATGTGCACATTATGCACATTATTATGTGCTCATTTTTTTCCTTTGATCAACAAGATCAGGGCTGCAACTAATGATTACTTTCATTATCGAATAACCTGTTGATTATTTTCTTGATTAATTGATGGTGATTGATTAGTCATTTGGTCTATAAAATATCAGAAAATGGTGAAAAAGGTGATGTCCTCAAAATTCTTCGTTTGTTCCGACCCAAACCCAAAGATATTCAGTTTACTGCCATAGAAGACTAAATAAACCAGAAAATATTCACATCTGAGAAGCTGGAATCTTAGAATTTGGATATTTTTTCTTTAAAAAAAAATGATTCAAAATGATGATTGACAGAAAATTAATCAACTATTTTGATAATCAATCAACTAATTGATTAATCAACTAATTGGCACAGCTCTAAACGATAGTAAAATGGGGTAGTACTAGTGGGAAAGTCAATGCAAGTTTTGTCGTAAAGGAATAGTTTTACCATTTTGGGAAACGTGCTTATTTGCCTTAGATGAGAGGAGTGATAGCACTCATGTTTGTACAGTAAATATATAGCTGACGCCAGCAGCCAGTTATCTTAGCTTTCTTAAAGACTGGAAACACTTGGAAACAGCTAGCCTGGCTCTGTCAAAATCTAACAAAATCTGCCTACCAGCACCTCTAAAGCTCACTAATGAGCTATCTTATTATCTCGTTATCTCAGGGGAAGTAACTTCCTAGAGTCTCTGCTGGTTACCTGGCTACCTCTCACTGCCTAGAATTGCTTTTTTAACTGATTAAACAAATGAGATATATTAGTTAGTGAACTTTAAAGGTGCTTTAGGTGGACTTTGTCAGCTTTGGACAGAGCCAGGCTAGCTGTTTCCCACTCTTTTCAGTCTTTATGCAAAGCTAAGGTAACAGTCTTCCGCCTCAACCTACATGTACCCTACATACATACATACATACCATTTTTCCTCAAACTATTCATACACCTAAAGTATTTTTTTGAGTGTTTTTCAGCAGAACCAATTAAGTCCCCGTGCTTCTCATTCAAGCTGTAAAAATAGTTCTTTGTAACTTCTCTAAGGACAGCAAATTTAGATTTTGCAAACAGTTGCGCTCGGGTTCAGCAGTGCTGCACATATGGGCCCGATACAATGGCTACATTTGTTCTTCAGTTCTCTCGCTGGCGTTGATGTAATTTTAGTCAGATTTCATGGTGCATGATTACTGTAACCTCTATGTGAATGAGTCTTGAATGAGCACCAAAACCCTCTTTGAATTCCAGTTTTCTGATGGTTTATTTTAAATGACACTTGAATGACTGGCTGATTTGATTAATCTGTTCAAAAGTAAAGCTGGTGTCAAAATGTGGTCTTTTTATTGTACTGCCTGAAGAGCTTTGACATTAGCATCGAGTTAGTAAGTGTCCTCGCTTCAAGATCTCTAGACTGGTGATTGGCTCTCTGGGATACATATGGTCAGCAGGCACATCAAACAGTATTTCCCGCAGCATAGACATTAATGGGTGGGGCACCCTTCAGCTAATCTCTATGGTGTGTCAGGTGGTGTCAGGAGGGCAGAGCCTCAATAATAGGGATTTATACTGGTGGACAGTAATAGATACAGAAGGAATGTAGTTGTTTAGAGAAAGGTTAGGACTGTGATTCATGAGGGAGCCGTGTTCGATCCTCAGTCCTGGCTGTGCGCAGGGCGTGTTCACCCCTGCTAATTAATGTGTGGAGAGATAGCCCAATCCAAATTGCCTTACAGTGTTGCCCCAACCCGTATCTGTCTGTCTGTATCTATCATGCAGTTGTTTTCTGGCGTCCTGTCTGTTCTTGGCTGCCCATCTGCGTGTGTCATCTCTCTGCCTCTGTGACTTTGTCTGATATGTCTGATCCGTACAGTCTTTCTTCCTGCCGGTCTGTCTGCCTGGCTAACTGTCTGTCTGTCAGTGTGCCCTTGCGTTAGTAGCAGTGAAAGACTGCCTGACATTTGAAACAGCAGGATAGGCTGCTGCTAGCACCGTGTGCCTAAATGTCAGCTTAGCCCACTGGTTGGACACCCCCCCCCATTTTTTGTTTTTGTTGTAACCCTCCTTCAACCACCTGTGTTTCTCTCTAACCCCTCACCCCAATTCTTTATGTAATGTACTGTAGGTATATATCAGTGTATCTGACTATCAGTTGCAGGAACACACACACTTGTCTAATTTTCCATTTTCTTTTCCTCTCCTTGTGTTTCTTTGTACTAACCTGCTGTACATAAGAGGCTGTTATCACTATGTCTGTGGACAAAAAGCAGGGCCCGAGCTATTTGACCCACTGACTAATGTGTGCGTGTTTATGTGTCTTCAGGATCATCCATGAGGACGGTTTCTCTGGCGACGACGTAAAGCAGTACAAGCCTGTCGTTTACAGCAACACCATCCAATCTCTGGCTGCCATCGTCCGTGCCATGGATACACTGGGCCTGGAGTACGGAGACAAAGAACGGAAGGTCAGCACTCGCATGCACACACTTTCCAAACACTTCCACCAGACGCATAAAATCACATACACACACAGACAGACATATATACACTTACCTTGCCAGATACTTTCACCGAATGATAAGTGTATGATGTCACGTTATGCAGAAACAAGCTGTCACAGATAATGCCTCAAGACTGTTTATATTCTCAAATCCAAAATTGAACTGAATATGGGTAAATCAAGATGTCAACCAACGTGAATCACTGAGCTAGTGCTCCAAATGTGGAGCTTCCAGTCCTGAATGCAGCAAGTGGCCACTGGATGGATGCCATGAGAACTGATGAAGTTCAGGAAGAGGGCACTGTGTGCCGTACACTGAGTTACTGTCTTTCAACCAGAGCACCAGGTCTCCAGCTCTTGTATCAGACCTGATAAAGTATCTCTGAGCGGGACACTGATGTATACCAGCTTCAGGTCCTTGTTCTGACCTCCTGGGGGGAAAAAAAAAACCATCTCTGTATGGGGATCAACAGAATATCACATTATTTGGACTGTGTCACTATAATCGCAGTGAATCTGTCACGATCGATGCAGGAGAATACTGTAGTTAACATTAGCTTGTCACTGCGTGTGAAGAATGTGTACATTAACCATCTGCTGTTGGTGGGAGGTGTTGTTAATGTCACAGCTTCATGAAGCTGGTGTTACAGTACTTTATGTGGAGAGCTGAAGGAAGGTGAGAGATCCTAACAACATTAGCATTTTCTACCCACACTGATGAAGAAATATACAGACTGTTAAAGTGAAATATTGCTGCTTAGCACAAGTAGGACTCATTTTCTGTGAAGGGATTCCAGTAACTTGTTATTGAATTGGATTCAATTATCTGTCATAAGACCTTCAGGTGCAGCGACGTGGATGAGGCATCATATGATTCAAGGACTAGTGCCACTAGAATGAACCTTTTCATCAGTGTCGCTGGTTAATGCGCACCTTGCATTATTGTGCAGTTGCAATGTGACCGGTCAGCATGTGTATTTACCATTTTCCCAGACTGACTTAAACATGTACATGCAGCAGTCTGTAGCAGCACTGTGGTATACTATGATTTCAGCTGGAGGTGGATGAGCAGAAGTAAGCTCTAGGCTCATCTGTGTTTCTTTGTTTGGATCCTTAACAAGTGCTCATCATTTTTCAGGCAGAAACTACAATCCACAGCAGTAACAGCAACATATTGATTGTTTGCAGATGCCTTATGTATAAAGAATTTTATGAGGATATAAATTGGGATAGTACTTTTTTTTTTCATTTGTTTTCTTTTTTTAGTTATTTGAAGAGCTGAAACATGTTTAAGTCATATTTTAAAGCTCTTCATGGTGTTAAAAATGTTTTCTTTCTTCTTGGGCTTGAGGAAAAACGTTGACTTAGTTATTGAGTGATGGCTATTCATCACCCTGAGTCCGCGCTGATTTGTGGTCTAATGGGAATGGCTGCCACCTACCCCTGTCAAGCTCGAGCCAGAATTCCTTCATGCCAATCTAAGTTAGTCCTGCTTCTAAGTCCTCTAAATCCTAAAGCATACAATTTCACTATATGATAGGCTAACTAAAGATTATGAGTCTAATCCACAGAAGAGCATCAGTTCTATCTCAGTACAGAGCAATGGGAGCAATAGGAGGAGGTTAATTAGAGATGTAATGGCCATAAAGACGCAGTGTTGCATTACACTAACCTCTCCTGGCCTGTGCCCCCTTTTTAGGTCCCAAAATTCACGTAATTGAGGAGATTAGAGTTGTCAAGATTAGAATATGATATACCCTTGTATCATGTTAACTCCTGACTCCTTTAATCAAATTCAAGTACTCTGTTCCAAACCGTAAGTCACCCTGCGAGCGGGCACAGGTTTGTCTTTGTCAACAAGTTTTCTTGAATATTCAAGTAAAAGAGCCTCCAGATTTCTCTTTTCCTCTCTCTCTCTCTCTCTCTCTCGCACACACACACACACACACACATGCACTGACACGTGTCATTGGCCTTAACCTTACCCAAAGGCACAGTATATTTTTAATCACAATGGAGCTATTGATACTCAGAGTAGAGGGCTGAAATAACAATACACCTATTGATTAGGATAAGATATGTGTGTGTGTGTGTCTGTGTGTGCGTATGTGCTTGTGTACTTACTGTAATATAGTCAGAGGTGAGGGGAAGGGCCTAAGGCAACATGGGTTATTGTTCCCATAGAGTCATTTAGAGGAAAAAAGGCACTTGGTGCATGTGTGTGATGGTGAGGTGGTCATCAGTGATGTGTCAGAGGTTATGCACCTTAAGAAAAGTTCCACCTCCTCCCCTCCATCCCTCCCCCTCCTCCTCGCATGTAACTCTGTGTTCTGATGGAGAGCTGCGTAAACAGGAGGAAAACAGCTGGGAGGAGTGGCTCACACTGAGATGCAGGAGTGGATCTTGTTGTAAACAGGATTACTAAGAATGAACAACAGGACTGAGAAGAAGACAGAAATAAAGTGAGGAAAAAATATGTTTGTCTGTTTCAAACATTTGGCCTGTATACGGTTATTTTATTGGCCTCCTTATTGCTACATCAGAACAAAGAATACAAGCCATAGCTTTGTGTTTGAGAAAGAGAAATAGAATCAAAGTGCTGCGCAAAATGAAAACAAGTGGTGAGCGTAGGGATTTAGAGTTGGAGGGGAAAAATAGGAGTTTGCATGTTCGCCCTGTTTCTTGGCTGGTTGTTGCTCCAGTCTCAGGTGAACTGTCTGCATTGACTCTACATTGCTTGTGCGAATTTGAGTGAATGTGTTTGTCTGTCTGTATATGGTAACTATGTGATAGACTAACAACCTTTTCAGAGTAAGCCCCAGCTCCTAACGATGGCTCAGAAAATATATGTAATACCAATATTTCACTTTGTTTGGATTTACAAAATTTTACAAAAACCAAAAGCACACCTGTTGCCCCTCTGGGGTGCACCGTCACCCTGAGCAGAGGTGCTGAGCTGTGCAGCAGTTGCAAATAAACAACTTGTTAGTTCCTCTCATGGGCATTTAGACTCGGCCCTGAACCCGATAAGCTAGCTGATGTGGAGGTTTTATGTGAAAAACTTAGTGTAGATTCTGTTCAGGGTGTGTTTGCGCCTTCACCTCGCAGTAATGAACATTCTGAATAATTCAAAAATGTGAAAAAACCATATAAAGTCATTACCATGGTAACTGAGCAATCAAAGAAACCTTGTGATTCAGCTCAAGTATACACAGCCACATTAATAAACATATTGTTAATGGGGAAGTGTGCGTGTCTTGTGGCTGCTTGCTTTCTCTGTGGTCTATGACATTTCCTAAGAGATTATTATTAGATTATTATTAAAGCCTTGAAATCGCACCGCCTAGAAAGAAAACATATGTCCCAGGAAAGTGTCCAAGGTAATACACTTCATGTATTGCCAGTTTTAAAGGGAGAGATTTGTATGTCTTTTCTCACAAAGAAAATACATTTTCTCTCTTTAGAAGTACCCAAACAAATACATTTACAACACATATTTCCTTATTGTTATATTTAACACAATGTTTTGGTTTATGTGGTGCGTAAGATTAACGGTATTCTGTTGAGTCACTTTTAATACACTAAACTTGTTTAGTGAAATTACTTGTTATAATTTATGGAAGGTAATGGATTAAATCTGTTTCATAGTGTAAGAGTAAAAGGATGACAGAAGAATGTCAGAGGAAAATAAAACAGAACTTGAACGAAGAGAGACACATTGTACTTAATATGAAAGCCAAAAATCCTGAGAGGGAAAGAGGAAGGAAAGGAGATTATTTACGAGAGAATGGAGAGAATGTGACAGTGGATGAGACAGAGATAGAGACCAGACTGAGCTATGTTTAAACTACACTCTACCTCTGACTTCCCCTCAAGTAACCAGTAAATGTCCCACTCACACAAATAAAGGATGAAGAGTTGAGCTCCAAAATGGGAAACTTACCCATATGTATGGCATTTTCTAATAGTCATCACACCATTATAGATTTTTTTTGTAGCTGCGCTTAAAATCTGACAAATGAAGAGTAAAAGGTGTGTTAAAAATATACAGTATATCCGTTCTTTTGTCTCACTCTCCTTCCTTTTAATTTGTCTTCCTTTTTTCTTTCTCTTTCTTTCTTTGCCCCACTCTTTCTTTCTCCTTACGGTAAATTATAGTCACTAATATTCAACCACCTGTCCTACCTTCTTTTTTTTTTCTGCTTTGCTCTCTCTCACCTCGTCTTCTGATAACACCCCCCCATCTGTTTCCCTGGCCTTGGCTAGTTGCTGTGGCAACCCAGTGTTTTGCCTTGCTCTCAACACATTCCGCAAGGCCATGTCCAAGGGCGGTGTGACACATACACCACACACAAACACACACACACAAACACACACACACACACACACACACACAATGATAGCCGGCTTGAAATAGATTGTGTGTTGACACTGTTGTATGAATCTTCAAGCAGTTTTCACTAAGGTTTCAAAGAAGAAGCTCCTTTTGAATATTGACTGTTAAAGGATATAACTGGCGATTTGCTATATTTTTATCATTGACATCAAATCTCACGTGCAGAACCAAAACAACAATGAACTCATCCTACTTACAAGTATTGTGCATGTATCCAAAGTCTGATATATGGAATAAATAGCTGCATTGTTGTCCAAAAACTGTTAAAAACATGTCAATGAGCCACGCCGCTGCACGGGGTGACATGGTCATTCGTCCCTGAAGACAGTGGCTACGTTAGCTTGATTAGAAACAGCTCGAGAGTAAAAACTGCGATAAGACAGTAAAAACTACGGTAAACACGTGTGGCTCATTGTCGTGTTTTTGGACAACAACGGAGGTCTACGGCACAGAGGAATACAATACATCAGGCTTTGGGTACACGCACAATACTCGTAAGTAGGATGAGTTCATTGTTGGTTTGGTTCTGCACGTGAGATTTGTTGACAATAAGAAAAATATAGAAAACCGCCAGACAAATCCTTTAAAACCTCCACAGCTAAATTCAATATTTGGTTTAGTTTTTTTTTTTAAATTTGGTCCCATTCCAGGTGATTTTGTTTGGTTTAAAAAGATCGTTTGCATTCTCAACCAACTCATGAAGCTAACATTAGCTTAATTAGCTTGCTAGCTACAGCTGTCAATTAAGCCAACAAAATTGACAGTCGCCAGCTAGAATGAGACACCTGCTTTTGTCTGCCTCTGTCTGAAATCAAGGACCCATTCCTTAGAAAATTACTAAGAGTGGAAAATTTGCTCCAATTGTCATTGTACGCTGCATATGTGAATAGGCTTAGCAACAGTAACCAAGACAGGCCGGGCTTAGCGGACAGTCTATAGGGTGTGAAACCTGTGTAAGTTATCATACATAATCAAGAAAGATAAGGGTCCAATATAAATAAAAAAATGCAACCTAATAAACATTTTGAATATTTATGTACAAGCAATTTTCTTTGCATTTCTGCCAGGATATACACTAATACCAGGACTGTACATTGGTGGGCCTTCTATTAATTACAGCACATACATTATCTTTACACTTGAGTGCTTTGTCAAGGCACAGCTGGGCTTTCTTCCACCTCCACTGTGCTGGTTATACAGAATTGCAAGTGAATCTTGAGCACTGACTCCTCTGAATAGCTTCAGTGCATCTTAAGAGTGAGCCTAAAGCAATAGCTAGGGATTTTTTTTTTTTTTTTCTGAGTGTGTGCCAGTGTGAGCATTGCTTATGTGTCAGCCTTAGGCTCCATTTCCTATACACTAATTGCTTCAGTGCATCCACACAAATCTTTGGGTGAAAATTCACCAGCCTTACATTATGTGTGCGCATGCATGCTCAACCGTATTTGTTGGCTGTCGGTTGACCTGCTTGTAGGAATAGATCAGAGGCAGAATGGTACGCCAGTGGTAAACAAACACACTGCACTGTACATACAGCACAAGCTTGAGATGGAGATCAGCTCTAGTTCAACTTAAAAAAGAGCAGAAAACTAGCATTTTCATTGCTAGTTTTCTGTACTTGCAGTAGTTTCAAACAGTCAGGTATTTTGTTGCTTGCTATATTCTGCTTCTCCCAGACTGAAGAGCCTAACCACTAAACCTCTAGAGTAAAGAGAGATGGAGAGCAAAGCTTTTCAAGCATTACTTTCAACAATATTCTACTGTATACTGTTATACTGTTGTATTGATCCATACCTTTCATTTCTCTCCTCAGCTCCTGCATTATAGTGATACTGTATTACTATTAACATAATCATTACTGTTGTTATTGGGGCATTTAAGACACAATTGTAAGATAGCAGAACTGATGAAGAGAGGGAAACTAAGGACGCAGCTGCTACTCGACTGCCGCACATACACACACACACACACACACATACACAACAACTGACATCAGAAAAACACTTTGTGTCTCGATGGACTCTTGAAGGGAGAGATGGCAGGAAGATGAGCGGGAGATAATATGAAAAGAGGGATGAGATGAAGGGATAGATGGAGCAAGAGAGCGAGAAAGATAGAAAGAGTACGAGAGAGAGAGAGAGAGAGAGCTGGCAGACAGGTTGCTGCCTGTTGTTGTGGAAACCAGCTAGTTATCCTCATGTGTTAGTCTACATGTGTGCGTGTGTGTGTGTGTGTGTGTGTGAGTTCCAAGGTGTGGGGATATGAACAACGCCCCTCTGATGATAATGTTCCCTCTGCTCGTTAAAGAATAAAACAGCCTGCACACTTAAGTGTAGTTTAAAGAGGAGGTAAGTACAACAGGTCTCCTTTATAGTTTCCTTCACTCGTTTTAGCTCTGAAATATATGTTGTATCCAAAACCTTTAAACAAGCACGCCATGCAAGCATTCAAGAACCAATTTATTTTATGATGAGAAGAAATACTTTAATTTCAGCTTAATATTGCAGTCTTAACTAATTGCATTCAACTCTAAAATCAATACGCAATATAATTTCTGTTTTAGAGCAACAAAGTACCTTCAGGAAAAAGTCTTTGCTGCTTTATCTGTGCATGTTGTTGATTGCAGACAATTAGCACCTGGTAATTTAACTATAAGACCCAAAGAACATTGCTTGTTAGAAATATTCATTCATAAAGCTTCAAGGATAAGCCCGGTGATATTCTATATTTGCTCTTACTTTAAAAAAACCCATTAAAACGCCAAAACGAACAATGAATTGATCCTACTAACGAGTATTGTCTGTGTATCCAAAGCCTGATGTAGCTTATTCCTCTGTGCCTGTTGTCCAAAACCTAATTAAAAACACATTAATGAGCCACACCGCTGCACAGGGTGACATGTTCCTTTATCATAATAAGCTTGGGTACTGTAGTTTATTTTAAGTCAGTCCCACATACACCATCCGATACTTCAATACTCAACACCTAATGTGTTAATAATACGCAGCCGAAAATAGTCCCCAGAAAATGCACCATTTGATCCTGTTTTGAGTAATGTTTTCTAAAAACTACAGTGCCCAGCTGTTCCAGGATATTGTTTTGCCTTTTTTAAAAATAAAAGCATGGGGCACCCCCATAGCTCAGGGGTTAAGACGCAGACCATGAGGCACAATTTCTATGGTTCAAGTAATTTCCTTTCATCACTCAACTGTCTATAATAAAGGGTTGAAATCTCCCCAAAAATGCTTATAAAGATATACGCCTTCACTAGGAACCAATAGACTTGGAGCTGAGAGCCGCAGACAGGCTGGGGAAGTTGGAAAGCAGCCTTATCCTTTAAAAGGTGCAAACTTAAAGGTTGAACTTAAATTTCTTTGTATATCTATAGATTCAGCAATTGGAATACATTCAGCATAGATAGTAGGGCTGCAACTAACAATTATTTTCATTATTGATTAATCCGTCGATTATTTCTTCAATTAAGCAATTGTTTGGTCAGTAAAATGTCAGAAAATGATGAAAAATGTTGATCACTTTTTCCCACAGCCCAAGATGACGAACAGTCCACAACCCAAAGATATTCAGTTTACTGTCACAGAGGACTAAAGAAACCAGAAAATATTCACATTTAAGAAGCTGGAACTAGAGAATTTGGAAATGTTCTTATTAAAGGCATACTATGCAGGGTAAAGAAATCATGTATGGACTCATACAATAGTAATCCCTTATGACCCATTAGAAGTGTATGGTGGTGTATGTATCTACAGAGTCTCTGCCTGTTTTTTCTTATTTTCTTATTATTTTGCTGTGTTCAGGGCGATTCTGGGCGTCAACCTTTGGGCAGTGGGTGTGTAGCCCCCAGCCAATAACAGTGCAGAGTGTGTGAGGTCGGGACTAAAAGCGTAGCGACCAGGTTACATCGCTGTCTCTGTCTCTCCTCTGCTCTGCTCTGCTAACTGTCTCATGTGTCTGGATGTATAAAGAGCTGCAGATCTGTGTGTCTGCTTGACCGACAGCGGGGCTGAGCTACACACACGCAGAGCAGAGAGGACACAGCTATGGAGCTTTTTTCCTATCTTTATTCAAGAGCTTGGTATATCAATTTGAGAGCATGATTTATTGATTTTAAGTACAGATTTTGTAATATTGTCCTTGCACTCAAATAGCCTCTGCTTGCGCTTAGATGTGCTCTGTTTCTGCTCAAACTGTATGCTTGCACTCAGATATATTGTTGCTTGCACAGATTTCCTGCTCCAGTTTCCGCTGTTCTCCTCGCATACAAGCTGCTTCTGTGCGCTTGTGAAACTTCTGCTTTCAGATTTCTGCTCCAATGAAATGATCCCTGCCTCCTTGCAGGCACATTTGCTTCACTTCTTAGAGCGTCCATACAGGTGGTCCCACTCTCCAGGGCTTTATTAAATGTACTTCCCTTGCTTTCTTGTATAACTTTTTGGAATAAAAGGACAGTTAATATATGTCCATACTTTTTCTTCTTTTACTATAATAGCTACATATAATAGTAGCCATATAGCACACCAGCCTCCCGTCTGTGTGCTGGAGGAGATAACGACATCTCCTTCATGACTAAGCAGTGGGAGTCTAGTGGATCACCAAAGTCAAGGACCTGAAGTAAGTTTTTTTTATTTTAATAGTGCTATTACTTCCTTCAAATTGAATGTGCATCTCAATCTCCAGTAATCACGCTGTAGCATTAACTGAGATTGTAATAAATAAAATAAATTCCTAAACACTAAAATATAGAAGAAAAAAAAAAGGAACACGGCAGCGTCCATTTTGTTAGTTGCCTAGCAACCGTGTTCACATAATATACAACACTTGAAAGCCAAGTATATTATCAATGGATGTATTCTCGTGCCGCAAATATGACTTTATCAGTTCAATTTCAAGGAAGTAATAGCATCATTAAAATAAAACACTTATTTGAGGTCCTTGAGCACAGAAACAGAAATGAGCCGTTTGTTTCCAATACAGCCAGTTTTGCTCTTACATAACATTAAGACAAGGCAAACCGACGCTTAAAACAGACCGTTTTGTAGTTTGTTTTTTTTCCAGATTGAATGAACTACACTTGTAATGCCAGCACTGAGATACACTTGTTGCGCTACACCATGAGCTTCAACATCGCTGAAGCAACGGCGCAAAACACGACGTTAGAGATCTTTTATGTTATTATGAGAAGTGTAAAAATATTTTCGGTTCATTATGAAACTGTGGCGGAACAAATTAGGTAATTAATGGAAAACACTGAAGTCGTAAAGAAAGCAAGGGAAGTACATTTGATAAAGCCCTGAAGGGTGGGACTGGATGAACCGCCTGTACGAGACGCTCTAAGAAGAAAATCTAACATATCCACAAACACCAACTGACAAATCCTGCATAGGATTAAAAAATGACTCAAAATGTTTCATCTATTATCAAAACAGCTTAACAGGCGATTCATTTAATAGTTTAGTACATAGTACAACTCTGATTTCATGGGTCTGCCCTGTCTGCTGATAAATCAGTTGTATTTAATGCCGTTTAACATACCAAAGTGATGGAAGAAGATTATTTCTCCGCAACAAACTTGACAGTATTGTTAAATGATCCAGGAGGCCAGTGGCTCGTGAGCTTGTTTTTACTTCAATACGCCTATTGATGACTAATGTTAAGCAGCTGATATTAGCAAAATCATCCCAGCTGTGAATGGATGAGTTATATATGAAAAGGTTAAAGATGCACATTGATGATGCTGTATGTGACCTCAGGTCTCAGCATGGCTTTGTCCTCATTACAAAGCATGACTGTATGACACAACATCAGGCCTTGTGTCCACACACACCTTACACATGCACGTGTGTGTGTGTGTGTCCAAACCTGTGACACACTGATTTGAGGTTATTGATCAGTGAAAATGAAGCTTTGAATCAGCTTTTGTGTGTGTCACTATGGATTCCTTCCAACCAGGTTAATAAGGTCATTCTATGGACATAACCTCCACTACAAACACACACATTCATATGTTTGAAGTTTTTGTGTGTGTCTGAGTGTTGTTGAGAGAGAGAGCGAGTGTGTGTGTGTGTGTGAGTGTGTGTTTGAAGTGTGTGCCTGTCTGCCACCTTCCTGCAGTGCTGAGCTCCCTTTGATTTTCCCTCCCTCTCTCTCTCTCTCTCCTCTCTCCCCTCCTCCTCTTTTGTTATTTTCAGCATCCTCCCTTTGTCTCTCCCCTCGTTGCATCCTCTTCTCTCCTCTCTTCTCTTTTATTCCTGCCTGTCTCTCCACATCACTTCCTTCCTCATATCATCGTTTCACCTTTTCCCTCTCCTGTCCTTCCTCTTCTTCTCAATCGTCCTCCTCCCTCCCTTTTCCTATTACTTTTATCTCCTCTCATCTTTCCTTCCCTCTCTTCACCTTCTCTCGTTTAATCTTGTCACACGAGTTTTCCCTTTATTCTTACGCTTATTGATCTGTTCTGTTCATCCAGTGAAATCCGTTGGATCAATAAGCTAAACTGTATAAAGCACCTGATTGGCTACGTTCATCAATTCATCAAGAGGGGTTCGATCTTTAACCCCCGTCTCCCAGTGATGAGAGGTCATTAGTCTCTGGGTTACTGCAGCTGGCTAATTAACACACACAAGTGCACACTGTGTGTAGATTTTAGGCCAGTTGTGTGTGTGTGTGTGTGTGTGTGTGTGTGTGTGTGTGTGTGTGTGTGTGTGTGTGTGTGGAGTTGTGTGTGTGCTCAATGTGTGAGTGCATGCACAGCGAGAGAGACAGAGAGATAAATATAGTAAACCAGTGAGAGGGAGAACAGAGAGAAAGAGTGCATCATGAAAGTGAGATTGTCACAGCAGAGAAATGAACCGTATCCTAGCAACAGAAAGGACCGTTATCCCATACCTGAGATTTGGGAAGTGTGTTTTTTTTTCTGTGTCCGTGTTTCCACATTTGTTATAGGTTAAGATTTGAAGACATTGCAGTGTATCTGTCATTATTAATACTGTAGATGAACAGTATTTGTCAGTATTCATGGAAGCAGAGATTTCCCACAGATGTTAGATGTTGTTACTTCTATGAGAAGTAGCCGTCTCCCATTCCAGATCAACTGAGCTCCTATCTACAAATACTCCAACTTCACTTGGATACTGGAAGCTGCCCAGTACAATTACAGTATTCCAGTGTTGGCTGGTTCAGTGGCTTGTCTCTCTGTCACCCTTTGGTTTGAATCTGAGGGTCGGCCGGGACCTTTCTGTACAGAGCTGGCATGTTCTTCTTGCTCTCCCACAGTCCAAAGACATGCAGGTTTGTTGAATTGGCCACTCTAAATTGCCTGTAGGTGTGAATGTGAGTATGAATGTGTTGGTGTGTGTGTGCCAGCCTTTGTGACAGACTGGCAACCAATGCATACTGGGATAGACTCCAGCATCCTGTGACCTTGAAACAGAATAAGCGGTTTAGGAAATGGATGGATGCCTGACTCAGTAACATCTCAGTGATACTTACTGAGGTGGAAATGAGCATCGTACATTTCCCCAAGAAGTCTGTGTGTCATCAAATGTTATCTTAGATTACATATGGATCATTTGATGGACATCAGTACATTTTGGTTTTTTCAGCCATGCATGTCTGTCTGTTGGTCCAGACTGAAATATCTCAAAAACTATTAGATGGATTACATTTTTCATGGTCTCCAAAGGATGAATGCTGGTTTTGAGTGAAATGTCTCAATGACTATTGGATGGATTGCCATGAAATCTGGTACATAAATTCATCTCCCCCTCAGGATGAATTGTTGTAGCTGTGGTGATCTCCGAACTTTCCATCTATCGCCATCATCAGACCACAATTTCAGTTTGTCCAATACTTTGGTTTATGACTATATCACTGTAAATCTAATGACATTCCCATCAGCCTCAGCTGTACTTCGTCTTTAGTGCTAATTAGTAAATGTTAGCATGCTAACACACTAAACGTAGGTCCGAACATGATACCTTTTTAGCATTTGCATGGTAAGATTCATTGTGAGCATGTTAACATGCTGACGTTAGCAAGATTAATCAATTAATTACTCTGGAGATTATTGTCTTGAAAAATTAATTAATTAATCATTTGTAAATGAAGCGTCAATTTAACGTTATATTTTTCAAGGCCTCAAAGTTCATTTGGCTTGTTTTTGTCCACCCAGCAGTCCAAATCCTAAAGATATTCAGTTTAGTATCATATATGACAAAGAAAAGCACCAAATGGAGAGGCTGCATGCTGCACGCAGAGAATTTTTGTCATAACTGAAATGATTATTCCATCATCAAAATTGTTGACTACCTCTAACTAATCAAGTACTCAGCTAATCAGCTCTACACACTGTACGTATGTAAGAGGCGGTCTCATTGGTTTGGTCACGGGGTTGATGTGAGACAGTGTCATATAGAGCGACTGAAGTTGTGTTTAAGACACAATAATCTTTTCTGCTGTTATCAGCCATGAAGGGCTAAATTGGTTCTGAGAAGAGTGTGTGTGCGACCGCATATGATTGCAACACACTCAGTGCGTTTTTGACTACATTTAGCTACAGCATCTCATTCTGTCGCCCTCTTGTGTGTGTGTGTGCGTGTGTGTGTGTGTGTGCGCGCGTGTGTGTGTGCGCGCGCGCGTGTGTGTGTGTCTGTGAACCAGCAGTGCCTTCTAGATAGAGTAAAGCCTGCACAACACGTCAGACTACATAACATCAGAAAGGCTTAGAGTAGGGCCTTGAGGGGAGGCAACATACACACACTTGCACACACACACATTTAATACACGGCCTCTCTATCACTAACCTCCTCACTGTTTGCCAGACTGGTGCTGCCAGCATCATATGACAGGCACATGGACCTGTCTCACCATGCCAAACCACAACACTGCACCGCTAAGAACAGGACCATGATGCCTTGCTCTTGTCGCCCCCAGTTACCGAGGCCACCAATCATCAGTGCTGGTTTGCTAAGCACTGCCTTCAGAGAAAAAAACGCAAACTTCCAAAAATCACACACACACACAGATTCACAGACTTTATGGAATGACTAAAAAACCTTAAGGGGTGACTTCTAAGAAATCGGAGGGGAATTTAGAGTTTTCGTTAACAAGAACAGCTGAACATGACTTCTTTGTACAAAAAGATGAAGGAGAAATTAAAAACATGATCTTGATTCTGACCAAATTCAGCGTACTTGGGAATCCAAGTGTAGTGTGATTTAAAATTTTTAAAGCCATATTTGGCTCTACTAAAACTAATGATTTTTTTCATATTAATTAATCTGTTGATTTCTGGGTTTTGTCCCACCAGAAGTCCACAACCCAAAGATATTCAGTTTACTATCATGTATGACAAAGAAAAGTATAAAATTCTCACATTGGAGAGGCTGGAAGCAGCAAATGTCGATTATAAAAATAGTTGTCAATTTAATTTTCTGTCAATCAACTAATCGATTAATCGACTAATCATTGCAGCTCTATTTCTGATACAGGATAAGATGATGTGGAGAGAGAAAGGGGGAAAAAAGAGTATTTCCGATGTTGTGTGAGACTACTGCTCCTCTGAAAAATCTCTTCAACAACAGAATACAAGAGAATAGTTCAGAAGGGTTGTTCTGTGATGAAATAAATTGTTTAATGTCAGTGAGTCACTTAGATGGGCTTGTGAGCAGTCAGTCATGAAGATAACTGGCCTTTATGTGCGTGTGTGTGTGTGTGTGTGTGTGTGTGTGTGTGTGTCCAGTAGTGGTGTGTTCTCAAGGGGTGTGTGTAAGTGACCTCAGGGATTGAGTTCTCAGGTGGTGAGAGAGGCAGAACACGGACTATATTCCCGAGAGAGAGAGAGAGAGAGAGAGAGAGAGAGATGAAATATTCTCCCTCAGGTGTAAAGCATGATGAATAGAGTGAGAGAAAAAGAGCACAGAGAGAGGGAGCATGGGAGATGGTCTTTAGGGTTTAGCATATTTGCACATCACCGTCTGTGTGTGTGTGTGTGTGTGTGTGTGTGTGTGTAGAACGGATCAGGTTGATAAAGCACCATACTTTAATGTCATCACATTTTCATGCCTCTGCAAAACAGCCAAATGTCATTTAGTTCCTGCCATTCAGACCACAGATACAGTTTACTACTGTTCTGTATACAGTATATGCTGTTTGCAAACACACACAGACATATGCTAGACTTGAGTGATGGGATGATATACATATTGCTTTACTGTTTATACAAAGGTAGTGATCCAGTTGATATAATCTCAAGGGGTGCTAATAAATCACATATTCCATTTTAGGCGCATAAAATTTGTTTCTCCTTCCACCATTGAATTGATTGGATTTACATCTCTTATGCGACGCCTTATGTATTACTTTGAATGCAGCGTGTTAACAACGATATAAGTTTGAACAAATTCCTGCTTTAGACAGTTTGTCACAAAGTAAATTTTGGGAAAAATACAACAGCAATGGCTCGTATGTAAAGCAGTTTAGAGTTTTGTATGCCGACGTTCTTTTATGTTGTTGTGCCTGAATTCTTCTCTGTTCCTTCTTCAGTCTGTCAGCCAACTGCTGGAGCAGCTAATTAGGCCAGGCTAAAAATAGACACCTGCCTATACGTGTAATATATCATCTCTGTCATAACCAGCCTCAGTTGTTAAAATCTCCTTGTGTCATCGAGCTGGTCATTATTTTCCATTGTCTGGTCAAGTGAAGCATATTAAGTTTTGGAATTGATTATTTAACGTTAGTATTGTACAATTAATTTTAGTGAGATTTAGTAAGAGTGATTTTTTTTACCCATTTGGAGCAAAATAAATCAAAGCAGGGGAGAAAAATCTGTGAGGATATTATCTGAATGTATAAACCATGAAGTAAGGCAAGTCAAGTCAGGCGGCTTTACCGTCTGTACAGCAATACAACATCCTCTGTCCTCAGATCCTCGATTTAAATAAGGAAAAACTCCCTAAAAAAGCCCTTTAACAGGGAAAAAATAGAAGAAACCTCCGGAAGAGCACCAGAGGAGGGATCCCTCTCCCAGGAGAGACAGACAATAGATGTTATGTGTACAGAATAGAACACAAATTACAGAATACAGCATTGAACAGGATAACAAAATTATAATGAATTTATAATATGTGAAGAATGTGACGCTGAGCAGCTTCCAGGTGCCAACAGAACAGGACCTGAGCCAAGCGACCTCCATCACCATGGAGACCTGGCAGGAGGACAGACTACATATACTCACAGAGGAGACTCACATCACACCATTCACATACACGGGAGAAGAGATATTATTCACACAGGAGAGAGAGAAGGATAAAGACATCATTGAGAGAGACTTGAGGTGAGGCTGAACTCCTGCAGGATGGGGAACCAGATCCAGAACCTCAGGAAATGGCACCGACAGCAAGGGAAGCAGAGCAGAGAGGACAGGAGGAAGAGAGAGGGGCACACAGCTCGGACAGAGAGAGAGATGCAGTAGTTATCAGAACAGTTGCAATAATCAATAATCTCGTCAGCAGGACAGCACTTAATAAGATCATTGAGACAGAAACCGACCCGCCGTGCAGTACAAGGTCATGAAGTACTCAATTAAAGGCAACTAATTGTAGGTTAAGGCAAAAAGATGAGTTTTAAGTTTAGATTTAAAGGAGTCAGCAGACTTGGATTGTCTGACGTCAGCAGGGAGGTTATTCTATAAGAACAGGGCTCGATAGGTAAGCCCTGCATTTCAAGAGTGGAGAGCTCAAGATGGAATATAAGGTTTAAGGAGATCAGACAGGTATGATAGGGCCCATTTAGAATTCAATAAGTCAGCAGAAGCACCTTAAAGTCTGATCTAACATGGATAGGAAGCCAATGAAGGGAGGCTAGGATTGCTGTAATATGGTCAAATTTTCTTGTTTTAGTTAAAATTCTAGCTGCAGCATTTTGAGCCACCTGAAGACTTTCAGTCCTAACACGTGGCAAACCTGAAAACAGAACATTACAGTAATCAAGTCTGGATGAAACAAATGCGTGTATTCGAGTCTCTGTGTCAGCCATGGACAGGGAAGACTGAATTTTAGCTGTGTTACGTGAGTGGAAAAAGGCAGTCTTGGTGATTCCTTTAATGTGCTTATCAAAGGAGAGGCTGGGATCAAAACGTCACACCAAGGAGTAACCAAGATAATATGAGAAAAATACCAGTTTTAACATTCATTCTCATAGATGTAAGTTATGAAATGGTGAATTAGCTGACTGAATAAAAAGTATGCTTCCACTGTACATTTGAAAACATAGTTAGCCTGTTAATTATACTTGTCTTAAAATAGACACTAAGGTAATGAAAGTATGTCTCTGTGGCTGCTCAGAGCTTTGTGCCCTGGTGGAAGACTATACTATGAACCACATACAGGTACTGAACTGGGCCAACTGCTAATTACGCCTGGCTAAAAATAGAAAACTTATGGATATACATATAATGAACATGTTAGGATGGGCTCATCCGGTGCTCATTATCAGTATCGGTCCAATACTAGCCAAAAGATATATTAGGATATTAGAGAAAGTGACAAAAGACTGGCTTGGGACCTTTGCTATTTTCTTAAAAATACTTAATATTTTATATTGAAGATGTTTTTTTTTAACTCTCTCTCATTGTCTCTGTCTCCCCTTTCCTTTGCCCTGTGACAATAGACCGGAAAATGCTGCAGTAGATATCAGCTGATCCATCATGGTTAAGTGCCAGTGAATCAGCTGCAAATATTAAGACAGACAGTGCTTATGTTATTGCTCTCACCAGGTGTTAGCCCAGTTAGAATAGAATAGACATCATTATTGCGCACTCACGTGGAAATTCATCTTTGAAATAAATGAAATAGAAGATCTCTTAAAGATGTTTCTCGTTGCTGTGAGTGCTCTATATCGTCTTACTGAAGGGAGTATTTCAGATTCATTAAACAAAGGATGTGAAGGGTCCTGAACTAATGTTGCTTTCCTCCTGGTTTGCGTGGTGTACAGCTCCACCAACTGTCTTTGGGGGTTCCGGGGCTTGCTTTTGCTCCTAGCCCCTAAATTTCCGTACCAGCATGTGAGCCAACCATCACACGCACAAAGGCAAAGTCTTTAAACCTCAGCCTCACTGACAAAGCACTCTCATAATACCAAACCACCAGGCAACTGACTAACAGCAATAAATCCAAACTGACTCACCACTCACGCATTGATGTGAGAAGAATGATGACAGTTAGCTCGCTGGTCCATTTTGACCTGTTGAGCATCACACACGCGTGTGTGAGTGTGTGAATGAGGAGTATCAGAAGGAGAGATGGAAAAGGAATTGTTGCAGAGGAGAGCGCAGCTCCAGACACACGGGAGAGACGTGGTCACACCTGATGACAGAGTGGCACAGCTTTGTTTAGATTACTTTTCTTTTTCTTATCTTCCTCTCTGTTTCTTCCTCCCCCCCTTTCTGTTTTTTTTTTTTCTGTAGTGTCCTAGTTTTCCTGTTCAGTGATGTACGTATTTCTCTGTGCACACATACAGTATACACATATTCACACACAGTATGTACACAGAGAGAAGGCAATGCAAGTGTGTGTATGTGTGTGTGCGCCTCCTGTGCCTTGTAGTTGTAAATTATGAAGGACATTTGAATCTATATTTGATGACTGCCTCTTATTTAGAAACCAGGCATTTGGCAGAGTGCGGTGGCTACAGTGGCTGTGTGTGTGTGTTCCTGTGTTTATGTGAGTGTATGTGTGTGTCTGTTTATAGGCATTGAAGGGGTAAAAGGTTGCAGCTATTGAAATTCTACCCCATTGTTAGCCGTGTGTGTGTGTATATTTTCGTGTTGTGAGGTCAGCCAGTGGACTGTCAAGAGACTTGCTTCTCAAATGGAGCTCTTAGTATCGAAGAACTTGGCTGCACTGCATCAGTCCACCTCTTCAGTAAGGATTTCTGCGCTGCTGCTTTGGCCTAAACAAGCTTAAACTACAAACATAAAATCAACTTTGTATGTAGCGATTAAACTGTTAATTAAAACTGATTTGCATGCTAAATAACCAACATTTACTTAAGTTCTTGTGCTTCAAACATTCTTCAACACTGATGGAGGTTTACTGATGACAAGAGATTATATAAAATTTGCTACATTTACAGCGTGGGGATTGAGTGCTTTATCTTAACTGAACCACCAATCAAAATGTAGACAGGAATGGGAGATGGAAGTTTGTGCCGATAGAGGGGGCCGTGCCCAAAAGAAGAAATAAGTAATATTGGGAGTAACTGAACTCTTGGTTTAAGTCATAAGTGAACTTTTGGTGACCTCCCTGACCTTATCAGTCTTGCCAGCCGGGCAGGAGAGAGCTGATCTGTCCTTCTGTCGTCTTCATTATCAGCAAGGCTGCCGGTGTTGATTGTGTTTGACGTAACCGGCAGAGTTTGGCGCAGAGGTGGACAACGTGGTGGGGCCCCGGGGTGAGCAGGGGGATCCATGAGCTGGCACAAGTGTCAGCACAAGCTGACACTGAGTGTGTGCCGTCTTCTCAATGACTGAGGTATGGGATGTGTCATCAGACCTGGCTGTAGACAAAAATGATCTTTTAGTAGTATGATTGTTGAACAGGTGGAGGCCATCTGCCCCTAAAATGCTGACATTCCCAGTAGAGAGGAGGGTCATCATTTGCAATTATTTTCAATCTTGTTCAACAACTTGCTGGCATGAGTCACTAGAGAATTGCCATGGAGTTCAGAAGTCTTCTCCAGTGCAAACATCCTCATTTAACATTAGATGATTCATAGATTCTGAGGAGTACAGTGACTTGATTTATTGCTGTCAGGAGTCAGGATAACTTACTGTTCAGGATTGGTTCACACCAGCTATTCATCAACAGCTATTCACAGTTTGTGTGTAAATTCCTTCCTGGATTCTTTGTACCTATTAGCTACTTTCAAACAAGTGGTTTACTATTTCGGGTTGCACCATTGGAAATTAAGAAATGACACAAGACTTAAGTAATGTGTAAATCAGTTGCTGGGGAAACATCTGTTAACTGCCATTCCTTTCTAAATGTAGACATGACTTTGGTTCATTCATATACAGTATGAATACATAAATGCAATGTTTGTTTGAGTTATTACTATTGAGTAAGTTATTCAGGTAGTTGTTGCTGGCATAACATTTTGTAGAGGTGTGTTATGGTTTTTGTGAAATTAAACTTAAAGTTTTCCAAGTCTACATGATTAATAAACAGTATTTTTGAAGTGTCGGGTCAAATATGTCGACTGTATTCTGTATTACGCCTTTAAGCTAACGTTAGTTCTGTTAGCTAGTTCCGTTAGCTAACAGTAACAGTTACACCTTTGCAGTCACTTGTAAATATTTAGTAACAACCAATCTTTACTGTCACTTTTTTGTGTTAACTTGTTAGTAATACATAAATCTTCACTTAGTAAGACTTTACACACGGTAAAACTAGGCTAAGTTTTATTTTTTACGAACAGTTGGTGCATCTGGCTCAGGTCCCAGTAACGTAGTAAGTGACTGAAGACAATTCAGTATAGAGGGTTGGGACACATAGGGACTGTCAAAAATTATAACCCCAATGATTTAGTTGTTATAGGGAGAACCACTGCTGATAATCTGTGCACTGCAGTGAGAAAAAGTAGGAAAACATGACCAGAAAAAAAGAGAGAAATGCAAGCAAAGCAGAGAGTAAAAGAGCAGCACTGCAGCGAAGCGGGAGGAGAAGCTTTGTAACACGAACGATCATTTAAAATTACTTTCTTTTGCAGCATTCACACTTTCATTTGTGGATCAAAGCTTCTTCGTGATATAAAATGAAAAAGCACACACACAAACACTCCCCGAAATGCCAGTTCACTGTGTAACTCAGATGATTTCAATTGCTTGTATCAGCAAAGAATATCCAATCATTACCGTTATGCCTGACACGTATGAAAGTGATTTAACTGTATAAAAACATAATGTGTGGATGAAATCCTCTCTCATCTCTTCATTACATAAGTTATGAGTTGTATTTCATTTGCCGTACTTCTTCTCCTCTCTGTGATGAGGAGATGGTTTAGCCCGTCCTGTCAGTATTCTGTGGGAGTCGTTCCAAATCAGAGGAGTGTTTCAATCATCAAAATGTTCTTTGGTTGTCAGATAAGAGTGATGATCAAACCTTTCTCTGTATGCAAGCAAGTGCGTCTGTGACAGTTTTCAAGGCATGCAAATGTGCCTTTGCATACCTGTGACCTACAGAATGAGCTGTGTGTGTGTGTATGTGTGTGTGTGTGTGTGTGTGTAAGCCAGCCATCATGAATGAGTGCCTGGCCTTGGTGCTGAGTCTCTGACCAGGTAATGAAACTCTGACTCAGTTGTTTTCTGGCTGGGCACTGTCTATCCTGATCTATGGCTGCACACACACAGTTCACATACACAAGGACAGGCACAGGTCTGTATATAACATGCAATGTTGATGTATTGCTACAGGCTTACACATCCTGCTATCCATATTCACACAGTTTACCACTCACTCACTCACTCACAGACACGCACACACACACACACAACAACACAGACAGCAGGCTGTTAATTCTGTTTGTCGAAGGACACATTTTTGCTCTTACAGTGTAAAAGCCAGACAGATGGAGAGCTAGAGAGAATGGCAGTCAGAGAAAGAGAGCAAAAGAGGGAGGAAGGCTGAGATAAACACAAGAAAAGCTGAGACTAGGGAAGACAAAGAACAGAATAAAACTACCAAACATATACAGTATGTCTTACACTGTATGTGCAAATGAGATAACTATCAACAGGAAGCCAGTGGAGTTACATTATATCATATTGTAACTATGATGATGAAGGTCCCCTAACCTTAACAAACCGTGATCTTTCCCTAACCTGAACCAAATATGAATCATAGCCTTTTAAGATCAAAAAATGGTTTTATTCTTGAAAATTCTCATTTTAAAAAAAGCATAAAATGATGCTGTCCTACCAATAGTGGCGTCAGATCAGAAACCGTATGTCATGTCATGATGTGTCATGTCGTTCTTGAGAGCTTGGCAAACTTATTTTGTAATCTGAGGGACTTGTTGGAAGTTAAGATATTTTCCTCTCTTTTAGCCCATGTTTTGCTGACTCAGACAGGTGTTATAAATAAAGTAGTCCAGGTGAGAAGCTATGAATGCATTCATAATTATGTCTAGGTGTTTATGTGATGAGAGTAATCATAACAGACCTTTTGTTCTTTGAATTTGGGGAAACAGGACTGAACGACTACCTTATCTTCTTTTTCCACATGAAGCTTGTTGTTAACTTTAATAATGAGGTTTCTGCAGAAGAGGATCACATATGGATTAAATGAATTTGTATGGGAACAAATGTGCATATTAACCAGGGCCTTCATATGAATTGAAAGGTGTTTAAGAACAGACCCCTGATAAGCTTGATCATCCTGAATCACTAAACATCCCATTTCTTGGGAGAAAAGTAAAAGTAATTTAAAGTCAAGGACTTCCACATATTGATTAAGATTTTCCAATATGAGCTGATGGACAATGGTGTCAAAATACAGCCCAAAGGTCACAGAGAAGTAAAAGTGATAATTTCCCAGGGGAAACCAAACAGCAGATCATTGACTTACTTTAAGGAGAGCAGTACTGGTGCAGTTACGTGCTGTGAAGTCTGCTAAAAAGATCATCATTCTGTAAAGCATCAGTTGTTCAGAAACAATTTATTTTCCAAACCCTTGGAAACAAATTTAATTTAGAGAGCTCGGGGTCCAAGCAAGGAATTCAGAAAACGCAAAACAGTTGTAGCTTTAATGTGAACTGGGTGTTTGCAAACCCTCTACTATTAAGAATCACATCAGCACCTGTACAACACGAAGGGGAGTCAACACCTCCTCTGACGCATGTTGAAAGGAAATGACAACCCAGTCCAATTGATAGAAGAAATGTTTTGCTCTTTGTGTCATCTTTCCTGCAGGATAAAGCCAGTGGTGTCCATGAACATCTAATCCTTATGAAATTACTTGTGACATTAATTTATACCTATGCATGTGCATGTGTGTGTTTGCGCATGTGTGTCTTTGGATGTGGGTGTTTGCACACTGCTCTGGCATTTAGAGGCTAATCAATGCCCTGCTGACTACCCCTGCTAATTGAAGGTTAGCAGATACCATCAGTTTGAGTCCCTCTCTCTCCCTTGCTTTCTCTCTCTCCCTCTCTCTCTCTCTGCCCTTTTCTCTTCCTGTCTTTGGTCGATATAGCTGTATTTTTGTCTACCTCAAGAGCAGCATTATCCAACTCCACACACACACACACACACACACACACACACTTGAACAGATCAGCTCTGTATCAGAGACATGTTTCTCTAGCTTTTTGCTCATTGAATACGCCACACCTGTATACACACACACACACACACACACACTATCCTCAGTTAATAACATTGCACCGCTGGTTGCACTATTACTCACGGATAATGCAAATGGCGCTGACTATTATTATCTGTTCATATGTGAACATTTACATCAGCTGAATTTTCCCGCTGGGGACAGCAGCATGATGCACAACATGAGAGTGATGCAACTATATGGTAACTTTACTCTGCCAAATCTCACACATCACTGATTAACGCTAACGGCTGCTTTTAATAGATGTAAGGTAACGGTAGAGAATATGAACTGAATCGCATTTATTCCATTTTACGTGATGAATAGCAGCACCTCAAATGTTTAAAATACTGTTTCCTCTCATAATCTTGCAATCTCTTCATGCACCCTGAATAAAACGATTTGTCATTTGGTATTTACTGTATGTTTTCCACTAAGCACAACAGATGAGTAACAGGCTTTAGTAAATGCATTCCTGGAATCTAAACCATCGCTGCCCAACTGTGTGTGTATGTGTGTGTGCGCGTGCATGTGCATGTGTGTGGTTTATTGGGTGTGGTTGCAGGATGCCCTGTGAGGGTGGCAACGGAAGCTTGAGTGATATGAGTTTGAGAAGACACTGAACAAATGTTGCAGTTATGTGGTGTCAGCTGCAGTCAGCAATGAGATGTCATGTCAATCTGACACAGTGTGTGTGTGTGTGCATTTGTGTGTGCGTTAATGCGTTCTCACTATATAGCTGCAAAGGAACGGAGCGCTCGAGGTGAATAATTCTGAGGTGTGCTGTTGGTGTGTACTGTGGTAACAAGGACACCTGAGAGAGAGAGAGAGAGAGGCAGAGAGGCAGGGAGGGAGGGGAGAGAAGCTGAAGAGAAAATGAAGATGACCAGTGTTGATGTGAAAAAAAAAATGAAGAAAAAGAGAGGAAGGTCAAGAGACCAAGAGATGGAACAGAACAGAAATACAGATGATACATGTTAGAGGAGGGTGAGAAGGTCAGCCCTCCATTTTGAGTTGCTAAACTATTCTGGGTTTTTTTTTTTAAATCATCTCTATTTCTTCCCCCTCTTTGTTTCTGGCCTCTTACCCCTCTCCCCTCTCCAATCCCTCGCCTCACTCTGTCCTCCCTCTAATTCATCTTTATTCAATTATTAACTTCATAAAAAGCTGCATCTGTCTGTTCATAAATAATTTAGCCTTAAATGGGGTGTCCCCAGTGTGTGTGTGTGTGGGGGGGCGGGGGGGTTGCATAGAGGCATATGACCCATCCCCCTATGCATGTGTGAGATGGAAAGGGAAACATCTATCTATCCCTCCGCTTTGTCCAGTTGTTTTACCCTCTCTCCTTCCTCCTCCCTCTAACCCTTCTCTCAATCTGTCCTTATCTTTGCTATATCCTCCTTTCATCTGTCCTACGACTATCTCCATTTGTCCATGAATTTTCCTACTCTTCCTCATTCAGACCTAGAGGAGAGAAGGAAATGGAACAATATCTCGGAAGTAAACACATTTGTTAATAAATGATGATGCATTCTTTGGAGTATTGGCCAATTTACATTTTAGACTAATTTCACAACAGTTTAAAAGAGCCGTAATTTAATTTATATCGTAAATATAATGTCTGAAGCTGTAGCAACTGAAAGTTTACAGCAAATGTACTCAAAGAAAAGGAGTGGTCTGCATGCTTTTTACTGTTCAGAATACATGTTTGATCTAGGTGGTCGCCTCACATCAGTTTCAGGCAAGTAGCGAGCAGATAGCTCGGTAGTTGTGGAGTGTAAATAAACGCTGGTGAACGTATGTCAGAATTTAGTTTGTCATTGTTACTGCAAGTTAGGGTAACATCTGGGGCAAATATGCAGCTGCTATCAATAAAAATAAAGGAACTTCTTTTTCTACAATTTCTACAATTCTTTTGGTACAATCATATCTTCTTTAATCATATGAAGACCACAAATACAGGCCTTAACTAATAATTAATAATAATTTATAGAGAATAATTGTAATATTGGTCAAACAAATTACAATTAGATATTTTCCTCAAATTGATCAGCTCTAAAGCAGCCTGACATTTGTTTTGTATTGTGCCTACATGTACATTAAAGGAGCAGTGTGAAGGATTTAGTGGCATGTAGCTCTGAGGTTGCAGATTACAACCAAATAATTGGCCATATGCAGTATGTATGTTTTCCAAATATTTGATGGAAGAGATATTACATTCTTTAATCCATATTGATCATGCTGGCTTTTCACCACATCCTTACAGCGTATGAACACTCCTCACTGGAACTACAGTATTTTTATTTTCTACAGTTTCGACTTACAATCGCGTCTACAAGGGCTTAGCTTCGAGATACCTGTCTGACCCTGACTATGAGGCTGTTGAATTGCTCCTAAATCTTCCTCAAAGCTTTCCCTCGCTCTCCCTCTCAAGCTCTTTTTGTGCTGCAATCTCAAGTGCTGCTTCTATTGATCAGATAGTGGGGAAAAGGCTCAAGGGTGTGTGTGTGTGTGTGTGTGTGTGTGTGTGTGTGTGTGTGTGTGTGTGTGTGTGTGTGTGCGCTGGCCAATGACATAACATGGGCCCCAATGTGTCTGGACTTTTAATGGAAAGCCGGTTGGAGTCTCTTTCTCTCCCCCTCTCAGTCATCCTCATGGGTTTCCTCCCTCCCTCCGTTTCTCTCTCTCACTGCCTCTCTTCTTCTTCTTCTTTCTCCCTCCCTTTCATCTGCTGTATCCTGGTCCTCTCTTTTCTCTTCCTCTTCCTCCACCATCTCTGCTCCTCCTTTCCCCTCTCCCCTTCACCTCTCCCTTCCCACTCAAGTCTAAACCAGCAAGTTGGCAGTGGAATTAAATCTGTGCCAGGACAGCTTGTAGCTGACCAGCTCAGTGACCCTCCCACCCGTAGGCTAACATTCACCTCTTTGTACACACACACATGCGCACGCACACACACTACTGTACATGTATTGCTATATTTGTGAAGGCACTCTCACACTCTGCATTTATTCCCTTAACTGTATGTTAGCCTAAACATAATCCTAAATTTAGAAAACCTCACTTTGGATGATTTTCTTTATATTTAAGGCATGTATTCCTTATATAGACAATACCAAGTATAGTGTAGTTTAATGCTTTATCCTAGTTCAGTTTATTTAACTGACAAATCATAGTGTTTCTCTTACTGCTCTAATAGAAGCAACGGCAATAGAAGACAGAAAGAGTAATTGTTTTGTTGTATACTTAACACCATTGATGGAGACTTTTTTTCAGTATTGTGAATATTTTAGGTGTGTAAACATTTTGTGTCCAGATCTCCTCAAAAATGCAGCCTTGGACTTAATTGTAATTATGTATGTCTACATCTTTTTCCTGCTCATGAGTATAGCAGTAGTTCTGTTGATTTCATGCTGTAGCATTTGTCACTGTTGGCCAATATGCTCATCATTTGTCTTACAGTGAGATAGCAGTTGATTCCCCTTTAATCCTTTAATGGTGTGTTATATCCATTGGAGTGAAATCGAATCTTTATTGAGCTCAGCTCTTAAAGTAAAGCTTTCTCTGTGCTACATTTTTCCTAATATTTCTTGAAAAATCATGTCAGCACTATATTACAAGTGCCTAAAGGAAAAGAGAAGGAAATAAGGGAGGTACAGAGAATGGGATTAATGCCGCCAGCTCTGTAGAAAGACGGTATAATACAACCTAATTGGTTACTGTTATCTGATACTGTACTTCATGTCTCCAAAAAATGCTAATTTCTCTGCAAAATCAGTTCATTCCGATGGAATTGCTGCGATCTGTGGATTCACTCGCAGGGGTGAAGTAAATACACGCGCATTTTTTGTGTCAAGTTCAACTTTCGTGATATTTGACATGCCAAATTGTGCTGCTGACCAACAGCAAGCCACCTTGACAGTGCTGAACCTCGCCAGAACGCAGAGCCGGTGAATCAGAAATGGAGGAAGCTGTGGTAGCTTGTTAGCTGTGCTCCGCCATCTACTTTAATTTAATCTCCTCTGTCGGAGCATAGACATCTCCACAAAGGACGAGTAGTTTGCAAACCGTTATGAGACGGGACTCAATGGTCAATTACATCATTTGAAAAAACTGTGTGAATTTGTTGTTACGTGAGCAACCGCGCTTAAGGAGCTTGCTGGCAGCTGCCTTGCTTGAGTGCCGACAGTTAGCAAGCTCGCGAGCTCAGACAGCTTTTTTCTCTTTCAGTAACTCTTTATTGAATGAAATCACAACCCAATACAGAAGAAATTCTAAGAGCTATTGTGACTGACTAGTGCTAACATGTTCCTGGCTGTCAAGTGCGTTAGCGGTCAGTTTGCTAGCCACTGTAGTTAGCCTAGCCTTGCAAGTAGTTGCTACAGCACCGAGGTTTTTGCACCAGATATAATGTGTGTTTTAGTTTTTATGTTGTATGTAGCATTTTTTTCTCTCTGCACATGTATAATAACACACACACTCACAGCGACAGTCAGTGTGCAGCTGAAGACCTTGGTGTGGGAGATAAAGACTGAACTGGAGGCTGTTTTGATGAAGAGGCAGACACACAGAGGAAGTGCTGCAGGATAGAGAAAGAACATGCAAGATTTAATGTCTGTATGGTCTGATGTGTTCTTTGTGAGTTCAGTGCTATAGTGAGCCCTGTATGAGTTCTGTCATGCATACAGTAATACGCCTCACCACCCCTCCTCTCGCTCTGTGAGGTTGTGTGTGTGGTGCCCATAGCTGCTTCTCTTCACTATTCTTCAGCCTTCTAGCAGAGAGAGAGGGAGAGGGAGGGGGCAGCTTGAA